>JAULUF010000022.1:0-67500 GCA_031834385.1 Semotilus atromaculatus
GGGTTTGGCTCGAGTCTGTGAGATCACATAAGGACGAGACCAGACAACGAAGTGAAAAAGTCTCTCTTTATAGGGTGTAGATGATGATGTGCAGGTGCTGATGTAATTAGGTGATGCGGTGATGGCTGATAGTGTACAGGTGAGAAACAAGAGGGATGCTGGGAAGTGTAGTGCCGTTGAGGTGTGTGACAACTTCCAGGTAACTTGACTTGAGAACAGTGATGACTTTCCACGAAATGCCAAAAAAAGGGTTAGGGTTTTGTTTGCTTAGTGAGCTGATTTAGTTTTCAGACACAGTGATGACTTTCCACGAAATGCCAAAAAAAGGGTTAGGGTTTTGTTTGCTTAGTGAGCTGATTTAGTTTTCAGACACAGTGCTGTTACTGTTCCGGCTACAAAGCTGTCATGAGTTAGGTTTGTTTCTCTCTCTCTCTCTGAGCGGATGTTGTGAGTTGGTGGAGCTAGCACGCGTGAGTGGAAGAGAACGCTGTTGATTGAGTGAGTTTTTCTACCTTTTCTATCTTTTGCGGCTTCTTTGTATAATTTTTTTGTTTAGCAAGTATATTGTTGAGCAAGTGTCACAACCGGCTCAAAGCCGCGACAAATGAGTGGAGGACATAGTGGAGGTTGTCAGGTTGAAACTATTTTATTAATATAAACAGGAAAATATAAATAACAGGGAATCAACTAAAACATAACAGCCATTTCTGTCTGACAATCGATGTTAAAATGTCAGACAGAACTAAGATCAAAGTAATACAAAGACAAACAAAACAAACCCAACACAGAAGATAACAAGAGCAACTCCCAAGAGTCTTGCAGCTCTGAAGATCTCCCAACAGTCTCCCAAAAGTCTCTCAAAGTCTCAACTTATAAACAGGTGCACATCATTGGTGATCCCACTCAGGTGTACACCATTCTCTTGATGAGACTCCCAGCCACACCCACCGATCAACAACAACGGGAATCACCGGAGACCCGTCACACAAGAGACGCTGGCCAATATGGCAGCGTCTCAAAGTTTGGATAACTTAACGCGGAAACATGGCATTAAAATCATAAATAATCAATATGGGTTTTGTTGAGGAGTGTACAATTGCAGTTGCTGATGTAGTTGGTTACTCTCCTAACCAGTATTTTGTCTGCAGCTAGAATAGACCTTATTCAGACCAGCGCCATGACAGGTATGAAAGTGAGGCTGTGAGGGATAGACTTACTGTGTTTTCAATGGGATCCGATGTAAAAAGCTGTATAAAGCTCCTAGATCACTTATAATTTTAAACGGATCATATTGTCTGGATTATTTGGTCTACTGGAATTTCTCAGAAACATATTTTTGCATGGTTTCGTCAGCAGAACAATCCACAAACACATTTAATAGCAGTACAACCCACTGAAGAGATGGAGGTCTATCCCTCACAGCCTCGCTTTCATTCCTGTTAAAAATCAAAGATGGCGCTGCTGTGAATAAGGTGTATGAACAGTGCTGTAGTAATTATTTTGAATAGTGTAGAGAAAGTCAATGACGTTGTAGTGAAAGGGATTGTCGTCAACAGTGTGTTTACCCCAGTAATGCCGTTGGTCCAGCCGGCTAAACAGATTACACTTTCAAATGTATCGCCATTTATCAGAGATGATATGATTGAAAGAGAATGAATGAGACATGGTAAAATTGTGTCTAAAATCAGGAAGATTGCGTTAGGTTGCAAATCACCTCAGCTGAAACATGTGGTTTCATTTAGAAGACAGACGCACATGATTCTAAAAAATTAAAATGGAGAGCTTAGTTTAGTCATGAAATTGAAGGTGGACAACTACGATTATGTGATTTATGCAACTTCAGAAAGTATGAAGTGCTTTGGATGCGGACCGGAGGGACATATAATTCGTGCTTGTCCTGAGAAGGATGATTCAGTAGTACCTCTGAATGAGAACAAACAAAAGCAGCAGACAGGTAGAAGTGAAGAACAGAGACAGCCTAGAAGGTGAGAAAGACATGGAAATTATGGAGGATGAAAGTTTTTTTAAAACACCTGCAATAAAACAGAAATTGAAGAAAAAAGGCTATGGGAAGAGAGTTAGGAGAGAAACGGGAAATATCAGGAAAAGATGTTGAAAATTCTGGGATTCAGATGGAGTCAGATATGAGCAATATTGATGAGCCTCAGTCTGCCACAGAAAGTGGAGGTGATTCTTCAGGGTCTGTGAATTCAGTCTCTCAAAAAAGATCTGCTAGAAGTGACTATACAGTTGAGAAAATTAGAAAATTCCTACAAACAACTAAAGGAATGAAAGGAGTGAGAGTGGAAGATTATTTCCCAGATCGAGAACTGTTTATTAATTCAGCTAAAATGTCAATGAAAGAGAAGGGTGCAAGTAATTTTACTGATCAAGAAATTAACAGATTGAAAAAAAAAGTCCAAAAGCTGAAATTGAATATACTGAATGATGAATTTGAAACAATTATTTTTTTTTCTTGTTTTTTTTTTTGTGTTGTTTTGCCCTTTTTTGGTTTTTATTCATTCAATTTTGAGTACACTAAGACTGGCCACACTCAATATAAATGGTACACGAGAAAGTGGGAAGAGAACAATGCTTTATGTATTAATAAGACAAAAGAAATATGATGTGATGTTGGTTCAGGAAACCAATAGTGATGCTAAAAATGAGAGTGATTGGAAAATGGAATGGGATGGAGAATTTATTTTAAGTCATAAAAGTTCATCTAGTGGTAGTGTAGCTGTTCTTTTTCAAAAACACATAAAACCTTTATCATATGTGACCCTGGACCACAAAACCAGTCGTAAGTCGCACGGGTATATTTTTAGCAATAGCCAACAATACATTGTATGGGTAAAAATTATCGATTTTTCTTTTATGCCAAAATCATTAGTATAATCAGTAAAGATCATGTTCCATGAAGATATTTTGTACATTTCCTACCGTAAATATATATAACAAATATTTTTGTGAAAAGTCAGAAAACACGCCTACAAACTACACTCGCTGCTGCCCGCTCTTTGTGAATTACCCACTCAAGTTTGGTATCTATGTTAAGCTTAGATTTCCCGCTTTCGGGTTCATAACTCTCCACAACGTCATTGGAGCAGTAAGCCAATAGAGAGCGTTAAAACAAACCCTTCTCGTGTAAAAAAAAACTGTTTTCTTCTTAGCAACGGCCTGCTACAGCGCCTCTCATTGGCTGGCGACTTCTTCACGTGCACAGTGTAAACAATCCGCAATGGTTACGGTGCAAGCCTTGGATTCTGAGATAGCGCGTTTGCTCAATTTAAACTTTAATGACAGCTATAATTTAACGAACATAGTAAATGATTTTTTCGCAAATGATTGGGAAGATGATACAGAATGTCCAGAGACCGGCTTGGCAAAGGAGGATGCCCTGGAAGACGACGAATTCGATCAATGTGTGGATCTCTTCGACTCCATTATGGAAAATGCCGCCATGGAAGAATACAAAGTTTTCCCTGCGGACATTGAATTTGACCAGGTTGAGTGGGAAAATGCCTCAAAGTTCAGGTGAGTAAGTCACAAACATTCTTAAATGCTTTTCAAAAATAGTGGTTTTCATGAGTTGACGTCAAAGGTATTGCATATTTTGCTTTGACAAAATGTTTACAAAACATCAGCTTAGCTGAGGATGTCATGTGGGTGTGTATGATGATTCTTTGCCTTAACGTTTAGCCAGCTCCTATATTCAACAAAGTGATATTGTTTTGTTTTCAGCTGTAATTGTCAGTACAATGATGGGCAGCCGTGATATCGCCTCTTCACCACAGAGGAAATGATACATAGGAGAGCAGCCATGAGAGAATTGACATCCAGTTAGTATGCCAGGAGTAAAAAAAAAGAATTCATGAAAATTGTACAGATCACTACAATGACAAGTTTATAAATCGTCATGTCACCTCTTGCTGGCTAAGATTTCAACAAGTTTAATAGGTTTTCTAACTGTTCTTTCATTAACAAGCATGACAGGAATATCGAATAGAATATAATATTTTTTTTTGGTCATTGTCCAGTGGAAAAACAATGAAATACAATAATGTAAGCCTTTCTCTGGCAAAATCCGGTTCCATAAAATTAAGTTTTTTAGCTAGTTTTAAAGTTGCTGTTTCATTTTCAGGGGACCAAATGCTCATCCTCCTGGGGAAGATTTCGTGTTCAATCAGCAACTCTGAGACCACAATACTCAACAAAAAGGAAAGAACAAACTCCTTGTCAGCGACAGACAACTTACTATTGGATGGAAGGAAAGCGGTTATGCTGCGATACTTTCAAATTCCTGCACATGTAAGTAAACTAGGAATGACCCCCCACTTACAGTTTTGTAACCACACACACACACAAACACATACAGGCATGTACGCATATTCATACACACAAACAGACATGCGCACACACACACACACACACGACAGACAAACACATACAGGCATGTACGCATATTCATACACACAAACTGACATGCGCACACACAGACATGCGTGCACACACACACACACACACACACACACACACACACGGGCATGTACGCATATTCATACACACAAACAGACATGCGCACACACAGACACGCACACACACACACACACACACACACACAGACATGCGCACACACACACATGCGCACACACACACACACACACACACACACACACAGACAAACACAAACGTGGATGTACGCATATTCATACACACAAACAGACATGCGCGCACACACACACACAAACACAGACAAACACATACGGGCATGAACGCATATTCATACACACAAACAGACATGCGCACACACAGACATGCGCACACACAGACATGCACACTTGAATTTAGTGGTGGGGAACTCACACACACTCACACCTGCACAACACTCATACAGGCCTGTTTTACATTATTTTTGAAGCTAAAGGATTGTGTAGTATTTTATAGGGTCTTAAGATTTTCTTTCCTGAGATGTACAAAGACATTCTCTGTGCATAAGTTATTGAAAATGAGTAGTGTTGATCTGAATGCGATTTTTATTTTGATATATTCCAGGCTAAGCCAAGATCGCCTCACAGGTCTACTTTCACATTATAAAGAGCATGGATTGGAGTCAAATCTGGAGGGAGGAAAAACAATACACGATCACTAGAATTTGAAGATATACAGCGCGCTGTAAGGTTCCTGACAAATTATGCATCAGAAAATGCATTGGTCCTTCCTGGGAGGGTTCCTGGTTTCAAGAGGGATGACATACAGCTTCTGCCTTCATCTCACACAAAGGTTTTGGTCTACAACTGCTACAGGCAAGGTCTTGAAAATACAGGTAAATAATTATTATTGAAATTGGTATTATAGAGAGAGCACAAACATTTCAAGCCTTTGGAATACTTTAGAAAATTACTTTATCGGATTCTTGTATTTGTTGCTTTCAGGACACAGAATAATGGGAGACAGCAACTTTTTCAAGCTTTGGAAGAAAGTCTGCCCTTTTATTATCACGGCCAAGCCAATGACGGACTTATGTTGGGTTTGCCAGGTGAATAATACTCTCATCTTTCGTAGTGTGAACTTGACAGACGTCCAGAAAATAGACCGTGTTGCACAACAAGAGAATCATCTATTGATTGTTAAAACTGAGAGGTCCCTGTACAATAACATGGTCACAGAGGCCAAGAAAGTGTGTGCTAAGAATGACATCAAAGACCTAAGCAGCAACCAGCCATGTAGTCGGAACATCACACTCTTAGAAGAAAAGGTTCTATATAGAACCTTAAACGGTTCTATCAGCGCTACGTATTTGGAACCTCTCAAAGGTTCTATATGGAACCTTTTAGGGGTTCATTCATTATCATTTGTTTTGTCCTTTCCGGATTAAATATTTCATATTATTGACAAACATCAAGACCCTAAAATGTATTTATGAATGCATGTGAATGATCACAAAATTCAAGATATGGGGGTTAGAAAATGTATATATTTATATAATTTTCTGTAGTTAATCAATAGCACGAAGAGTGCCATTTCAGTTTTTCTCCTCCAAAAATCAGCATGATTAAAATGTGATATTAAGTTACTACAGTTTAATAAACAATAATTTAATTACAACTACAAAATGTTGCAGAATAATGTAATATATGAATGAATAATAGCCTATAAAGAACCTTTGTGGCAAAATAAATCATTATAGAATCTTTTTAGCATAAAAGGTTCTTTGGAGTTGAGTAAAGAACCCTATGGTTCTATATAGAACCCCAATGAACCCTTTTTTCTAAGAGTCATAGAACCTTTTAGGGGTTCCAAATACGTAGCGCCGATAGAACCTTTTAAGGTTCTATATAGAACCTTTTCTTCTAAGAGTGCACTATGCACTACTCGTTTGACTATGCCCAGCAAGTCCACCTGCCAAGTAACCCCTTGCAGCCAGGACCAATTTATTTTCTAGTTCCAAGGAAGTATGGGTTGTTTGGTGTCTGCTGTGAGGGAATTCCTTGACAGGTGAACTTCCTGGTTGATGAAGCCAATCTCATTAGTAAAGGCTCAAATGCAGTGATTTCATACCTCCATTTTTTCTTCAGCAATTATGGCATTGGAGAAACAGATGTGCATCTCCACTGCGATAATTGCTCAGGGCAAAACAAAAACCGTTTTGTCCTTTGGTACTGTGTCTGGAGAGTCGCAATGAGTTTGCACAGGAGCATAACCGTTAACTTCCTTATTGCCGGGCACACCAAATTTGTGACTGATTGGTGTTTTGGGCTTCTCAAGAGAGCATTCAAACGTCATGTGGTGCCTTCACAGAGTGTGCTGGAGAAAGTTGTAAATGATAGCTCCACTGTTAACATCGCCCAGGTCATTGGAAGGGAGGATGGTACAACAGAAGTCCCAGTGTGTGACTGGCAGACATTCTTCGTTGGATCCTGTAAACCAGTTATTGGAATAAAAAAGTATTAACACTTAAGGTAAGTGTGCAACTTGTCTAAGTAAAATGGCATGTACAGTGTATTTATATTAAGCAACCCACTACCACAATCTTCATGTAGGAACTTTGCAGACGATTTCTAAAATTCTCATTGTCTCATTCATTTTTCAGGTTTGATGCTGAGCATCCTGGAATGGTTTTTGTCAAGAAAGAGGCAGGCAGTGACGAATTACTTTTCCAGATCCTTCTGCAAGGCATGGATTTCCCAGATGGACAACCGGTTATCCTGACTCCACCTGGATTATCACTCCAGAGGCAACAGTACCTGTATAAGAACATCCGCCCTTTCGTTGATTATCCCTACAAAGATACTGTTTGTCCAAGGCCAGAGGTCCTACCAGTTGATGATTCTGACAACAAAAGTGCTGGAGAAATGGACCTTGTGGTGAACTCGATCTTGGAGCAAACTAAGGATGCTGAACTGGGTCTGGGTCTGGGCCGGGGTCGGGGTCGGGGCCGGGGCTGGGAGTGTGGAAAAAGTGTTTGCCAGTGATGGCAAAAAGTCAAGTGTAAAATTGTATATGTTCCTGGTGAAATATTTTTATGAAATTGTGTGTATAAATGTTTAATTGTGCTAAATCAATGGTGTAAATTTCATTTATTTCCCCTCATTAGTAATATGCGTTGCTAAGGACTTCATTTGGACAACTTTAAAGGCGATTTTCTCAATATTTAGATTTTTTGCCCCATCAGATTCCAGATTTTCAAAAGGTTCTATCTCGGCCAAATATTGTCCTATCCTAACAAACCATATATCAATGGAAAGCTTATTTATCCAGCTTTCATGTGATGTATAAATCTCAATTTTCAAAAAATTACCCATAAGACTGGTTTTGTCATCCAGGGTCACATATGAGGTTGAACACACAGTTGAAGGTCAATTGTTGAAAGTCAGAGCAAAATTTTAAAAGTTTGTTTTAGTTTTTGTAAACATTTATGCTCCTGTTCATGGTCCAGAGAGGGTTTATTTTATGAAAAAAAATTGAATGATGCTCTTTCTAGTTTTGAACAAGAAGAGTATATGTTTATGGGAGGAGACTTTAATTGCACAGAAAATCATAAAGTAGATAGGAACCATAAAGAGCCTCATATTGCATCTCAGCATGAAATACTGAAACTCGTTGCTGAACATGATCTCTGATATTTGAAGAATCTTGCATAAGAATGAAAGACAATATACTTGGGCACATGCAAGAAAGAATTTCATTACTTTGGCTAGACTGGATAGATTTTATTGTTTTAAACATTATCTTAATGTTATAAAGAAATTTGTGATTTTACCTGTAAGTTTTTCTGATCACTGTTTAGTAGAATGTAATATTTACATAGCAAATATAAAACCCAAAAGTGCTTATTGGCACTTTAACGTCTTATTGTTACAAGATAAGGCTTTTATTGAGACGTTTACATATTTTTGGAAACAGTATGGGTTGAAGAAGCATGAATTTAGTTCTTTACGACAGTGGTGGGATTATGGTAAAGTGGAAATACAGCAACTGTGCCGTCAGTACACACTCAATGTTTCTAGAGAGATTTCCCGGTCAATGAGAGACCTAGAGATTGAAATTGTGGAACTGAAAACTCAGCAGCGTCCACAGGAAATCGAGGGCATACTGAGCTCCTCAAATCCAAAAAGAAGATTTTAGATGAGCTGTTAGGTGTTAAAGGGTCTGTTAGCTGTTAGGGTCTGCTCTCGATTTCAGAGTATTGAGCAGATGGATGGCCCGACTAAGTTCTTCTTTGGTCTAGAAAAAAAGAATGGTCAAAGTCGATATATTCACTCGCTATACTCAACAACTGGAATATACATAACAGAGCCTAATGAAATTAGGAAAAGGGCGGTGTCTTTTTATTCAGATTTGTATAGGAGTGAGAGCCAAGGAGTGGACGAGCCAGTCAATTCGTTTCATACAGGGTTGCCGAAAGTGCCAGATGAAGTTAATGCTGAACTTCAGAAGCCCATTTCCACAGGAGAATTGCAGATTGCACTGCAGAGCATGGAATGTGGCAGGGCACCTGGAATGGATGGTCTCCCTATCGACTTTTACAAGTTGTTTTGGTCAGTAATAGGGGATGATTTGCTGGCAGTACTCAATGAGAGTCTGGCTGATGGCTTGCTACCATTGAGCTGCAGAAGGGCAGTCATAACTCTGCTGCCAAAGAAGGGAGATTTAAAGGAGATAAAGAATTGGAGACCAGTTTCACTTCTGTGCACTGATTTAAAATTTGTATCTAAGGTTTTGGCAATAAGACTGAGGGAGGTAGTTGGTGGGTTCATTCATCATGATCAGACATACTGTGTGCCTAATAGGTACATCTTTGATAACATATTTTTAATTCGAGATATTTTGGAAGTCTCCAGGTTATGGAGTTTAAACACTGGTCTGATTTCAATAGATCAGGAAAAGGCGTTTGATCGGGTTGAGTACGGTATACTCAATAGTATTGAAGGATGGTCTATACCTGTTGTGAAGGTGGTTTAAGTAAGGAGGAAGCAGGATGCAAACGCAGCACAAGTAGTTATTACCGGGCAGCTTATGTCAAAATGATTGATGGTGACCTTTGACCTTGCCCCTCCCTCTCCCCCCCCTCCTGCCCTTCCTGTTTCCGGGGTCATGTATTAACCTTTGACCTCCCCCTCCCCGTTTCCGGGGTTGATGGATTAACCTTTGACCTAGCCCTTCCCGTTTCCGGGATTGATGGATTAACCTTTGGCCTAATGAGCGATCGATCATTTGGTTGACAGAAAGTTTTGACAGGTAGATTTGATGGATGATTTGCCCCATTGACCGAGGGGTATAAATATGTCATTGTTTTGGCTTTGATGGTGGCAGATGTTTTTTGAAATCCGGGGTTCCCTCCCACCGACTCTCACAATGCTAAAAAAGATCACAGATCGTGTGACACGATCCCTCCCACAAATATCTCTTAAAAGTGTATAAATAAATAGGATTTATTTGTTTGTGTGTGTATGTGTGTGTGTGTGTGTGTGTGTGTGTGTGTGTGTGTGTGTGTGTGTGTGTGTGTGTGTGTGTGTGTGTGTGTGTCACCCGATTCCTCACTCACCCCCTCTCACCCTCCCTAAATAACTAAAGTTAAAAAGCATTGATCTATAAATGAAATGTTTCTAAAATAAATATCTTACTAAATAACTAAAGTTGAAAACTATATAAATGAAATGTTTATTAAATTACAGAAGTTGAAAACCATCCGCTTCTTTAAAATACACATCTTACCGATCCAAATATTTTCAAAACCACAAAAGAGATAAAAAATCATACGACATGTTTTAGATAAATAAAAAATGATCTTACTTTTTCAGAGAGATGAAAAACTCCTAAGAGGTCCATAGGTGTAAAAATCCCCCGATTCCCTCTCACCAGCATCTGACAGTCCCTGAACCAGAGTGTGTTTGACACATGTTAGCTTTCACATTCCTGAGCTCATTGCTGGGAAAGTGAGGTGAATATGTCTCACACTAGCTAGAGTTGAAAAAAAACATATTTTAAAACTATATAAATGAAATGTTTATCAAATAAATATCTTTTAACTAAACAACATCACAGAGTGTGTATGGTTTGTGTGTGTGTGTGTGTGTGTGTGTGTGTGTGTGTGTGTGTCACACTATCCCTCCCTCCCTCCCTCCCTTCCTCCCTCCCTCACTCACTCACTTACACCTCCCTCCCTCCCTCACTCACCCTGAATAACTAAAGTTGAAAAACATTGATCATTAAAAAATCTTGCTAAATTACAGAAGTTGAAAACCATCCGCTTCTTTAAAATACACATCTTACTGATCCAGATAATTTTAAAACCACAAAAGAGATAACAAATCATACGACATGTTTTAGATAAATAAATAATGATCTTACTTTTCAGCTGGTTGAAAAACTCCTAAGACATATATTTAAGCTGTAAAAATCCCCCGATTCTCTCTCTCTCTCACACATAGGCATCTGGCAGTCTCTCTGAACGTGACATATTTGACTCAAGTTGAAAAAAGCATGTGATCTTTAAAAGTCTGTGTGTGTGTCTGTGTGTCTGTTTCTGTGTGCTTGTGTTTGTGTGTGTGTGTGTGTGTGTGTGTGTATGTGTGTGACGGTTAGGTAAAATATCATTGATCATTTGAATCAAAATAGCATTGCTCATTTAAAAGTATATAATATCTTACTAAATAACTAAAGTTGAAAAACATTGATCTTTAAAAGTATATAAATGAAATGGTTATAAAATATTTGACAGCAACATTCTGTTCATTAAAAATCTTGTTAAATTACCGAAGTTGAAAACCATCCGCTTCTTTAAAATACACATCTTACTGATCCCAGATATTTTCAAAAACCACAAAAGAGATAAATAAAAATGCCCTTACTTTTCAGCTGATTAAAAAACACCCCGAGTGATTCTCTCTCTCCCCACCATCTGACAGGACTGTAGTGTCTGCTTGTTTCGGTCTCTGTGACAGTTAGGTAAAATATTATTGATCATTTAAATCAAAATAGCATGGCGCATTTAAAAGTATATAAACCAGATATAGATAAAATCATCTATTTCATCATGTTGAAAAACATGTGTTTTTCCCCTTAAATTTCGCACTCCCCTGCCCCGCTTGACCTAGGGTCTTGTGTGTATGTGTGCTTGTCTATGTACCGGTAATGAGCGTGAGAAAACGGATGTCATTAGCATTTTATTACTCTTTGAAAAATACAACTGGTGAACATAACAGGGATTGTACATTTAGAATCTTTGATGCCACAGGCCGCCCCCCATTAGCTTCTGGATATAGGGTGACAGAGCAGATGAGTCTCTGTGCGTTGTGCAATGTTAGTCTGCTAACGCTTTCCCAGAGTCAAAGTTTTGTTCGTACTAAAATGATTTCAAATCATAATTGTAAAAGTTTAAAAATTTTAAAATGAAAAGATTGTTTAAATTAAATCTTTATAGTTTTAATACATGCGTATCTTCTATTTATCTTTTAGAAGATTACTGTAATGATTTTGTTTAACAGTGACCTAAATTATAATTTTTATTAATATAGCCATAACGATTTTTGTACTGCAACAGCATATTCTATCCCGTACATCTAAAACACGACCTAACAGAAAATTGCATTTTTAGATTTTCAATAAATAAATAAATCATTTAATATAATTTCCAAGCAGTTTTGCACTCACAAACCATAAAATCTCTATTTTAGATTAAATGATTATAAATAAAGTATATAACTCTATAACAAAAATGTTACTAAAATGTATTCACACAAATTTAAACATAGTTTTAGCTATATATATATATATATATAAAATATTATATAAATATAAAAACACCTTACATTTTCAGAGCGCTGAAGTAGTAGTAGAATCTAGATCTATGCAATAATTAAAACATTTCAAAAAGCAAATAGTTTAAGTTGTGATAAGCAAACCCAGCCAGACCCCTTTAGAGATAAACTACAGGGTGAGATGAACTCTCACAGAGACGAGAGGAGTCACAGGGGCTAAATGCCACAGCGTATGTAAAGTTGCTCCGCTTTCCAGGATTTATTCATGTAAAAAGCATAATCTTAAAAGTTTAAAGTGGATCTTTTAAAATCAAAAGACTGTTTAAAGCAAATCTTTAAAGGTTTATTAAAATTGTATCTTTTATTTATCTTCTACTTTTGTACGATATAAATGATTGTGCATACATTTAACCTAAGCTATTATTTTTTACTAAACAACGCATGTTCAAAAATGAAATTAAAAATGTTTAAGCAAAAACTGCGCTTTGGCGACTTACGTTTTATTTCAAACAGTATTTTTGTCTATGCTCCATGAAATATGTTTGTCACAACTCTATACAACCCAGAACTCTACATAACTCTTATTTAGATTAAGTTCACATGTTCAGAGACGCGATGTGCCTCTGGGGTCCTTACAGCATAAGTAAAGCATAAGTAAAGTTTGTCTCGAGCGAATATTTAATTTTACTCATCTTAATTCAAAGCATGATCTTACTTTATCTACGGTAGCGATGATCTATTGTGTGTATAAGATGTATATATAATTTTTACTTTTATTTTATCTCCCAAACTATCCTTATTCATTGTGGAAACACACAGGGTGAAACCCTTCATTGAGATTATCTACTCAAAATATATGTAGAATTTTAAAATGGGTGGCCGCATGAACAGACTTTGGGGAGAGCCGATGATACTCCAGCAGGAAGCATGCCCTTTGACCTCCTCCACTTTGAAGGCTTTTTTTGTCAATCACCCTACAAGGTGGTTCTTAAAGGTACGCTGTGTAGGAATTTCTTCCATCTAGTGGTGAAATTGTATTTTGCATTAGCACGGATATTCAGAATATTCAAATGAGTGCTGCATCTACGTAGCCGTTATGTGCCTATGACAACATGTCTTCCAATAGCACTTCATCGAGTTTAACTATACATTTGAGATACAGTACTAGAACAGTACCGTCGTGCTGCCTAAATAATGAATTACACAACCAAGCGATGAAAAAGCTTGTAATTTAGACCGTAACCTGTCGAGAAGAAATCAGGGCTTCAGAGTCCCTTTCAAAGTCGTTCTCCTTCATTAGCTCTATCCACCTGGGAAAAGCTATCCCGATATTCACCCTAGGTTTGAATTCGCTTAGGGTAAATTTTTTGTCTGCGATGATTCCTCCTCCTGTGCCTCGTCATAAGTATGGTCCTGCATCATGAAGTACCGTGCGCAGCCAGCTCAGGCTTGCAAATTTGGCGGGGGAGTGGCAAGCGACTCTCACGGATATCCTTGTCCGCTACTTTACAGACAGTCTCTCATCTGACCACCTCATCAAAAGACATGTCTAAAAGTGAGTATTGTTTCTATAAATATTTTATGCAACGGTGTTTTATTTAAAATAATGTTTTGTTTTATTTAAACAATGTTTATCTGCTGTAACCGCTCAACGTACTGTAATGTACTGCGTTACTGCCTATAGGATGATTGCATGATTTTTGCCATTTAAAATAACACGGTCTTTCCTTTTCTCTCTCTCTCTCTCTCTAGAGACAGCAAACACTGCAGGACAATCAGGCATCCAAGCACGGGCGTAATTTCCTATGGGGACAGGGGGGACATGTCCCCCCCACTTTTCAAAATCCTGTTTGTGTCCCCCCCACTTTCAAATTCGTTTTGTTATGATTTTTAACTAAAATCAATTAAGTCACCTGTTGTTTCTGTCGTTTCATCGCCGACTGTGCGGCAACCGCAATCCCTGCTCATTAGAACTTTCAGTGAGCTATTTTTAGAGTGTGCACGCGACGTTCCTGGACGTGGACGCGCGCATCGACACAGGCTCGCGCGCCAGTATCGCACAGACAGCGCGCCAGTATCGAGTTCTATTTCGCTGCTTGAACGAAAAACACACATGTATGCCAAAATGTCCGTTTTGTCGAGTCCACAAGAACAGTCTTAAATGAGTTAAATAAAATCTTAAATGAAAGTAAAGAGTAGTGAGAGAATGAGATGCGTGAGGTCCTGTCAGCAGGTCTTAAAGTGACAGCAGCCTCTAATTCTCTCTGTCAGTAAAGTTAACCAAAGAACAAAGGGAACAGAAAAAAATACTAACTGCTCTTGACTAAAGAATGCTTGTAGTTTTAATAAGGATTAATTTATATTTAATTTATATTTATGCAGTGCGGACTGTTTGATAACCTTATTCAATTTCTGTATATACCTGTTAGACAGGAAGGCACAGGTAAATATGACGTTTATTATGGGTTTATGTAAGGTTTGGTTTAAGTTCACTTAAATTATAAGTTGTTATATTTTTTTGAAGCCTAATAAATGTTTAAAATTTGTGAGGTGGGGGTGGTCATTTTCATCGAGACATCAGTAGCTATATTAATTTCAGTGATACTGGCCTTCATTCATAAACAGATGCCATTAAACAATTATTTTAAATATACTGTCTTTATGTTGTTTCTACATTACAGTGGAAATTGAGGCTCACATTATTTACATTTTTATTTACACACAAAACATTAATGGCTAACATTTTGACTTTATAAAATGATTCTCTAAAGTCTTGGCGATCGGCCATATAAACAATAAAGAAAGTCTTATACATAGGCTAGCCTACTATTCTTTTTGGCAGAATTTATCATTATAATCAAATTATTTCCTGGTTTTTGTATCACCATAGTCCCTAAATGTATGTACATCCAGGAAATGGTATTCAAATCGAAAACATTTCAAGTCAAGTATATTTATATAGCGCTTTTCACAATACAGATTGCATCAAAGCAGCTTCACAGTATCAATCAAAACATAATAACAATGTTCGTTTCTTAGTGGAAAAACATCCACGTTTGGTAGAGTTGATCAATGGTATTAATGATTGGTTAATGAATTTGAATATCCCCAACTGAGCAAGCCAAAGGCAACAGTGGCAAGGAACTGAAAAACTCCATCAGGTGACCTAATGGAGAGAAAAAAAAACCTTGGGAGAACCCAGGCTCAGTCGGGGGCCAGTTCTCCTCTGGCATTTATGAACTAGACGCCGGATTTACAGTAACTGTAAGGTAAAAATGTATATGAACGTCTCTAAACAGACTTTAAACGCGAACCTGTGATAAACGCTGATGGCATTCACATGCGCATTAAGAATTGATTCTATAGTTATGTGCGTTTGAATATATGTGCGCAGGTTTGTAATTCCCTACAAAACCATGCCTGAACAAACTACTATTTCCCCCCATTTTGTGTCCCCCCCACTTCTCAAACCAAAGTTACGCCCTTGCATCCAAGTAACATGTTAGTGTGGTTTATATTTATTTTTAATGAGAAATATTATAGAGTGCAACAGGCAGTTTCTGGAAGTAAAAACACCTCCGGTAACCAGCAACGGTGAAAAAAGTGGACAGGGGTGTATATTGGGTGTATAATGAACAATTGACAGATGAACTGACAGATATTTTATGTAAATAGGCAAAATCTCTACATCTGATGGTGGCCATGTGTTTTCTCCTATCATAACCGGTTCAACTTGTGGCTCCTTAGAGATCAACATGACTTCTGCCAAATCAAATGCGCCGGCAAATTGTAAGTGTAATACATGAGAAACTATTAAAATGGCTTTCGACTATGTAATGTATAAAATTAATCTTAATTAAGCAGTCAAAGTTAACTATTTGGGACCCATTTTAAGTAAGGCTACATTCTGGGCTAACAGCATCATGTGCAAATTTGGAATACTGAAAATGTTAATGTTTTTGGCACTATTGGATTGAGTTTTGTAGAATATGACTCTATTGGATGTATAATGAACAATTGACAGATAAACTGACCAATATTTTATGTAAACAGGCAAAATTTCTACATCTGATGGTGGCCATGTGTTTTCTCCTATCATAACTGGTTTAACTCCTGGCTCCTTTGAGATCAATATGACTTCTGCCGAATCAAATGTGCCGGCAAATTGTAAGTGTAATACATGAGAAACTATTAAAACAGCATTAGCCTATGTAATGTTTAAAATTAATCTTAATTAAGCAGTCGGACTTAACTATTTGGGACCAATTTTAAGGAATATGTATGTTTGTTCCTATTGAACAATATGTATGCATGTGGAATATGTATGTTTTTGGTACTATTTGATCCAGTTTAGTAGAAACTTCTGTAGAATTTATTTTATGCGGTGTCATGCTTCTGGATTATTCAGACTCAGAATTGTAACTATTACTATAGCCTTTATCAGCCATTTACTTTACTGCAGACTTATCAAACTTATTTATTTACTGCAGATTTTATCAAAGCCAAATACTGCCCCAAAAGGGGAGACTAGGAAATAAGAGAAACAGGTTAATACAAGGTTAGATTCAATCTTTATATTCTTTCCCATTTTTCCTTCATTTTCCTGTTATTGTTTTAATTTTTAAATTTTTATATTCTCAGATCATCAAAGGTTTCTGAAAGCAAACACCAGTCAGTTGGTTGAAAAAGTGAAGAACATTGATCCAATCAGCATGAAGAATCTCTCATGTAGGAACTGCAACAACAACAGTTTTATTGTTTGGCATTATGTACTTAAACGGTTTTTAAAAAATGTTTTAATAATTGATTGGTGATGGAGTTTTCATTTTTTGTATTGATAATCAAGCATATTGTACAAGCAAGAAGAAATCAAACTGGGGACATAATAAACAGTGGCAAAGTTTATATTTCTAAAAAGTTTTAAGCTTAGATATCTTTAAATACATTTTAATGTGATTTTTAATGTTTTCATTCTACTTGACCTTATGATTATAATAAAAGATTATAATAATCAAATATAATGTATTTTTTATGACCATTAAATGAGAAAACAACTTAACATCACATCAAGCTTTGACGTAAATTTTACTGCTTCCTAAAGACAACACTTAGTTGCATTTACAGGTTAGTTTTTTAACAAATGATTGGTCAATAATTGAACAATTGCATGATACCGTCCTCTGTGAACTAATGCAAATGCACTAGCATTAAGAGCCTTTACGGAGTAAAGATTTTGTAAAAGGTTTTTCTTATTAGATAACAATTTTTACAACCTTAACAAATGTTGAACGCATTCACTAAATAATCTAATAAATTGAACTTAATAGTTTGGACAAAATTAAGAATGTTAACCTGATTCGACTAAATGGCATTGAATTAAACTTATGTAATAAACTTAAGATTACTGAAATAAACAATGTTTATTAAATGCAACATAACCCGGTAACGTGGGGCCTGTTGACATAAAAAAGTTAAGTAAATCCAACATATATTTTAGATTTTCCAACAAAATTTGATTAAACATTACAAGGGCAAAAAACATCTGCATGTGTGAATTGTTCACAATAGATCCATAACACAGATTTAGAAAGTAGATAGGTTGGAATTTCTTTTGTGCATACTTTAAGTTAACAATTACCAAAGTTCTGTCCCTGAAGCGTTTATTAAATTGTCTAGAGTAAAATTAAAACATGATATAAATATCACATTAAGCACGTCATTACCGAATTCCTGGGTTGTTTAATAACTTCAATAGTTATTAAGCATCGGCTGATTTAAGTTTTTCTTCAAAGTGACAATGGTAATTTTCTGATAAATCACCGTACACATACACACTGTGTTTTGCTGTATGCGGATTTTGAGGGTAACTTATATAATGTTTAATGGTTGAAAAGAATAATTTACATAAGTAAATTGAATAAGCATCAAATATTGTTTTTGGTCTAATTAACTGAAACATGTTCTTTCAACATGAAAATATTGAGTTAAGCCAAAACGCACCTGTTTCCAGTCGGTTTAACACAATGAAATCGTGTTTGAATGAGAAAGCTGATACAATGGTGTTAAATGAAAAAATATTTTTCATAAACTGACCAGGTTCATAATATAATTTATGAGTGAATTAATTTTAGTGTGCTTAGAGTCTTTAAAATATTTAATGATTTCAAATGCTATTTAGATGTCTAATAAATTATCCAAATATTGGTCATGTACCAATTTTTAATGAGATCAGACATGACTTATAAAATTAATTTTTGCAATTTTTAATTCCAACGTTATACTTTGCGTATACAATCATATATTGCAGTGAAGAAAATGACAGACCAGTATTACATAAAGTAAAACAATAACGCCATTTACAGGTGATCGAGCAAGAATAAAAAGTTGCGGCACGCAATCAGGTTTTTCTCTAGGGCATAGCTGACCACACTTTCAACTATTTCATCAGCATCTGTTTTTAAATTTTTTGACAACAGGGACACACAGAGATCTGTTACAAATGTACACATACAGAGTAGTTCGTTGACTTCAAATTCCTCACAAGATTCATGCATCACATCCAGAACTTTTCTGAGGATTACGCCGACCGGTTCTTTGCCGTTTATAAACATGGGCGTAACATCTGTCCAAGATCCAACCAACCCTCTTATGTCATCCATTTCTTTTTTGAGATTTTTCACACGTTTGGTATCCCTCGTGCAATCGTTGTTGTCATCACACGCAGCCTCGATGGTCCTGTGCATCAAGCTAACCATCGGGCCTCTAAAATGATCTTTAAACATAGAGTCTTGCGTGGCTCTTAAACGACACTCTTTCCCCGTGGCGCACTCACACGCCGGATGACGCAGTGCCCCCGCTACGACAGAACTCAACGGGGGGTCGCTCTCCATTTCAGAAGTTGTTAGATTTTTCGGTCCCCTATTCGATGATGAAAGATTTGGATAGTTCCTGGAATCTGGCGAGTGAGTCCTTACAGCACAATTGTCCAGGCCTTGTGCGTGAGTCGAAAAAAGTGTGATTCGAAAAAGTAGTCTGCGGCAGACAAACAGGAAGGTTGATGCGGTCTTTGACAGTCCGTGTAACAACCAGACAATGTTCCTTCGATCGATGCAGTAGCACACCCGTCCGCGACTATTAGAGCTAGACCCCTTCAGTTAGGAAAACCGGGGTTGTGTGCGATAACTGAGGCTGAGCTTTGTGTAGAGTTTATAAGGACGACTATGGGTCTCCGCCCTATCCACCGCTATAGGGGTTGTATAGGGGCGTCATCGTCATGACGTTGTAAACGGCTATATAGGATTAAAGCCACATTGTATCAGAGGTAGCATCATGTCACTGCAATATATGATTGTATACGCAAAGTATAACGTTGGAATTAAAAATTGCAAAAATTAATTTTATAAGTCATGTCTGATCTCATTAAAAATTGGTACATGACCAATATTTGGATAATTTATTAGACATCTAAATAGCATTTGAAATCATTAAATATTTTAAAGACTCTAAGCACACTAAAATTAATTCACTCATAAATTATATTATGAACCTGGTCAGTTTATGAAAAATATTTTTTCATTTAACACCATTGTATCAGCTTTCTCATTCAAACACGATTTCATTGTGTTAAACCGACTGGAAACAGGTGCGTTTTGGCTTAACTCAATATTTTCATGTTGAAAGAACATGTTTCAGTTAATTAGACCAAAAACAATATTTGATGCTTATTCAATTTACTTATGTAAATTATTCTTTTCAACCATTAAACATTATATAAGTTACCCTCAAAATCCGCATACAGCAAAACACAGTGTGTATGTGTACGGTGATTTATCAGAAAATTACCATTGTCACTTTGAAGAAAAACTTAAATCAGCCGATGCTTAATAACTATTGAAGTTATTAAACAACCCAGGAATTCGGTAATGACGTGCTTAATGTGATATTTATATCATGTTTTAATTTTACTCTAGACAATTTAATAAACGCTTCAGGGACAGAACTTTGGTAATTGTTAACTTAAAGTATGCACAAAAGAAATTCCAACCTATCTACTTTCTAAATCTGTGTTATGGATCTATTGTGAACAATTCACACATGCAGATGTTTTTTGCCCTTGTAATGTTTAATCAAATTTTGTTGGAAAATCTAAAATATATGTTGGATTTACTTAACTTTTTTATGTCAACAGGCCCCACGTTACCGGGTTATGTTGCATTTAATAAACATTGTTTATTTCAGTAATCTTAAGTTTATTACATAAGTTTAATTCAATGCCATTTAGTCGAATCAGGTTAACATTCTTAATTTTGTCCAAACTATTAAGTTCAATTTATTAGATTATTTAGTGAATGCGTTCAACATTTGTTAAGGTTGTAAAAATTGTTATCTAATAAGAAAAACCTTTTACAAAATCTTTACTCCGTAAAGGCTCTTAATGCTAGTGCATTTGCATTAGTTCACAGAGGACGGTATCATGCAATTGTTCAATTATTGACCAATCATTTGTTAAAAAACTAACCTGTAAATGCAACTAAGTGTTGTCTTTAGGAAGCAGTAAAATTTACGTCAAAGCTTGATGTGATGTTAAGTTGTTTTCTCATTTAATGGTCATAAAAAATACATTATATTTGATTATTATAATCTTTTATTATAATCATAAGGTCAAGTAGAATGAAAACATTAAAAATCACATTAAAATGTATTTAAAGATATCTAAGCTTAAAACTTTTTAGAAATATAAACTTTGCCACTGTTTATTATGTCCCCAGTTTGATTTCTTCTTGCTTGTACAATATGCTTGATTATCAATACAAAAAATGAAAACTCCATCACCAATCAATTATTAAAACATTTTTTAAAAACCGTTTAAGTACATAATGCCAAACAATAAAACTGTTGTTGTTGCAGTTCCTACATGAGAGATTCTTCATGCTGATTGGATCAATGTTCTTCACTTTTTCAACCAACTGACTGGTGTTTGCTTTCAGAAACCTTTGATGATCTGAGAATATAAAAATTTAAAAATTAAAACAATAACAGGAAAATGAAGGAAAAATGGGAAAGAATATAAAGATTGAATCTAACCTTGTATTAACCTGTTTCTCTTATTTCCTAGTCTCCCCTTTTGGGGCAGTATTTGGCTTTGATAAAATCTGCAGTAAATAAATAAGTTTGATAAGTCTGCAGTAAAGTAAATGGCTGATAAAGGCTATAGTAATAGTTACAATTCTGAGTCTGAATAATCCAGAAGCATGACACCGCATAAAATAAATTCTACAGAAGTTTCTACTAAACTGGATCAAATAGTACCAAAAACATACATATTCCACATGCATACATATTGTTCAATAGGAACAAACATACATATTCCTTAAAATTGGTCCCAAATAGTTAAGTCCGACTGCTTAATTAAGATTAATTTTAAACATTACATAGGCTAATGCTGTTTTAATAGTTTCTCATGTATTACACTTACAATTTGCCGGCACATTTGATTCGGCAGAAGTCATATTGATCTCAAAGGAGCCAGGAGTTAAACCAGTTATGATAGGAGAAAACACATGGCCACCATCAGATGTAGAAATTTTGCCTGTTTACATAAAATATTGGTCAGTTTATCTGTCAATTGTTCATTATACATCCAATAGAGTCATATTCTACAAAACTCAATCCAATAGTGCCAAAAACATTAACATTTTCAGTATTCCAAATTTGCACATGATGCTGTTAGCCCAGAATGTAGCCTTACTTAAAATGGGTCCCAAATAGTTAACTTTGACTGCTTAATTAAGATTAATTTTATACATTACATAGTCGAAAGCCATTTTAATAGTTTCTCATGTATTACACTTACAATTTGCCGGCGCATTTGATTTGGCAGAAGTCATGTTGATCTCTAAGGAGCCACAAGTTGAACCGGTTATGATAGGAGAAAACACATGGCCACCATCAGATGTAGAGATTTTGCCTATTTACATAAAATATCTGTCAGTTCATCTGTCAATTGTTCATTATACACCCAATATACACCCCTGTCCACTTTTTTCACCGTTGCTGGTTACCGGAGGTGTTTTTACTTCCAGAAACTGCCTGTTGCACTCTATAATATTTCTCATTAAAAATAAATATAAACCACACTAACATGTTACTTGGATGCAAGGGCGTAACTTTGGTTTGAGAAGTGGGGGGGACACAAAATGGGGGGAAATAGTAGTTTGTTCAGGCATGGTTTTGTAGGGAATTACAAACCTGCGCACATATATTCAAACGCACATAACTATAGAATCAATTCTTAATGCGCATGTGAATGCCATCAGCGTTTATCACAGGTTCGCGTTTAAAGTCTGTTTAGAGACGTTCATATACATTTTTACCTTACAGTTACTGTAAATCCGGCGTCTAGTTCATAAATGCCAGAGGAGAACTGGCCCCCGACTGAGCCTGGGTTCTCCCAAGGTTTTTTTTTCTCTCCATTAGGTCACCTGATGGAGTTTTTCAGTTCCTTGCCACTGTTGCCTTTGGCTTGCTCAGTTGGGGATATTCAAATTCATTAACCAATCATTAATACCATTGATCAACTCTACCAAACGTGGATGTTTTTCCACTAAGAAACGAACATTGTTATTATGTTTTGATTGATACTGTGAAGCTGCTTTGATGCAATCTGTATTGTGAAAAGCGCTATATAAATATACTTGACTTGAAATGTTTTCGATTTGAATCCCATTTCCTGGATGTACATACATTTAGGGACTATGGTGATACAAAAACCAGGAAATAATTTGATTATAATGATAAATTCTGCCAAAAAGAATAGTAGGCTAGCCTATGTATAAGACTTTCTTTATTGTTTATATGGCCGATCGCCAAGACTTTAGAGAATCATTTTATAAAGTCAAAATGTTAGCCATTAATGTTTTGTGTGTAAATAAAAATGTAAATAATGTGAGCCTCAATTTCCACTGTAATGTAGAAACAACATAAAGACAGTATATTTAAAATAATTGTTTAATGGCATCTGTTTATGAATGAAGGCCAGTATCACTGAAATTAATATAGCTACTGATGTCTCGATGAAAATGACCACCCCCACCTCACAAATTTTAAACATTTATTAGGCTTCAAAAAAATATAACAACTTATAATTTAAGTGAACTTAAACCAAACCTTACATAAACCCATAATAAACGTCATATTTACCTGTGCCTTCCTGTCTAACAGGTATATACAGAAATTGAATAAGGTTATCAAACAGTCCGCACTGCATAAATATAAATTAAATATAAATTAATCCTTATTAAAACTACAAGCATTCTTTAGTCAAGAGCAGTTAGTATTTTTTTCTGTTCCCTTTGTTCTTTGGTTAACTTTACTGACAGAGAGAATTAGAGGCTGCTGTCACTTTAAGACCTGCTGACAGGACCTCACGCATCTCATTCTCTCACTACTCTTTACTTTCATTTAAGATTTTATTTAACTCATTTAAGACTGTTCTTGTGGACTCGACAAAACGGACATTTTGGCATACATGTGTGTTTTTCGTTCAAGCAGCGAAATAGAACTCGATACTGGCGCGCTGTCTGTGCGATACTGGCGCGCGAGCCTGTGTCGATGCGCGCGTCCACGTCCAGGAACGTCGCGTGCACACTCTAAAAATAGCTCACTGAAAGTTCTAATGAGCAGGGATTGCGGTTGCCGCACAGTCGGCGATGAAACGACAGAAACAACAGGTGACTTAATTGATTTTAGTTAAAAATCATAACAAAACGAATTTGAAAGTGGGGGGGACACAAACAGGATTTTGAAAAGTGGGGGGGACATGTCCCCCCTGTCCCCATAGGAAATTACGCCCGTGCTTGGATGCCTGATTGTCCTGCAGTGTTTGCTGTCTCTAGAGAGAGAGAGAGAGAGAAAAGGAAAGACCGTGTTATTTTAAATGGCAAAAATCATGCAATCATCCTATAGGCAGTAACGCAGTACATTACAGTACGTTGAGCGGTTACAGCAGATAAACATTGTTTAAATAAAACAAAACATTATTTTAAATAAAACACCGTTGCATAAAATATTTATAGAAACAATACTCACTTTTAGACATGTCTTTTGATGAGGTGGTCAGATGAGAGACTGTCTGTAAAGTAGCGGACAAGGATATCCGTGAGAGTCGCTTGCCACTCCCCCGCCAAATTTGCAAGCCTGAGCTGGCTGCGCACGGTACTTCATGATGCAGGACCATACTTATGACGAGGCACAGGAGGAGGAATCATCGCAGACAAAAAATTTACCCTAAGCGAATTCAAACCTAGGGTGAATATCGGGATAGCTTTTCCCAGGTGGATAGAGCTAATGAAGGAGAACGACTTTGAAAGGGACTCTGAAGCCCTGATTTCTTCTCGACAGGTTACGGTCTAAATTACAAGCTTTTTCATCGCTTGGTTGTGTAATTCATTATTTAGGCAGCACGACGGTACTGTTCTAGTACTGTATCTCAAATGTATAGTTAAACTCGATGAAGTGCTATTGGAAGACATGTTGTCATAGGCACATAACGGCTACGTAGATGCAGCACTCATTTGAATATTCTGAATATCCGTGCTAATGCAAAATACAATTTCACCACTAGATGGAAGAAATTCCTACACAGCGTACCTTTAAGAACCACCTTGTAGGGTGATTGACAAAAAAAGCCTTCAAAGTGGAGGAGGTCAAAGGGCATGCTTCCTGCTGGAGTATCATCGGCTCTCCCCAAAGTCTGTTCATGCGGCCACCCATTTTAAAATTCTACATATATTTTGAGTAGATAATCTCAATGAAGGGTTTCACCCTGTGTGTTTCCACAATGAATAAGGATAGTTTGGGAGATAAAATAAAAGTAAAAATTATATATACATCTTATACACACAATAGATCATCGCTACCGTAGATAAAGTAAGATCATGCTTTGAATTAAGATGAGTAAAATTAAATATTCGCTCGAGACAAACTTTACTTATGCTTTACTTATGCTGTAAGGACCCCAGAGGCACATCGCGTCTCTGAACATGTGAACTTAATCTAAATAAGAGTTATGTAGAGTTCTGGGTTGTATAGAGTTGTGACAAACATATTTCATGGAGCATAGACAAAAATACTGTTTGAAATAAAACGTAAGTCGCCAAAGCGCAGTTTTTGCTTAAACATTTTTAATTTCATTTTTGAACATGCGTTGTTTAGTAAAAAATAATAGCTTAGGTTAAATGTATGCACAATCATTTATATCGTACAAAAGTAGAAGATAAATAAAAGATACAATTTTAATAAACCTTTAAAGATTTGCTTTAAACAGTCTTTTGATTTTAAAAGATCCACTTTAAACTTTTAAGATTATGCTTTTTACATGAATAAATCCTGGAAAGCGGAGCAACTTTACATACGCTGTGGCATTTAGCCCCTGTGACTCCTCTCGTCTCTGTGAGAGTTCATCTCACCCTGTAGTTTATCTCTAAAGGGGTCTGGCTGGGTTTGCTTATCACAACTTAAACTATTTGCTTTTTGAAATGTTTTAATTATTGCATAGATCTAGATTCTACTACTACTTCAGCGCTCTGAAAATGTAAGGTGTTTTTATATTTATATAATATTTTATATATATATATATATATAGCTAAAACTATGTTTAAATTTGTGTGAATACATTTTAGTAACATTTTTGTTATAGAGTTATATACTTTATTTATAATCATTTAATCTAAAATAGAGATTTTATGGTTTGTGAGTGCAAAACTGCTTGGAAATTATATTAAATGATTTATTTATTTATTGAAAATCTAAAAATGCAATTTTCTGTTAGGTCGTGTTTTAGATGTACGGGATAGAATATGCTGTTGCAGTACAAAAATCGTTATGGCTATATTAATAAAAATTATAATTTAGGTCACTGTTAAACAAAATCATTACAGTAATCTTCTAAAAGATAAATAGAAGATACGCATGTATTAAAACTATAAAGATTTAATTTAAACAATCTTTTCATTTTAAAATTTTTAAACTTTTACAATTATGATTTGAAATCATTTTAGTACGAACAAAACTTTGACTCTGGGAAAGCGTTAGCAGACTAACATTGCACAACGCACAGAGACTCATCTGCTCTGTCACCCTATATCCAGAAGCTAATGGGGGGCGGCCTGTGGCATCAAAGATTCTAAATGTACAATCCCTGTTATGTTCACCAGTTGTATTTTTCAAAGAGTAATAAAATGCTAATGACATCCGTTTTCTCACGCTCATTACCGGTACATAGACAAGCACACATACACACAAGACCCTAGGTCAAGCGGGGCAGGGGAGTGCGAAATTTAAGGGGAAAAACACATGTTTTTCAACATGATGAAATAGATGATTTTATCTATATCTGGTTTATATACTTTTAAATGCGCCATGCTATTTTGATTTAAATGATCAATAATATTTTACCTAACTGTCACAGAGACCGAAACAAGCAGACACTACAGTCCTGTCAGATGGTGGGGAGAGAGAGAATCACTCGGGGTGTTTTTTAATCAGCTGAAAAGTAAGGGCATTTTTATTTATCTCTTTTGTGGTTTTTGAAAATATCTGGGATCAGTAAGATGTGTATTTTAAAGAAGCGGATGGTTTTCAACTTCGGTAATTTAACAAGATTTTTAATGAACAGAATGTTGCTGTCAAATATTTTATAACCATTTCATTTATATACTTTTAAAGATCAATGTTTTTCAACTTTAGTTATTTAGTAAGATATTATATACTTTTAAATGAGCAATGCTATTTTGATTCAAATGATCAATGATATTTTACCTAACCGTCACACACATACACACACACACACACACACACACACAAACACAAGCACACAGAAACAGACACACAGACACACACACAGACTTTTAAAGATCACATGCTTTTTTCAACTTGAGTCAAATATGTCACGTTCAGAGAGACTGCCAGATGCCTATGTGTGAGAGAGAGAGAGAATCGGGGGATTTTTACAGCTTAAATATATGTCTTAGGAGTTTTTCAACCAGCTGAAAAGTAAGATCATTATTTATTTATCTAAAACATGTCGTATGATTTGTTATCTCTTTTGTGGTTTTAAAATTATCTGGATCAGTAAGATGTGTATTTTAAAGAAGCGGATGGTTTTCAACTTCTGTAATTTAGCAAGATTTTTTAATGATCAATGTTTTTCAACTTTAGTTATTCAGGGTGAGTGAGGGAGGGAGGGAGGTGTAAGTGAGTGAGTGAGGGAGGGAGGAAGGGAGGGAGGGAGGGAGGGATAGTGTGACACACACACACACACACACACACACACACACACACACACAAACCATACACACTCTGTGATGTTGTTTAGTTAAAAGATATTTATTTGATAAACATTTCATTTATATAGTTTTAAAATATGTTTTTTTTCAACTCTAGCTAGTGTGAGACATATTCACCTCACTTTCCCAGCAATGAGCTCAGGAATGTGAAAGCTAACATGTGTCAAACACACTCTGGTTCAGGGACTGTCAGATGCTGGTGAGAGGGAATCGGGGGATTTTTACACCTATGGACCTCTTAGGAGTTTTTCATCTCTCTGAAAAAGTAAGATCATTTTTTATTTATCTAAAACATGTCGTATGATTTTTTATCTCTTTTGTGGTTTTGAAAATATTTGGATCGGTAAGATGTGTATTTTAAAGAAGCGGATGGTTTTCAACTTCTGTAATTTAATAAACATTTCATTTATATAGTTTTCAACTTTAGTTATTTAGTAAGATATTTATTTTAGAAACATTTCATTTATAGATCAATGCTTTTTAACTTTAGTTATTTAGGGAGGGTGAGAGGGGGTGAGTGAGGAATCGGGTGACACACACACACACACACACACACACACACACACACACACACACACACACACACACACACACATACACACACAAACAAATAAATCCTATTTATTTATACACTTTTAAGAGATATTTGTGGGAGGGATCGTGTCACACGATCTGTGATCTTTTTTAGCATTGTGAGAGTCGGTGGGAGGGAACCCCGGATTTCAAAAAACATCTGCCACCATCAAAGCCAAAACAATGACATATTTATACCCCTCGGTCAATGGGGCAAATCATCCATCAAATCTACCTGTCAAAACTTTCTGTCAACCAAATGATCGATCGCTCATTAGGCCAAAGGTTAATCCATCAATCCCGGAAACGGGAAGGGCTAGGTCAAAGGTTAATCCATCAACCCCGGAAACGGGGAGGGGGAGGTCAAAGGTTAATACATGACCCCGGAAACAGGAAGGGCAGGAGGGGGGGGAGAGGGAGGGGCAAGGTCAAAGGTCACCATCAATCATTTTGACATAAGCTGCCCGGTAATAACTACTAGCACACTTGATTAGCTTTACTTAAAACAGTACAAAGACTCAGACCATGAAACAGGACACAGGGACAGAAACCAATAACACTAAAATAAGAACTCACAAGGACTAGGCAGAAACACAGGGTTTAAATACAGAGGACCGGGTGAGTGAAACAAGACACAGCTGGGCAATTAACTAAGAACACAGGTGGAAAACATGAACACAAACGAGGAGCGGGAAAACTAGACAGGACTAAACCAAATACACAATAATGTGGGGAACACAAGACAGACAGGAACAAGACATGAACCCACACCGTGCAATACCACACTCAGGTGCAAAAGTGAAATTATCAACTTATGCTGATGATATTATTGTTATGATAAAAGATCAAAATTACATTATGGTGTTAAAGAAAATTGATGAATTTGGCATTATTTCTTCAGCCAAAGTAAATTGGTAAAAAAGTGAGGCTTTGGTGTGTGGTAAATGGGATGGAGATCCTCCTAAAATACCAGGAGGCCTGTCCTGGAAAAGCGATGGCATAAGATATCTGGAAGTTTATCTTGGGAATTAATCTGTATTACAAAAAAACTGGGAAGGTATTTTAGAAAAAGTAAAATTTGAAAAATGGAAGTGGCTCTTGCCAAAGATGTCATTTAGGGGGAGAGTTATGGTTATTAATAATTTAGTTGCATCAATGTTATGGCACCGTTTGACTTGTATTGATCCTCCTGTTGGGCTTTTAGCAAAACTACAAGCCATTATAGTAGACTTTTTCTGGAATGGATTTCACTGGATAGCCCAGAGCGTACTTTTTCTGCCCATGGAGAAGGGTGGACAAGGACTCATACATCTGGCCAGCAGAAGAGCGGCTTTTCAACTGTTGTTTATACAGAGATACTTGACGGGACCAGTGAAGTGGGTCTGGAGGAAAGTAGCTGATGTTATCTTTAATCAAGCGAGTGGATTGAACTTGAACTCAGGACTCTTTTTAACAAACTTCAGCAAACTACAGTTTAACATGTCGATTCATTTCTACAAAGGACTTTTTAATGTCTGGCAACTTTTTAAAAAACAGAGGCAAGACAACATCTCTGTACTGGCTGCTCGAGGAACCTCTTGTTCATGGAGCGAGGTTGGATGTGGCTTGTGAAGTCACACCAGGACTATCTCAAATATTGTCTTCATCCAAAACATTAAAGGTACATCATTTAATGGACATTGGTGGTCCTGAGCTAAGTAATTCTCAAGCTGTTGCCTCTCATTTGAGAGTTCAGTCTGTACGACAGGTTGGAAAAAATTGTGATTTATTATTGCAAAGGTTGACCGTAGAAGAAAAAATGTTATTAAAAGATTATTATAATGGTAGAGTGGCTTCTATTATTTCAGATCCATTTTCAATCATTTTAATTACTCCTGATTTAAAAGTCTTTTTTTTAGAATGTTTAAGATTGAAGAATTTGTTTAGTTTACTTAAATTAATGTTAAATTAAAAAAAATTATGTTTTAGAATTTTTGTGAAAACTTCTCCACTCAAAGTTTTATTCTCGGCCCATGTTATAGAGCGGCACAAAGAAGTAAATGTCAATTGCTTAACTTCTTAATTGGACAAGCTAAATGAGCTATTTATATCTCAAGGAAAAAGAAGTTCGAAGGTAAAGTAGGGCAAAAAATTTAGATGTTTTTTAAAAATTTGGTGAAAAGTCGGGTTCTGATTGATTTTAAGTTTTAAAAGTTGGTAAATGATTATGAAGGTTTTTTGCAAAGGTGGGGATATAATGAAGCTATTTGCACAGTTGTGGATGGAATGTTGGTTTTTGCTTTAGTATTGCAATAGTTTTTTGGGCGTGGAAGAAATAATGAGATGTGACGAATGTGATTATTTATAATGTAAATGTTATATTTATAGTATGAAGATCTGAGGATCAAATAAAGTTGTTGTGAAAAACTTAAAAACTCTCTCTCTCTCTCACACACACACACACACGCACACAAACACACACACTCCACGGCCTGACTGTGCTCGCTGAGTCTCTCTCTCACACACTCTCTCACACACACACACACACACACACACAATTACAAACCTGCGCACATATATATTCAAACGCACATAACTATAGAATCAATTCTTAATGTGCATGTGCGCATCAGCGTTTATCATGGGTTCACGTTTAAAGTCGGTTTAGAGACATTCATATAAATTTTTTATCTTGCAGTTACTGTAAATCCAGTTCAAAAACGCCAGAGGAGAACTGGCCCCCGACTGAGCCTGGGTTCTCCCAAGGTTTTTTTTTTCTCCATTGGGTCACCTGATGGAGTTTTAGGACACCATTGGGTCACCTGATGAAGTTTTAGGAGACCATTAGGTCACTTGGAGTTTTTCGGTTCCTTGCCACTGTTGCCTTTGGCTTGCTCAGTTGGGGATATTCAAATTAATTAACCAATCATAAATACCATTGATCAGCCCTACCAAACGTGGATGTTTTTTCCACTAAGAAACGAACATTGTTATGTTGTTTTGATTGATACTGTGAAGCTGCTTTGATACAATCTATATTGTGAAAAGCGCTATATATATACACTTGACTTGACACACACACTCTCCACGGCCAGACTGCGCTCGCTGAGTCTCTCTCACACACACACTTTTAGCCAAGGCTGCAAAGCCGACTCCGTGTTATAAATATGTTAGATCTATAACTTCTGCCACTAAAGATTGCTTTATCAATAATCTTCATAATCAGTTTCATCCTCTCAGCATCCCGGAGAGCTTAGAAGAACATGATATTGCGACAGAACACAGTTGCGCTTAAAGAAGATTAAAGAAAATAGTCCAATGAGCACACTCAGGCCCTTAAGAGAGCAGCAAGAAAAATGGAGCGCAACTGGAAGAAAACAAAACTAGAGGTATTTCAGATTTCATGGAAAGAGAGCTTGATTGCTCACAGAGAGGCCTTAAAAGCTGCTAAATCTGCTTATTTTTCAACCCTATTAGAAGAAAATAAGCATAATCCTAGGTATTTATTTGAAACAGTGGCTAAACTAATGAAAAAGAAAGCTTCAAGCCCAGAAGTGTCCAAGCAACACAGAAGTAATGACTTTAAGAACTTCTTCACTTATAAGATTGATAATATCAGGGACAAAATTATAACCATGCAACCATCTACTACAGTATTGCATCAAGGAATGTATTGTAGTCTCCCTGAGGAAAAATTTGATTATTGTTTGTTTATTGCTATAAGAGAGGAAGAATTTTGCAAACTCGTTAATTCATCAAAATCGACAATTTGTATGTTAGACCCTATACCGACTAAGCTACTGAAAGAGATGCTTCCAGATGTCATAGATCCTCCTCTTAATATAATTAATTCGTCTTTGACTGTAGGATATGTACTAAAAATCTTTAAGCGGACTATGATAAAACCGCTTGTTAAAAAAACGCAACTTGATCATACAAAATTTGTAAATTACAGGCCGATCTCGAATCTGCCTTTTCTGTCAGAGATATTAGAAAAAGCAGTATCCTCACAACTGTGTTCCTTTCTCGAAATAAATTATATATGGAGGATTTTCAGTCCGGATTTAGACCGTACCATAGTACTGAGACAGCTCTCGTTAGAGTCACTAATGATTTGCTTTTATTCTCCGATCGTGGTTGTATCTCTCTATTAGTGTTACTTGATCTTAGAGCTGTATTTGACACAATTGACCACAACATACTTTTAATGTGGAATTAGTGGAATTGCACTAGGATGGTGTAAATCATACTTATCTGACCGTTATCAGTTTGACATCACGCAGAGCTAGACGACAGACATCACGCAGAGCTAGACGACAGACATCACGCAGAGCTAGACGACAGACATCACGCAGAGCTAGACGACAGACATCAAGCAGAGCTAGACCACAGACATCACGCAGAGCTAGACCACAGACATCACGCAGAGCTAGACCACAGACATCACGCAGAGCTACACCACAGACATCACGCAGAGCTAGACGACAGACATCAAGCAGAGCTAGACCACAGACATCACGCAGAGCTAGACCACAGACATCACGCAGAGCTAGACCACAGACATAACGCAGAGCTAGACCACAGACATCACGCAGAGCTAGACCACAGACATCAAGCAGAGCTAGACGACAGACATCACGCAGAGCTAGACCACAGACATCACGCAGAGCTAGACCACAGACATCAAGCAGAGCTAGACGACAGACATCACGCAGAACTAAACTAAGGTTCGGGAGGATCACGTTCTTATGATCAAACAATCAGTAATCAACAGGTTCACTCAATCAGCACGAGTAAAGCCTATAAATATACACAGTCGACTCACCCATATTCCTTGACAGTTTTCAGCATCCCTCCACCACCCCATCTCCTCACACTTGCCTAAATTATCTTCATAAACAGAGATACGGGGGGAGTACTCTGGGTTCGGGCCCAATTTCTGAGCTCGGAGCCCTCCCCGGACAGCACGCCAAATACGCATAACCATTTACTCTCTGATCATTCGTAAGTGTGAACTCGTGAATGCACCAGCAACAATAAAATATAATAATACAACATGTCACGTTTTGTCTGTTACACACAGAGCTAGACCACAGACATCAAGCAGAGCTAGACCACAGACATCACGCAGAACTAAACCACAGACATCAGGAGGAGCCAGACCACAGACATCACGCAGAACTAGACGACAGACATCACGCAGAGCTAGACGACAGACATCACGCAGAGCTAGACGACAGACATCACGCAGAGCTAGACGACAGACATCAAGCAGAGCTAGACCACAGACATCACGCAGAGCTAGACCACAGACATCAAGCAGAGCTAGACCACAGACATCAAGCAGAGCTAGACCACAGACATCATGCAGAGCTAGACGACAGACATCACGCAGAGCTAGACCACAGACATCACGCAGAGCTAGACCACAGACATCACGCAGAGCTAGACGACAGACATCACGCAGAGCTAGACCACAGACATCACGCAGAGCTAGACGACAGACATCAAGCAGAGCTAGACCACATACATCAAGCAGAGCTAGACCACAGACATCACGCAGAGCTAGACCACAGACATCACGCAGAGCTAGACCACAGACATCACGCAGAGCTAGACCACAGACATCAAGCAGAGCTAGACGACAGACATCAAGCAGAGCTAGACGACAGACATCACGCAGAACTAAACCACAGACATCAGGAAGAGCCAGACCACAGACATCACGCAGAACTAGACGACAGACATCACGCAGAGCTAGACGACAGACATCACGCAGAGCTAGACGACAGACATCACGCAGAGCTAGACGACAGACATCACGCAGAGCTAGACGACAGACATCACGCAGAGCTAGACCACAGACATCACACAGAACTAGACGACAGACATCACACAGAACTAAACCACAGACATCAGGAAGAGCCAGACCACAGACATCACGCAGAACTAGACGACAGACATCACGCAGAGCTAGACGACAGACATCACGCAGAGCTAGACGACAGACATCACGCAGAGCTAGACGACAGACATCACGCAGAGCTAGACCACAGACATCACGCAGAGCTAGACCACAGACATCAAGCAGAGCTAGACCACAGACATCACGCAGAGCTAGACCACAGACATCACTCAGAGCTAGACCACAGACATCACACAGAGCTAGACGACAGACATCACGCAGAGCTAGACGACAGACATCACGCAGAGCTAGACCACAGACATCACACAGAGCTAGACCACAGACATCACGCAGAGCTAGACGACAGACAATCTTAGACCGCTCCCCTGCTCCACTCAGTATAATCTGACAGGTTACAATGATCTCTCAGCGCATTTAATTAATCATACCTCACTGAATACCGAAATGATTTTCACGCTGGGTTTTTTGCAGCAAAGGTCAGTAAGTAAGTAAGTAAGTAAGTAATCCTTTATTGTCATTGTAACCTGTACAACGAAATTTAAAAGTGCCAAAACAGTTAGTGCATCAATAAATAAATCAATTTCAATAAAAAAAATAAAAACCTCCCCATCTTATTGGAGATACACACACACACCACCATTCATTCTGTCATAGTTATTGCACAATCTAACTATATAGTATTGTTTATGAATGTTTTTTTATGGCATTAAGGGTGGTTATTGCTGTTGGATAACAACTGTTTTTAAGTCTGTTTGTTCTTGATTTGATTGTCCTGTATCGTTTGCCTGATGGCAACAGTTCAAACAAGGAGTGACCGGGATGGAAAGTGTCTCTGATAATGCTCTGAGCTTTCTTGGCTGTTACGACCCTTGGCTCAAGGGAAGCAACAAAAACAAGGGACGCACGCAAACCCAATTATAAGCTCAAAAATAATGTTTATTTAACTACAAAGGATAGACAGAACTAAATAATAAAATGAAAACAATGAAAGAAAATAAGGGTGTTTCTGTATTAATCAGCAAGATCAGTGTGTAAAGCAAAGTGCATGGTTGAAAGTGTAATACAATGTTGAAGTTGAACTTGTAAATGCAAAAGCAACAAAATACAACGCAAGCAAAGTCCAAAACCAAAGTTCCCTCTCCCTTTGGCTCAGTTGGTGATCTCTTAAGAAGCGTCTAAGGCACGGTCACAGGTGTTTCCAGTTGACTGCCAATTGAGGCAATTAGTGGGCTCAGGTACCAAACTGCAATGCTCAAGACCAACAGCAGAGGTCGTCACACCCCTCCCCATAAAGACAGGGACTCCCACAAAGATCCCTGTAACAAAACAAACAAATGTCAATTAACAGGCATAGTATACACCCAAGTTCAGGACCAAAGACAGCTCCCAGAAACGACAAAGGGAATAATAAATTTGAATCCAGTAGATTAAAATGCATCAGGAGCGCGTGACAGCGCATCAGCTACCACATTCTTCGATCCTCGTATGTGTCGAATATCCAGACAGAAGGATTGCAAAAACAAGGACCACCGAACCAACCTCTGATTAGGACACTGCAAGGAATTGAGAAAGGTTAATGGATTATGATCCGTATATATCACAATAGGTGCGCAGGAATTAAGGTAAACAGCAAAATGCTGCAAGGCCCAAATCAGGGCTAACGCTTCCTTCTCGACCACAGTATAGTTACGTTGGTATGTGTTAAACTTTATACACAGTAGAGAAATTGCGACAAAAAGAGCGATAATATCCTACCAACCCTAAAAACCTCATGAGCTCTTTCTTGGTCGTTGGGGAAGGAAAATTATGGATGGCTTGCACTTTAGCCTGTATCGGACGCACTTCTCCGTTCCCCACCACCTTCCCGAGATACGTCACGGTCGCCTTCGCAAACTCGCATTTGGCCAAATTCACGGTAAGTCGAGCATCAGACAAACGTCTCAACACCGAACGCAACCGTGTTAAGTGAGACTCCCAACTGTCACTAAAAACGAAAAATTGTCCAAATAGACGGCACAACCCTCAAGACCACAAATTACAGGGTTCATGAGGCGCTGAAAAGTCGCCGGAGCATTTCGCAGGCCAAAACTCATGACCCGGTAAGAATGTAATCCTGACGGGGTGACAAAAGATGAAATTTCTTGGGCTCTCTTGGTTAAAGGCACTTGCCAATAGCCCTTCAGCAAGTCAAACTTACTGACGAACTTGGCTGAACCAACCTGGTCCACACAATCCTCGACTCGAGGCAAAGGAAAACAGTCTGGTTTTGTTAAGGCGTTTACTTTACGGAAATCTGTACAAAATCTTACAGTACCGTCCGACTTTCCAACTAAAATACACGGGGAAGCCCAATCAGAAAAAGAAGGTACTGCAATATCGTGATCCTGCATATACTTAATTTCCCTCTCCATCAATTCTCGTTTCTCAGGTGCAACACGATAAAAACGCTGTTTAATAGGCTTTGCGTCCCCAACATCTATATCATGTTCAACCCAATCTGTACGCGATGGCACATCATCAAATAATTCGGGAAAACTACGCAAGACATGACATAACTCCTGACATCTTACAGGAGATAAATGACGGAGAGTAAATTCCAAGTTGTTTAATGACTCTGAGTTATTCAAACGGCCGCGAAAAACACAATCATCGGGCGAAAGGGTCTCCTCTTCCTCACCCACCAAACTCACAACATTACCCCTACCGATAGAAATGACCGGCGAAGAAGAATCGTCACCGACAAAGTAAGATCACTCCAAACACAAGCATTGACTAAACAGAGACAAACTTTACTCTTTCAGACTGTTAATCATGCCAGAGTGGTCTGGGATCCCACTACAAAGCCTAAAGGTATTTTAGGAGGTCATTTAAATATTAGAAGCTTACTTCCCAAGCAAGACGAGATCAGAATACTGTTGTCTGAGTCTTACATCGATTTTCTATGTATTAGTGAAACCTGGTTGCATGATAAAATTCCAACTTGTTTAATTGATGTTCCGGGGTATACATGCTATAGAAGGGACCGACCTGTGGGAAGGGGTGGGGGTGTACTGATATATATTAAGGACATATTTAATGCAAAGCAAATGTATCCAACTGTTGATATGTCAACTGAATGTTTATGCATTAATGTGATATTATCGCAAAGTATGCAACTTTATATTTTAGTGGTATATAATCCTCCCTCTGCATGCACCACAAAGCTCTGTGAAAATTTGGATGTTATGTTCAAAAATTTTAATCACAAGAACGAGGTACTTGTTTTTGGTGATTTTAATATAAATTGGATAGATAAATTATGCAGGAAAAAATTGAAAATTCTTGCATCTAAACATGATCTTATTCAAATGATTGAAACCCCAACGCGTATTACCAGGAAGACTCAAACATTGATAGATTTAGTTTTTGTTAATAAACCTGATAGAATCATAAAAACATATAATTTAGTCACTGGTCTATCTGATCATAATATGATTTTAACTGCAAGAAAATTTACAAAGAAAAGAATGACTAGATTTTTAAATCCAAATAAGAACTTATTTAAATTTGAAATTCCTCGTAAAAAGCAGATTGAATTTGAAAATGAGTTAAAGAGGGTTAACTGGGATGAGCTTCAACAATACGATCAAACAAATGACTACTGTGATAAATTTATGTCCACTATTGAGAGCATTGTCAATAAATACACTAAAAAGCAAAAGAAATCCCAGAGAAAATTTCAGCTACCATGGATGAACGAGAACATTCGAAAAACGATGAAAAGAAGAGACTTGGCCTTGAAAACTTTTATTAAGACCCGAAGGGATATTGATTTTAAAATATTTAAAGGTTTGCGTAACCAAGTTGTAAAAGAACTTAGATTGTCTAAATCAAATTACTATATTCAAGCCCTAAAAGAGGTTAAAGGGAACGGCAAATTAATGTGGAAAAAATTAAATAGCCTACTAAATCCAAAAGGTAACTTCACCCAAACAAAATACGAACTTAAAAAGGGTGAAAACACTATTACAGATAGCACACAAGTTGCTAATGAATTTAATACCTTTTTTATACAATCCGTTGACAATTTAGCATCAAGCTTTCCATGCTGCAATGATATAGGCTTAACAACAATAGACTTGCCTGAAGATCAAGCTAACTCATTCCAGCTTAAGAAGGTCGATCAGACAGCTGTTTTGAAAGCTATACAGGACCTAAACACCTCCTTTTCGAAAGATATTTTTAATTTAGATACAGTTTTTCTTAAAAAATATAGCAGCATTTTGGTCCAACCACTCACAAATATTGTTAATATTTCCATTAAATCCGGACAATTCCCAGATGGGTGGAAAAATGCCCTGGTAACACCGATCTTTAAATCAGGAGATGATACAATGTCTTGTAATTATAGACCTATTAGTCTTCTTCCAGCTTTGTCTAAAGTTTTAGAAAAGATTGTTTCAGAACAACTCATTCACTATCTTGAGATAAATTAATATCTGAGTCCTCTACAATTTGGATTCCGGAAGAATCATTCCACAGAGTCCGCAATCTGTCTATTAACTGAAAATATTAAACAATCTCTTGACAAGGGAAATGTAGCTGGTGCTGTGTTCCTGGATTTAAAAAAGGCATTCGACACAGTAAATCACAATATATTAATCACAAAATGAAGCAAGTTTAACTTATCCAAAAAATCATTATCCTGGTTTGAATCATATCTAAAGGGCCGTGAACAGTGTGTTGTGATTAACGGTGTAAGATCTACTTTTCTTAAAATTACAACAGGTATTCCTCAGGGCACGGTCTTGGGACCCATACTCTTCAGTTTATATATTAACGATTTGCCGGATGTAGTATGTCCAGATATAGATCTTCTGATGTATGCAGATGACGCAGTTGTGTATGCTTCTGCTGATACCTGTGTTTCTGTGGCTGACAAACTTAATACTAACTTGGAAAGAATATCATTTTGGCTAACCTCATCTCATTTAACTTTAAATATTAAAAAAACAAACTCTATCTGTTTTTCTATTCGAAAACTACCTCCAGCACAACTTTTGAACATAAAAATTAAGGGTGAACTTATCGAACAAGTACCTGAAGTAAAGTATCTTGGAATAAATATAGATTATCAGCTGAATTTCAAAAGTCACATCAAGAAAATCTATAAAACCATTAGGGCCAATTTGAGCTGCTTTATGCTGATTAGAAATTGTCTTACTCTTGATTGCGCTTTTACCTTTTTTAATTCTATGATTCTTTCACATATATCTTACGGCATAACCGCATGGTCTCAAGCTCATCAATCATCAGTCGAAACTATAGAGTGTCTCTACAACAGAGCCTTGAAAGTTTTGGATAAGAAGAGAATAAGGTACCATCACTGTCAAATTCAAACAAAATACAAGATTTTAAGTTTTGTTAACTTTATTTCTCTGCATCTGGTTAAGCTGATTTTCAAATGTTTAAATGATGTTGCTCCACTACCGCTTTGCAAAATAATAACAAGACGGCAAAGCACTAGACCGACCAGATCTGCTTTTAAAGTCACCTGTAATATCCCTTTTTGTAGAACATCATTTGCTCAGGCTTCTGTTTCAGTGAAAGGGGCAAAATTGTGGAATTCTCTGCCAGATCATCTGAAATGCATCCCGACACTAGATATCTTTAAAAAAACAAAACAAATTGTGGTTAATTCAGGAACAGTGTTGTTCACATATTTAGTCCTTGTTGACTCTGCTCCTTTTGTATTTTTTTATATATATCTTTTTCTAATTTTTTATTTATTTTTTATTTCTTTTATTTTATATTATATTCCATTATTTTTCTTTGTATTACTATTTTTATCCTCGTATTGCATTTATCAAAAAGCCCTTATCTTATCGTATTGCTTACATATTGTATTGCATGTATTGCATTTTACTAAAAAGCCCTTCTAGGGACAAATGTTGTAAATTAGCTTTGGCTAAAAACATTGATACATGCATCAGATCACTGTTAAAGTGTATCTATGTTATTTGTATCTGTCCCTATCTAAATAAAGCAAAATAAAATTAAAAAAATATTAAAAAATGGCCGGAAGTGCTGGATGCAAAGAGGTCACATTTTCTACAGATTTGGTTTCCTTTTCATAATAGGGTTTTAATTGATTTACATGGCACCGTTGAACTGATTTTTTCCGTGTTGGCATTGAGACGTCATAATTTTCATCAGTCAATTTTCGTTGCACAACAAATGGGCCATCAAATTTGGCTTCAAAAGGAGAAGATACAATAGGCCGTAAGACAAGAACTTGATCACCTGGTACAAACACTCGATGTTCAACCGTACGGTCATACAGTTGCTTCATGTTTTTCTGATGTTTTCCCAGATTTAATTTAGCTAGTTCTCTAGCCTGGATGAGTCGGTTTTTAAAACCTAAAACATATGACGCCAAGTTTTTAGGAGGCTCTACAGCTTTACCAACCTGCTGAAATACAGACAACAGTCCACGAACATTATGGCCAAAAACCAAGTCGTTAGGGCTGAAACCCGTACTTTCCTGCACTACTTCACGTGCAGCTAACATCATCCATGGCAAACCCTCTTCCCAATCTCTATCCAGCTGCACACAGTACGCACGGAGAAGTGACTTTAACGACTGGTGGAATCTCTCCAATGCACCCTGACTTTGTGCATGATACGCCGTAGATTGATTATGCTTGATGTGCAGCTGTTTTAACACCTGCTGGAAGAGATGCGAAGTGAGATTTGAACCTTGATCACTTTGGATGATTTTTGGAATCCCAAAAACAGATATAAACTGGGTTAAAGCTTTCACAATAGAATGAGACGTAATGGTACGCAGTGGATATGCCGCAGGAAAACGTGTGTTCAAACACATCACAGTGAATAAATAACTGCTACCAGACTTCGAACGGGGAAGTGGCCCTACGCAATCGACAGTAAGATGCTCAAAAGGTTCACCAGTAGCCTGAATTGGTTTCAACGGAGCAGGTTTCAACACCTGGTTCGGTTTACTCGTTAATTGGCAGGTTTTGCATCTCTTAATATAAGCGGAGATGTCTCGTTTTAAACGCGGACAAAAGAAATATCGCAACAGGCGATCATAAGTCTTACGCACCCCCTGGTGACCTGATTGATCATGCGCAATTTCAATCATCATTTGTTGAAATTTAGTAGGAACAACAACCTGGAAAACAGGATCACCAACAAAATTTTTGTGAGGACTCCATTTTCTCAACAACACTCCATTGTAAATGAAATATCCACGGGAAATGTTACACTCCTCTACTGGAAGAACAGCACTCTGGAAGAGTTCATCCAAAGAGGAGTCAGTCCGCTGTTCTTTTCCCAATTCCTCTGCAGAAACAGGAAAAGACAAGGCAGACAAATCAGGCATAAACAACTTTGTGCAGACTTTATCAGATTTAATCTCTTTTTGATCACAAACTTCATCCTTATTGGCACATTTCATTGCACGAGTCACGACACACGCTGCATCCTGACACAAAGAACTCAGTTCAGTTTCAAATTTATTATCAGTGATCACTATGGGAAACACTGAAGTATCAGCCCACACACGTTCACCTACCAGTCCATTCCCTAAAATTATATGGACCCCCTCAACTGGCAAAGCTGGTCGTACTCCCACTACAACCTCACCTTGAATCAAATCGGACTGAAGCCTTACCCTATGAAGAGGCACAGACAGAGTATTCAGTCCTATTCCACGAATTAACACACTCTCACCAGTATGAGACTGTGAGGAAAAAGGCAATACTGATTCCAAGATAAATGAATCCATTGCGCCAGTATCCCGCAAGATTTTAACAGGGATTTCCTCTTTCTCTCCAACTAGGGATACACGCCCCTCTGTAATAAAAGGCGAGTAAGAAGAGAAATCAACATCAAGTTTTTGATTTTCAACAATTTCACTCCCTGAAGACAGGACTGGTGCCGCCAGAGCAGAAGGCTTAGCATGTGAACTTTGTGCATTATGTTTCGATTTCTTTTTAAGGACAGGACAATCTGCTTTCCAATGTCCTTTCTCATGACAGTAATTGCAAGTCTTGCTTGGGTCAAAATTTCCTGTGAAAACACGGTTAGAGTTAGACGGAGACTTTATATACTGAGCATCACGAGCATGCCAATCAACAAAAGTGGTTTTGTGCGTCAGTACAAAATCATCAGCCAACATAGCCGCTTCCTCTGGTGTTTTAACATTATGCTCACTAATATACATAGCTATACGGCTCGGGACTGAATTTTTAAATTGTTCCAACACCATCAAATGAGTTAAATCCTCCAATGTTTTAATGTCTAATGCTAAACACCAATGATTAAAGTATTTTTTCAGATCACGCACAAATTCTAAGTTTGTTTGTAACTGGTCTTTTTTCTGCCATCGAAAACGCTGTCTGTATGCTTCGGGTACACATTCATACGCTTTTAAAATTAGAGATTTAACTTTATCATAATCTTTACAATCGTCAACAGACAATGAAGAAAAAGCTACTTGTGCTTTCCCAGTTAACACACACTTTAGCAGTGCAACACGATTATCATCTGACCAATTTCTTAATTCTGCCATGCGTTCAAATAGAGTAAAGAAAGTATCAGGATCTTCTTCGTTGAATTTGGGAATAAGTTTTAGGTTTGAATTGATTGAAAAAACACTCCTGACCAGAACTAGAAAGCTTACCTTCTTTCATTAGGTTGAGCTTGAGAAACTCCAAATCCAATTTTGCCTTCTCTAATTCCATTTTACCTTGTTCAGAACGCTGCTTCAACTTCTCGTGATCCATCTGTAAAAGTAGCAGCTCTTTTTGCTGTTCAAAAGACAAATTACATTTTAATTCAGCTGCAACTGGTACATCTGCTACATATTCCTCCATCTCGGTGTCTAAGAAACCTTTTTCAATCAACTCAATTTTCAAAGCTACTTTAACATTTTCTTTGAGCTTTTTATCTTTAATCACAATTTCATAACGTTCAGCAATACTTAATAATTGCTCTTTAGTACACCTGTTCAAAAATTCATGAGAAGGTGAACTAACAAACTCATCAATATCAGCCATGCTAAAAACCACCAAAACAAGTACAATCAACAAAGTCCAATCAAATAACGAGAGTTTTCCCTCTACCTACCTTCCCAGTACTTCTCTACCTAACTCAACCCTAGTCTTCATGCGATTACCGGTGGGGGGTATTTATGCACTGTAGCCCGCTGGGTGAAAAACGCAACTGGTTAAACCAGCGACGCCTTCAACACCACGGATGTGCTCCCGAGATAATTACTACTACCCACTTTCACCACAACACTACACAAAAATAACAAATCCGACACATCTCAACAGAAACATGCCGCTATACCTATCAGAGAAAACTCACGTTCAAAAAACAATATTGCACATTTACTTACCAACTGGTGATTTCACCCGGTGAACAAATTGACTTTGGCACAAAAACAGTTTCGTGTGTCCAACAAATAATCAATCATCAAACTAAGCGTCCAAAAAATTTACGCAATCAAATAACCTAAGCAAGGACGAGCCCCCAATTTGTTACGACCCTTGGCTCAAGGGAAGCAACAAAAACAAGGGCCACACGCAAACCCAATTATAAGCTCAAAAATAATGTTTATTTAACTACAAAGGATAGACAGAACTAAATAATAAAATGAAAACAATGAAAGAAAATAAGGGTGTTTCTGTATTAATCAGTAGTGATGTGACGTTCGGCACCGAGGCTTCGAAGCTTGTATCAAAAAAACTAAACATCTCACATGAACCACTGTATCGGAGCTTGATTCGTTTTGCCAAAACCATGTGATCAGTGACGTCCGAAGCTTCGTTTCGACTTACAACCACGTGATTGTTTCATATTCTGATTCAAAAATAGCGCAACCCCCTTGCGCAGGTTTCGAGTGTCATGCGCTTCAGTAGTGAAGAGGCTGTTCGGAAGTCTTCAGGTCGTATCAAGTCCCATGTGAGAGAATATTCTCAAAGGCAGGGGAAGTAGTACATAAAAAAAGAAATAGACTTAGCCCCCACACCGTTAAACAAGTCCTGTACCTTAATAACAATCTTTAATTTCTTCAATTACCCAACTCCCCAGTTCACAAGCACTTTCACTACCCAGCACTTCACTATTCCACAATAGTTTTAATTTTATTTTGATTATATAGGCCCTATGCCTATATGAGCCTTGCCTATGAATTCATAGGTTTAGGACTACGGCTAAAGTTTTAAGGCTGCATTTGTTGAGCAAAGCAGAGTTCATTTGTCCTATGTATTAATTATTTCATAAATGAATTCATAGACTCATTTTGTTCATTCATTGTGTAAAAATCAACACTAACACTGATGATTTTTATTGCTTTGTGGTTTTCATAGCACAGGTGATTTATTACATAAAACAATACAAAAAAAAATGGGAAAGGTAGCTTTTCCACCTTTTGACCACAAGATGTCGTTAGTGTGCACCGTGTTGAAAAGCTTCGAGTAATGAACCAATTTACGATACACTTGAGGGGAAAGCCTCAGTGCTTCACAAAGCTTCATTTCACCATCACTATTAATCAGCAAGATCAGTGTGTAAAGCAAAGTGCATGGTTGAAAGTGTAATACAATGTTGAAGTTGAACGTGTAAATGCAAAAGCAACAAAATACAACGCAAGCAAAGTCCAAAACCAAAGTTCCCTCTCCCTTTGGCTCAGTTGGTGATCTCTTAAGAAGCGTCTAAGGCACGGTCACAGGTGTTTCCAGTTGACTGCCAATTGAGACAAGACCAACAGCAGAGGTCGTCACATTGGCACAGCGAGAACTGTGAAGGTCAACCATTGTAGGGAGGGCACAACCGACTATCTTCTGGGCCATGTTAATGACCCGTTGGAGAGCCTTTTTCTGGGCTACTGTGCAGCTACTAAACCACACACATATGCAGTATGTTAAGATAGATTCTATGGAGCACCTGTAAAAGGATAACAGCAGTCTCTGAGTGATGTCGTTTCTCCTGAGGACCCTCATGAAGTGCAAACGTTGTTGGGCCTTTTTTAGCACCTTCACACTGTTTACGCTCCATGTCAGACCCTCCTCAATGTACACACCCAGAAAACAGAAGTCCGACACCTGCTCCACCCGATCCCCGCCGATGATGAGTGGTGCGATGTCAGTCTTTTCCCTCCTGTAATCAATCACCAGCTCCTTGGTCTTTACAGTATTAAGGAGAAGGTTATTCTCCCTACACCACACCGACAGATGTTTAACCTCCTCTCTGTAAGCTGACTCGTCTGCTCCAGTGATGAGCCCCACAACTGTAGTGTCGTCCGCAAACTTCACTATGATGTTATTGTGGTGGGTGGAGGTACAGTTGTGCGTGTAGAGAGTATACAGCAGGGGGCTCAATACACAGCCCTGTGGGGAGCCGGTGCTGAGGCTAAGAGCCGTAGATGTATGATGGCCCACTCTCACCCTCTGGGTGCGACAAGTGAGAAAGCTTTTAATCCACATACAGGTGGGGTATGGAATGCCTAGGTCCATCAGTTTGTTCATCAGTTTTTGAGGAAGGATGGTGTTAAACGCAGAGCTATAGTCATACATGTAGCTATGATACAGGACACATTGTTCTGCGTATTTTAATATTCATAGTGGGCTTAACAGTAATAGAATATTCTGATATATGATATAAAGTGACCAGACGTCCAAGATCAAAACTGGGAACATAATCCCCGAAAAGGGGGAAAAAACGGGGACATTTCTAGTTTGACTATGAAATTTTTTCTATTTTAAATTAATACTGTTACTTCTATTCAGAGTTTTTTTTCTGTATTTATCCAGGGACAGGCAACCAAAAACAGGGACTGTCCCCCTAAACCGGGGAGGTCTGGTCACCCGTGATGTGTGATGTAGGCTATAGGTATTTTGAAAATGACACACTATAGATACGATAGAGACTCAGAAACAGATAGTGAGAGTAAAGTCAGATATTTTAATAATTTGAAACAATATATGATTAACAAACAATATATGATCAAAGTAACACACACACACACACACACACACACAAATCTTACTTGTGAATAGTAATTCCCCGAGCCCTGTTTGCGATGGTCCGCTGATTCAAGCATGAAGATGCTGCAGAGCTCGGCCTCGGCCATCTTGGAGCTGTGGAACTAAAGCAGTACGGCCGGTTCAAGATGGCGGCCGATAGGGCGTCTAGCTCTATATGATGTGTACGGCCGGTTCAAGATGGCGGCCGATAGGGCGTCTAGCTCTATATGATGAGTACGGCCGGATCAAGATGGCGGCCGATAGGGCGTTTAGCTCTATATGAGGAGTACGGCCGGTTCAAGATGGCGGCCGATAGGGCATTTAGCTCTATATGAGGAGTACGGACGGTTCAAGATGGCGGCCGATAGGGCGTCTAGCTCTATATGATGAGTACGGCCGGTTCAAGATGGCGGCCGATAGGGCGTCTAGCTCTATATGATGAGTACGGCCGGTTCAAGATGGCGGCCGATAGGGCGTCTAGCTCTATATGAGGAGTACGGACGGTTCAAGATGGCGGCCGATAGGGCGTCTAGCAGGGTCGGCGCCACGAGGGGGCCCCAGGGGGCCTGGCCCGGCCACCTATGTCACTGTGCCCCCTCATCTCTGGTCAGCACACCACTGCCTCGGAACGCGATTTTAGCCGCTGAGACTCAGCAACAGGCACGCTACCACTGTGCCCTCTTATTCCTGACATATTAATTAACTTAACTAGGCCTACATATATATATATATATATATATATTTTTTTTTTTTTTTTTTTTTTTTTTTTACTATTGTGTAAATCAGGGATCACCAATCCTGGTCCTGGAGGGCCGCTGTCCTGCAGAGTTTAGCTCCAACCAGGTCTAACACCTCTGCCTGGAAGTTTCTAGTATGCCCAGTGAGACCTTGATTAGCTGGTTCAGGTGTGTTTAATTGGGGTTGGAGCTAAACTCTGCAGGACAGCGGCCCTCCAGGACCAGGATTGGTGACCACTGGTGTAAATTCATTTAGTTTTACCATGATTACATCAGCTTTGCAACTTTGCATTTGCACTCGCGACAGGTTATTAACTAAATTAAGTCACTAGCAGCTTGTATGAAGAAAATATGCAAGGAATAGAAAGACCTCGTTCTGAGAAAGTTTAACACTTCCACTCATCTACTACAGCTTTTCTAAAGGTAGGATGTGTTTTTGCTTTTTTGTCTTTGTTACTAATATGATTGATTATATAGTCAGGGGCGGGCCAGAGAATTTTTAACGCAGGTGCTGAGGGGGAGCTATATGGTTGATAGGGGGAGCTGCACAATTATATAGCCTATATTTTATATATAAATACTATTAATGAATTAGCAAAACTTGGCCACTCAATATTTAATATTCAATTACTTTATCAGAATTAAAGTTTTAATTTTACTAAATCAAACAAGCTCAACATACAATATGTATTATTAATAATGTTATTTCAACATAATATATATTTTATTTCGACATATGTGTGCGTGCAACAAGCAAGATGTGCATTTGTAAATTCGGTGACACCTGTGCATTGATTTTTATTAATAAACTAGTGTGTCAGCTGCAAAGATGAAGTTGAGATCGCCATGTCCGTGAAGGCGCGAGAAATGCACATAATGGATTACATACTCAGAGAGTGGCCTATTTTTTTGTTTTGAATTGTTTCGTTTAAAGACATTTCAAGCGTTCTATAGATATATGTATCAAGTCTGTGAGGCATATGCTGAACTTTGGTTAATTTATGATGAGATGATCCAGTTCACGTGCAAAGCAAGTGACCGCGCCGGCGCTGTAATGATTATATTGTCTGCTATATTTGCTTCTTATTTATTAAATCTAGGCAATTTGTTGATGAACAATTTATTAAAATTAAGATACAATTTATACAAAACGAAATTTACTTTAAAAAAGGCTTTCTACAAAACAAAACTTAATGAAGTGGTCAAAATCATATCTGATCTACTCCTTGTCTCCCGATATATTGTGCATCCTATATTACTCATGCTGTTCACTTTTCATAATCAACATAGATGGGAAAAAAAGCCATAATATTTTGACAAATTGCTGCACATTCATTTAATTCTGAATTTTGCTCACATAAGTTGAAAGGTATTTTTTGTGCATATAGTAACACATTTATGCAACATTTATCAAGTTTATGCATTTATGCATTTATTAATCATTAATACTAAAATCATAATAAAGTGCTATACTGTGTACAAAATATCAGATGAGTCCAGAATATGAACGCAACACGTTTAATTAGCCTACACATAACTTAAGCATTTTCCTCCATATAGAAAACCATTAGCCTATAAGAACGCTTGGTTTAATGCAGATTAGAATGTCCCAGCACTTATGTCAAAATAACAGATATTATGTCGAAATAACGAGATATTACGTTGAAATAACCACTTATGATGTCGAAATAACGAGATATTATGTTGAAATAACTACTTAATATCTCGAAATAACGAGATCTTATGTTGAAATAACGACTTAATGTCTCGAAATAACACGATTTTTTTTCTTTCTTCACCATGTGGTTCAGGGCTTCCATAGAATACAGCCTGAATATAATTGCTTCCAGAAATGATTTTTGGGCTATCGGAGTGCTTTGGTCTTCCTTGGGGGTACTGAAGCACTGCTAGCCCCTGCCTAGCGCCGCCTGTAGCCAGTGCTGGTCCTTATTATTTATGAAAATGCTGTAGGCAGCGACAGCGTTGCTCTGTGTCGTCACGTCGGGTGGGTTATATGGTGACATGATGGTTGTTGATGTTTTTTAAATAAAAGTGGGTGTATTATAATTATTATTATTATTATTGAGGGTGGGAGAGGTAGGCCCCCCCAGTGACACATCATGGCCCCCTCGTTCCGTATGTCCTGGCGCCGACCCTGGCGTCTAGCTCTATATGATGAGTACGGCCGGTTCAAGATGGCGGCCGATAGGGCGTCTAGCTCTATAAGATGAGTACGGCCGGTTCAAGATGGCGGCCGATAGGGCGTCTAGCTCTATAAGATGAGTACGGACGGTTCAAGATGGCGGCCAATAGGGCGTCTAGCTCTATAAGATGAGTACGGCCGGTTCAAGATGGCGGCCGATAGGGCGTCTAGCTCTATAAGATGAGTACGGACGGTTCAAGATGGCGGCCAATAGGGCGTCTAGCTCTATATGATGAGTACGGCCGGTTCAAGATGGCGGCCGATAGGGCGTCTAGCTCTATAAGATGAGTACGGCCGGTTCAAGATGGCGGCCGATAGGGCCTCTAGCTCTATATGAGGAGTACGGCCGGTTCAAGATGGCGGCCGATAGGGCGTCTAGCTCTATATGAGGAGTACGGACGGTTCAAGATGGCGGCCGATAGGGCGTCTAGCTCTATATGAGGAGTACGGACGGTTCAAGATGGCGGCCGATAGGGCGTCTAGCTCTATATGAGGAGTACGGCCGGTTCAAGATGGCGGCCGATAGGGCGTCTAGCTCTATATGAGGAGTACGGCCGGTTCAAGATGGCGGCCAATAGGGCGTCTAGCTCTATAAGAGGAGTACGGCCGGTTCAAGATGGCGGCCGATAGGGCGTCTAGCTCTATATGAGGAGTACGGACGGTTCAAGATGGCGGCCGATAGGGCGTCTAGCTCTATATGAGGAGTACGAACGGTTCAAGATGGCGGCCAATAGGGCGTCTAGCTCTATAAGATGAGTACGGCCGGTTCAAGATGGCGGCCGATAGGGCGTCTAGCTCCATATGAGGAGTACGGACGGTTCAAGATGGCGGCCGGTAGGGCGTCTAGCTCTATATGAGGAGTACGGACGGTTCAAGATGGCGGCCGATAGGGCGTCTAGCTCTATATGAGGAGTACGGACGGTTCAAGATGGCGGCCGATAGGGCGTCTAGCTCCATATGAGGAGTACGGCCGGTTCAAGATGGCGGCCGATAGGGCGTCTAGCTCTATATGAGGAGTACGGACGGTTCAAGATGGCGGCCGATAGGGCGTCTAGCTCCATATGAGGAGTACGGACGGTTCAAGATGGCGGCCGATAGGGCGTCTAGCTCCATATGAGGAGTACGGCCGGTTCAAGATGGCGGCCGATAGGGCGTCTAGCTCTATATGAGGAGTACGGACGGTTCAAGATGGCGGCCGATAGGGCGTTTAGCTCTATATGAGGAGTACGGACGGTTCAAGATGGCGGCCTATAGGGCGTCTAGCTCTATGATGTCTATGGGGAAAGCATAAGGGCTTCATGTGGCTTCATTTGCCCATCCCTACAATGTCAATTTCTACAATAAACAACAAGTGAAAACAAATAACATTAAAAGTTTTTCCCACTATCATTACTTCCTAACCTCAGCATATTCCTCACTCTCCAACTTTCATCCCAGATGATATACTTTGGCTATACTTTGCAAGTTCAGTTTGTGGGCATTTATACTCACGGGCACAACCATTGACAGGAATGCAAGTAATCAGGAATTAAATTCACCAAACAATCAAGTCTCAATATGATAAGCTTTCTGCACTATTTCACAAATTATGTACAGCCATTTACACATATTTCCTCATTGAAAAACTGTTCAAATTTAAAAGAAACCTTCCCCTTTACCTTAAACACTTGGTTTTCTCCCATCTCCCATGATGCAATACAGCAAAAACATAAAAGCTAATTCCATAAGCTGTTCTGGTTTTCCAACTGGTTCTAGCGAGCTGTTGCATTGGCTTTCTGCTTGTTTGAGCTGATTATTATTGAATTGTGCAAAGTAAAAAAAATGCTGTAGCAAATCTCATCTGATGAACAAAGATTTACTATAATGATTGAATTGAAATTTGAAAAGATTCATGACCTGCTTGATGTCAAAAGGTTGGGAATATTTACATCTACTGGTTTAGATCTGTTGTTCATTCAGTCGAGCTGTGGTGCACATGTTCACCGAGTCTCCAGATCTGCTCTCCTGCAAAAGGTTTCTGCAAAGTCATATGAAAGGTGGGTTGGAACTTTCTTTCTATCTTTGATATCTTTATTTATATCTTTGATAATGGGACTGTGTTGTGGATAAAATATAACAGAAAGCATTCAATATATCTTGTTGATCAGCTGAGATTTTGATTATTAATCATTCAACCTCTTTCTATTCCCAGGAGCCTGATATATAAACGTTGTGTACGCACAATTTTCCACACAAATGTTCGGATTTATAAAAAATATGTGCGTACTTAGCAACTGCTACATAAACTTTGAATAATTATATCTCACTGACGTTAGCCTACACACACACACACACACAGTTGTTTTTCAGAATCTGAAAAATATTAATAAACAAAATAAGAGGGAGTTATTGTTATTGTTTTTTTAGTACTGTGCTGATGAAGCTATTTCACTTAACATGTTTAGTCAAAATTATAGAGGTAAAATCTACTTGCTTTTATAGTATTTGTTTTTTTAGATTTAGAATATACTTCAATATGATATTACTGTACATGTTGCAAATGTCTGTTTAATTCAGATTTGGTTTATGTTCGGTTTAGAACTGAAGTTTAACTGTTCTGAAAAGAGAATGTAAACGTGTGTGTGTGTGTGTGAGTTTCGCTGGTGTTTGTGTCCGCTTGTGAGATGAATTGATGTAAATGTATTTATTGAATGTATTTTGTGCTGAAACAATGATAAATGATCCTCAGTTTATCCCACATAGACTGATGTTGTGATCACTGTTTGGAGTGTTTGATAAAGTGACTTTAGTGTCGAGAAATGAGTCTGAATGACTGAAAAACCGTGACATTAAAATTGAACATTAGAGGGAGACACAGGATAATTCATGTTTTAAGTTCATCTGTTTCTGAAGAAAATGCTAGTGTGATGGACTGACAATATAGTTTTATTAGTGTACAGAGAAATCTTTTAAGAATTCCAAGAATTATTGTATTTATTTACTTTTTATAACATGTTTAAGCTGTTTGCTCTGTAGTATTTCTGCATTCCAACATTATTATTTCTACAAAAAATATTACATGATTTTATTTATGAAAGTCTTTAGTCATAGTGCTGTGGTGAATTAATCAACTGTGTAATTTTAAATCTAACGTCAAGTCAAGTCAAGTCACCTTTATTTATATAGCGCTTTTTACAATACAAATTGTTTCAAAGCAGCTTTACAGAGATAACAGGAAAACAATGCTGTAATAGTATTGTTAAATTCAAAATTAAATGTTAAATGTCCCCAACTAAGCAAGCCAAAAGCCAATGGCGACAAAGGCGAAGAGAGGCGAAAAAGGCAACAGTGGCAAGGAACCAAAACTCCATCAGGTGACAGAATGGAGAAAAAAACCTTGGGAGAACCCAGGCTCAGTCAGGGGGCCAGTCCTCCTTTGGCCAACGAACGAACAGTGTATGATTATGAGTTAGGCAGCATCATGTCAGGAGTCAGATGTGATCAGAACTTTCACAATATTTATCCAGTTCATCTGGTTGGAGGTTGGGTCATCCGGCCGGTGAGAAGAACGTTAGTAAACTAGGCTACTCAAAAACACTGTTCATTTAATCAACAAACACGAGACGAAAAATATTAATCGTCTATTAAGTGTATGATTTTAGATCGATTTTCAGGCTGTAAATGTTGTAACCACAGTCGAGGGAAATTAGTTTTCAAACTAAATGAAACGCATAACGTTAAATGAAAATTAATGTCTGTTAATTAATCTATCCCGCATGTAATATCACCCATAAACATGAACAATGAATGCAATAACGTTAAAACTATTATATGAAAAATAATATGAAAAAACAACCACAAAGCCTCATTGCCTCATATGTGTGTTAACTCATGTCAGTTATTAACCTTACAGTCTATGTTATTAACACATTAGTTTTCTCAGCTCAAAGGTTAAACTGAGGAGTTTAGTGACTTTAGCTGTCAGTGTTGATGACGGTCCCTTTAAGCGTTGCCAGGGCGACCGTGTCTGTTGTGTTTCCGCCTTTGCTCCGCGCATGCGCACGAAAGAGTCGCCCGTCCGAGGCATTTGGAGAACAAACATTTCGAGACTCATTCGCGATGGCGCATTACAGAGTGAGTAAATAAAACTCGACATTTATCCATGTAAAGATGCTGTTTTACTAGAACAGAAAGTATTTGAGCTGTTGTTTAGCTTTTAAAAGCTAACGTTATATATATTTTATGGACGCAGTGAAAGAACGTAAACTTTAAACGTACAGTATAAATGTGTGATAAAGTGTATGTTTGGATCTTTTCTCTTCGTTAAAGCCGCTGGTGTTTTAGTGTCGGTTCTCCTGAAGTTCACACAGCTGAACAGAATCTCATTAACTAGCGACACCATCCACTAACAAACCCAAAACTGACTCAAATACAAGTCACTTGAAACAGAATCGAACAAAGTGACAATTAGACACTTTAAATGTTATTCAACTGCTCTAATATGTGTATGTGAATAACTGTCTTCTGTGAATCCTCTCAAACTCAGCTGAATGTGTGTGAATGTCTCACGTGCTTTGGGGAAAGTTACAGCCTTTGTTCTGAAGTGGAAATAACAGTATGTAGTTTAGCTGAGTTCTTCTGTTGTGTGATGTTTGCAGGCCTCCGAGTCGAAGCGAGAGCAGTTCAGGAGATATCTGGAGAAGGCCGGAGTCCTCGACAGTCTCACCAATGGTAAAATCACTCATCAAATCAATATTAATCAAACATATTTTGCTTGCAGCTGATTAGACCTTCTGTATTTCAGTCTTGGTGGCTTTGTATGAGGAAACAGAGAAACCCAACAATGCCTTGGAGTATCCTTTACTGCCACTGAAACCAAACGCTTCTGTGCTGTTCTGAGACCAGAATCTGTTCAAATCTGCTGATCTGAGACAAAAATCTGCTCAAATCTGCTGTTCTGAGACCAGAATCTGTTCAAATCTGCTGTTCTGAGACCAAAATCTGTTCAAATCTGCTGTTCTGAGACCAGAATCTGTTCAAATCTGCTGTTCTGAGACCAAAATCTGTTCAAATCTGCTGATCTGAGACCAAAATCTGTTCAAATCTGCTGATCTGAGACCAGAATCTGTTCAAATCTGCTGTTCTGAGACCAAAATCTGTTCAAATCTGCTGTTCTGAGACCAAAATCTGTTCAAATCTGCTGTTCTGAGACCAGAATCTGTTCAAATCTGCTGTTCTGAGACCAGAATCTGTTCAAATCTGCTGTTCTGAGACCAGAATCTGTTCAAATCTGCTGTTCTGAGACCAGAATCTGTTCAAATCTGCTGTTCTGAGACCAGAATCTGCTCAGTCTCGTCGCCACAACAGCTCATTCTGTTTAGACTAATGTAAAGCAAAACTAGATCCCATTGTTTAACGTAACCACACTTACATTCAGCTGATAAAAGACGCCTTGTTTTTATCATGCTGCACAGAGTTACTTTAAATTAATTTTATTTATAACACGTTTGTGAATGAAATGCTATGAATAAATAATATATTTAAATAACTTCTGACTGTTACACCCAAGCTTGTGGTGAATTAAACACATAGAATTAAATGACAAAGTGTAGTAATGTGTTTTAACTAAGACCGGCGTGAGTGTACATGGTCCGGTCCTGGAGTCCGTGATGTGTCGAGGGATTAGCCTTAACTAACCCTAACTTCAGCTTCATCAAGCATCACCTGGGCGTGGCAGGACCGGAGGAGGACGACTCCGAGACGCTGCGTCTGGAACTGACGGACTTACAGAAGAAATACGAGCAGCTCCTGGCAGAAAACAAGGATCTGAGAAACAGGGTGAGATTATTACACAGTTCTCACATTCACAGAAGCTCAGGGTCAGCCTGGTGCTCACTGGAGTCAGGAGTGTTGGACAGGCGCTTCAGCTCATAGTGAAATGATAGTGTGTGTGTGTGTGTGAAAGAGAGAGCGAGAGAATGACTCTGTTTTGTGAACTTCATCTACAGCTCCTGCAGTACGAGCCGGCGCAGGAAGAAGCAACAGAATAAAACCTCGTTTCCAATTTTGAAATTTATTTCTTTGCATTAGTAAAAAATATTATTTGTTCCTTAGTGTTTGTTTTGTAATACAATGTCTAAGAAGTGACAATTTTATGTTCAACAAATTTGTGCCTGATATTTAATAAAAACATTTTTTTGCACAGTTCTTGATTTGTGGAAATTGAAATAATATTAGTTGCGATTTTTGAAACTACAAACATACAATTTATGTTTAACTTACATTAGTTATACACTTAAAGAACACATTAAAATGCGTATTTAAAGACTTTAAATTAGACCTTGATGCTTTAATATAAAACTTTATTAAAAACTATGCTTCAGAACGTTTCTTAAGACCGAGTCTTCGGTCCCGTATTTCTAATATGTTCACCTTAAACTACTTTAAACTGTTTGTGACTGATAGTAAATCGTGTACAGGACATAAGATAACGCTCTTACAGGTTTCTTGTAGATACAGAATCAACTTCTTTCAGATAGAACAGTTTGTGGAGGATCTTTTGTTCCAGCGAGATGATCCTGAGCTCAAACACGTCCAGTTCTTCAGAGACCCGTTTCTATACGTGAACATGCCTTATCACAGATCTTTACAGTCCTTCACAATCTGTAAACAATCTAAAACACTCTTTAACAGTCACATTCGTGCAACAGCCTCCTTGAAAACAACCCTCCCTGCCTAAAGTGCACAACATAATTCTATATATGAGATCTGGGTGTTGATTTTGGAAAAATATTGATCAAACTTTTTGTATTTTAATTGTCAAATGTCTTTGAAGGCGAAACGGCTACATGGAGACAGGAGCATTGTATTATGGGAAATAATCCCTTTGTAGCTTTGCCTCGATAGTTTGGTGCGTATGTTTGCCTACCCTTACAGAATCTGCAAGATGATTATGATTTAAAAAAAATTGAGGGACGATACTTTTTTTGTTCAGTATGACATTTTCTCTCATATTTGCATAAACTCTGCAAGGGGGTTATAGACTAGGAGTGTAGTCCTCTGTACTGTTCACATCACTGTTCACACTGAGATATGTCTGTCAATCAGCAATGGTTTCAGCTAAAAACATATTTACATTTAGAAGAATATGCAGCCACGAGTCCTCATTCTAAAAGTTAAACATTTAAACCATATACAAGGGTCCAGGAAGAAAATAATGTTAGACTAGAATTTAAAGATAGTTCACCCCAAAAAAGTCCATTGTCATCGTTTACTCGCCCTCATGTTGTTCCAAATCTGTCTCAAACCAGTTTGGTTCTCATTGGCTCATTTTATGGACTAAAACAAAACAAACAACTACAAAAAAACTAAATTACACTAAGACATTTACATGATGACAGAATGATCATTTATTTGGGTGAACTATCCCTTCACCAAAGCAAAACAAAATCTTACTTGAGAGACAGAAACCTGTCATGTGACCTATAGTGTTAATAAAGGCGAAGAAGAACACACAGGAGAGTATCTTCAGATCTGCCTAAAGTGTTAAAGACATAGAAGAGTATCTTGAGAGAGTATCGTTAGATCTTCAGATCTGCTCGTCTGCTGCTGCTGCTGCTGGTCGGGGATGCTCTCTGCTGGCCCGGAGAGAAGCTGGGACTCTCCGCAGAGCTGTGGTGCTGTGACCCAGAGCTCAGCTCCGCCACAGAGTCGGGTGTGTGTGTTCTGCCGGCTCTCCTCAGGTCGGACCTGGACACGGCCCGCCCGCAGCGAGTCCTCATGCTCGGGTCGGCCTCAGGCCCGGCGCTGGAGTCTCCGCTGTCCGACCCGTTGCCCTCCATCACGGTGCTGCAGTTCCAGGCCGGGCTCACTCTCCTCTGCTTGCGCAGCGCCGTCGGGCCGGGCAGAACCGAGCTCTCGGACTCGAGCACCAGCGGAGAGCGGGTCCCGCTCGTGTTGTTGGAGTTGCTGTTGAGAATGGGGTCCCGGTTCTCCCTCTGCGGGTCCAGACCCGGCTCGCCCTGGACCGGGACGAAGGCGCACAGGGGGTTGATGAGCGCGGGGTAAGTGGGGCCGTTGCCCTGCTTCTCCAGGAGCGGAGCGAATCCGCCCGGGGCCGAGGGGATGGTGGCTTTACGCCCCTGGCTCACACACACCTGGTGCACCACTGAGTTCTTCTTGCCGTAATAATCTCCCAGATCATCTTTCATCTGAGGATAGTAGTCCAGGATTCCCGTCTTCAGTTTCTTGTATGCGAGATGCAGGATCTCCATCAGGCTGAGGAACAGGGACACTGCTGCGATGCCCTGCATGAACACCATGAACACGCTCTTCTCCGTGGGCCGAGAGACGAAGCAGTCCACGGTGTTGGGGCACGGCTCACGGTCACACTTGTACAGCGGCTCCAGGTGGTGTCCGTACAGCAGGTACTGGCCCAGCATGAAGCCCACCTCCACCACAGACCGGGTCACGATGTGGGCCACGTATGTCCTGAGCAGAGACCCCTGCAGCGGAGCCTTGTTGAGCTTCCCGGTCTCCAGTAGCCTGAGCTCCCGCTCGACCCGACGCCGGGGCTCCAGAACCTCCAGGTCCATCGTCTCCAGCTCCCTGCGCAGGGCCACGCGCTTCTCCAGGTCCATCACCTCCAGCTCCCGCCGCAGGGCCACTCTCTTGCAGTGCCGCTCCTTCTCCAGCACGCGCAGCCGGTATATGGCGTGACCCATGTACACCAGCGAGGGCGAGGACACGAAGATGACCTGCAGGACCCAGTAGCGGATCAGCGAGATGGGGAAGGCCCGGTCGTAGCACACGTTGTGGCAGCCGGGCTGCTCCGTGTTACAGATGAAGTCGGACTGCTCGTCGTTCCACACGTCCTCTGCCGCCACCCCCAGAACCAGCATGCGGAAGATGAAGAGGATGGTGAGCCAGATCTTTCCCACCATGGTGGAGTGGATGTGGACCTCCTCCAGAATTCCCCCCAAGAAGTTCCAGTCCCCCATCCTCCTGACGGGCCGAGAAACAGCTCAGTCGCGCACACAAACAACACATAGCGTTCTGTACTTTATCACGGGTTACAGAGCGAAAACATGCTGACACGTGCCCTCTGTGTAACCTTACTGAGATCTGTAGGCATGTCTATTAACATGAAGCTGAAAACTGATAACAAAATTTCACAGACTATTAAAAAAATAGCAGTACTCACCATTTGAAATAGTCACTTCTCTCAAAGATATAAAAACATTAAATAAGAAAAACTGAATCCAGCTAATGGCGTGATCAAAATGCATCTGCTTTACTATTAGCTGAAAGAGACACTGGTTTGTCAAATGTAGGTCGCTGGTGACTTTATATCCTGGAACAAGTGATCGATGCGGCCTGTTGCGTGCCGTGCAGATGTAAAGGCCTGCAGCTCATTTGGACACTGGGATGGAGTAACCCTTCAGGGAGACGGACAGCACTGCAGTCACGCACTCACACCACACTGGGAGGAAGGGTTTATAGGTTATTAATGTAATTCAGCTGTTAACTGAAGAGACTCGCTCAGGTTCTGCTTGCCTCAACACGTAAAAGCAAAAACACCAACCCATGCGTGCAGTTACAGGGTGATGGAGTCTGTGAGATTAACGAGTTCTCCATTGGTCAATACTTATTATCCTCATTAATGATCAATCGGTCATGTCCGATTTCATACATGAACTGCTCTCTGATCCCAATCAAGATTTTCCCTCAAGCCAATGTCTGTCAATGTTTTTAAACCCATCTTTGAAGAATCAATGGCCAGAGAGCACAGCAATGTTTTGAGTGGGCGGGGCTTCAGCACCTCTCAGCCAATCAGAGGCTTGGGATAAAATAAATTGCGGGATGAGTTTTGTTGTCGTGAAAACAGCCACATTGATTTGCCGCTTTTATATGCAAGTGGCTGTTCTGTTCCACGCAAACTACGATCACGTAATACTGAGGGTCACGTGGTCACGGCCGGTTTGTGTGACACGTGTCGTCAGAGGACACTAGTGTAGAGAACATGACTATTCAAAGCAAAGGACAGAATAAAGTATCAGCATTTTATCAACTTGTTTGATTAGACAAGAAATAATTCCCTTCATGTTATTCCAAATTGTAGTTTTTCTAAAAGTAGAACATATTGTGACTGTCATTGAATGGAGAGCTTTTTTTTTATAAAATATATTTGTTACACAGTCCTACAGATTTGGAAGGAATGAGGATGTCAAAAAGAAAGTTAATTCTAGAGTTTTGGAAGCTCAATAAGGCTAAACGCTCTGTTGTGTGACGTGTCCAATGTAAGAGGAGATCCATAGTTACAAGTCAATCTAGACAAATACACAAGTACACAATGTGCTAGTAATACAGTAATTTCCTTAAATCATGCAGCAAGATCTGATGATAAAATGAGATCAAGAACAAACTGATGCACAAGAAATTTATTTCAATTTGAGGTTACATGTAAAAGGCCTGCAGATTTTAAAAGTAAAAAACAGATCCGAGACACTCATGGAAGACCGTTTTAAATGGATGGCCATTACTGGTCAACTAACACAAATCTCATACAAAAATATTGAAAGCCATTTTACATCTCTCATTCTGTCTCATATGCAGCTGCGCTTGTGAACTAAACCCAAAAGACGTATTTCGCTGAATACTTCAATGCTAGTATGAACATTGCTGACAGCCTATAAACAGACATGTGACGTTTGCTAAAACTGGATGTAGGTTGACTCTCTCTCCTTATTAAAAGAAATAGACTGACAGCTGAACCTGGCAGGTTTATGACCGCCAGTACGACTTCACACTGCATCCCAAACACTAAACCGAGAAAACAAAAAGAAAACCCATTGAGGACTCATACGCTGTGGCTCCGGCTCTAATGCCCCCAGGACTTGCGTCCGGCCCAGGAGCGCGAGCGGGACCGCGAGCGGGACGGGGATCGGGACCGGGACGGCGAGCGCGTGTGTGTCTTGCCCAGATCCTGGTTCTCCGAGTGGAAATCGTTGGCTTGGCGTGGGCTGATGGACTTGGACCGGGACCGAGCCGCGTCAGACTCTCTGCGTCCGGGCCGGGCCTTGGAGTGAGAGGGGCTGCGGGAGCGCTCGTCGACCCGAGAGCGGTGGTGTTCACGCGCTGACGGCCGGTGCCTGAGGATCACATGACCATTACAATACTGCAGTGCAACACACACACACACATACGAGAACCATTACATGCAAAGAGCATTAAACACAGCAGTGGGTCAGTTTCTGCTCCTGCACCATCAGCTAGCGGTCACCGATATCGCCTGAGGGTTACGTGAGACGTGTGCTGTGTGTGATCAAGGGCTTTCAGCTGAGTTCAGAATAAATGTCTGTGTGCAAGATTCAACATTTGGAAATTCAACGTTTTTTTAACTTTAAAAAACAAAAATAAAAGCAACTTCATGAAACGTAATGTGGTTTTGAATGAACTTGCATATACCTATTATAAACAAACAAGAAATGCAGCGTGAGTGCCTGATCCAATAACTACAACACAAAGTTATAAAATAGTTCTGCGATACAGAAAACGGTACAAGTATAGAGAACAACTTTCACTTTCTGAAGAACACAGAATTAGTGCATCAACAGGATTATAGTAAAAATCAGGGATTCCTGTGCATTATTTTTATTGCGATACAAAAAAATATTTTATCACGATACAAGTTATTTTGTTTCGCTATAAAATGTGAGATAGTATAAATATAGATTTAATATAGATATAAATGATAGTAATTTTTGCTTTAAATACGGTTATAAAAAAAGTTACACCAATGGAATTTCATAATTCTCGTCATCAATTTCAATATTACAAAAACCTAATACTAGCCTAACTGAAGTAAAAAAAAAAAAATCTCTCAAGCTCACTGAAGACAAGTAAACAGTGAGATATCAAATAAAGAAAGCAGGGGAAAAACTAGAACAAAGACACATATAGACCTGCCTGAAAAACTCCAAGCACTAAACAAGAAATACTTCATGAATTGTATAAAGCAGAGTTAATCTCCAACGGACTCCAACACGCCTGTCTGGAAGTTTCTGAAGAGCTGGATTATCTGGTTCAGGTGTGTGTGAACTCTGACACCCTGATATACAGTAATCTAACATTTGAAACACTGCAGTCTTCACTAGGTAAATTAGGGTTGTTAAAGTACTAAAGTGACAGTGTTTGATCACGATTAATGACAGACGGCAGCAGGTTTATTAGGCTGCTATCACTTTAAGACCGCATGCACTGATACACACCTTTTCTTTCTCCGCTGTTTACGTTCACTTACCACAGAAATGACTGTTTACAAGGATCCTCACAGAGACGGATTGTTGACACTGTGTTTGAGTGTGCCAATAAGGCATCAGTATCATGCGCTGTATTACAGCATTTCAGGTGTGTGTCGCCCAAGAACCGTCTCTCAGACAACACACATATACCAAAAATACTTCTCTTTAGCTGCTTTTGGTTTAAAAATCACTCATTTATAAATCACAAGGCTTAGAAGTGTTAATGTCGAGCCCTGTGTTCACTCATGATTTCTGTCGTGCTGTGAAGCGGAACAGGGAATCGGTTCATCTGCCGTTGGCTTGAACTGAGACGCTACAGCGATCTGTGTGACTCGAAAGGCGTCTACGGTCTCACTCCAGTCTAACTAGCCTCGCTCCCATTATTATTGTGAAGTTTACAGTGCAACATCACCCCTTCATTCAACACGAAGAATTTTGCTGTAGCGACTACAATGCAGGTAAGATGAAATCAATGCCGTTTCGTAACCAAGTCATATTTTGATTAGAAACCACATAAGATTTTCCTGAGATATTTGTGAATCAATTTGAAAATTAGTCAAATTTTCATCTCCAAAATTTGAAAGCCAACAGTGAAGCTGCTCTGAAAGCTGTTAGTGGATTTACCTGTCGTGTTCCCGACTGCGGCTGCGTCTGCTGTGTGGCCTTCCTCTGGAGCTGCTGGGAGAAACACACGTCAGCGCAGACAGAGCAACGGTTCTCCGCAGAGGTCATGCGACACAAGGTCATGTAGGTCATCATATGACAGATCATGTGACGGAGATCATGCGACATGAGGCCATGCGACGGAGATCATGTAGTCAAGTATATTTATATATCGCTTTTCACAATACAGATTGTATCAAAGCAGCTTCACAGTATCAATCAAAACAACATAATGTTTGTTTATTAGTGGAAAAAAGACATCCACGTTTGGTAGGGCTGATCAATGGTATTAATGATTGGTTAATTAATTTGAATATCCCCAATATGTAGGCCATGCGACATGAGGCCATGCGACGGAGGCCATGCGACTCACTCTCTGGGGCTGTCGGACCGTCTGCGCCGTCTCTCGTAGGATTGGCTGCGTGATCTGCGCCTGTCGCTGCGGCTGCGAGAGCGTCTGCGTCTGCCATCCCGTTCACTGCGCGGAGACTGACGCTCCTTCGTCTTCATCTGACCGGGCGCTGAGAAACACAAGAGAACACTCGTCAACACTCACTCACTCACACACACACACTCACACACACACTCACACACACACTCACTCACACACTCACTCACACACACACACTCACTCACACACTCACTCACACACTCACTCACACACTCACTCACACACTCACTCACACACTCACTCACACACTCACACACTCACTCACACACTCACTCACACACACACTCACTCACACTCACTCACACACACACTCACTCACACTCACTCACACACACACTCACTCACACTCACTCACACTCACTCACACACTCACTCACACACTCACTCACACACACACTCACACACACACTCACACACACACTCACTCACTCACACACACACACACTCACACACACACACACACTCACTCACACACTCTCTCACACACTCACTCACACACACACTCACTCACACACTCACTCACTCACACACTCACTCACACACTCACTCACACACACTCACTCACACTCACTCACACTCACTCACTCACACACACTCACTCACACACACTCACTCACACACACTCACACACACACTCACTCACACACACTCACATCTCAGATCCAGCCATACTCACTCTTGCGATCTCCCTGAGCGAACTGGATCTCGATCTGCCGCCCGCAAACCCACTTCCTGTCCAGGTTGTGCAGAGCGTCCTCCGCATCACGGACATCTTCAAACGTGCTGCGCGATTAAGGGCTCTAACGGCACAGTGCACACTACACAGCGCACACTGAGCATGAATTCCTCACACACACTGAGCATGAGCTTCCTCACACACACACACACACACTGAGCATGAGCTTCCTCACACTCACACACCGAGCATGAGCTTCCTCACACACACACACACTGAGCATGAGCTTCCTCACACACACACACACTGAGCATGAGCTTCCTCACACACACACACTGAGCATGAGCTTCCTCACACACACACACACTGAGCATGAGCTTCCTCACACACACACACACTGAGCATGAGCTTCCTCACACACACACACTGAGCATGAGCTTCCTCACACACACACACTCACACACCGAGCATGAGCTTCCTCACACACACACACTGAGCATGAGCTTCCTCACACACACACACACTGAGCATGAGCTTCCTCACACACTCACACACTGAGCATGAGCTTCCGAATCCTCACACAGACACTGAGCTTCCACACACACAGAGCATGAGCTTCCTAACACACACACACACACACACACACTGAGCAGAAGCAGGTCCTGAATGATGGAGGATACGTGTGGCACCTTTACCTGGATCTTTACACTCTTTAGCCGCCGCTCGTCTCTGTCTGCACTTTGTTTTCTCTCTGTCACTCTTCCTCTTTTCCTCTGTCTCTTCGATCTTTAATTTGCTTTTGGTTTGACACTTTGCCTCTCTGTAAGTAGCGATCTCTTGATCTTTCTTTCTTGGCTGCTGTGTCTTGGCTTTAGTCCTACTCTACACGGGTCTGTTAACTCTGTGTTTGTGCCGGGCTCCACGACTGGACGCTTTACACAGTCTGGGGCAACAACAGAGAAATAAGGGTTAGACTGGAGCGAGCTGCGGAGAGAAACACACACAGACACACACACACACGCTGCAGCTCCACACTGGCTGAAAAGGATATTGAATGTACGCAAATCCTCTGGGTCGGCGTGAATAGAAGTCTAGAGGAATGTAGACGTCGGCAACGGGCCCGTATCGGCCGAACTCTCGGCGCAGGTCCTCTGGCCTGAACACCGGGAAATACACACGTTCTTATTGCAGGAAGTGCAAACGCCCTCGAGTGACACACACACACTCACTCCCTCTCACACACACACTCACCGCCGTCAGACAACACACTCACTCCCTCTCACACACACTCTCTCTCACACACACTGCCGTCAGACAACACACACTCACTCCCTCTCACACACACACACACACAGCCGTCAGACAACACACACTCACTCCCTCCCTCTCTTTCCCTCTAACACACACACAGTCGTCAGACAACACACTCACTCCCTCTCACACACACACTCTCTCTCACACACACTGCCGTCAGACAACACACACTCACTCCCTCTCTCACACACACACACACACAGCCGTCAGACAACACACACTCACTCCCTCCCTCTCTTTCCCTCTAACACACACACAGTCGTCAGACAACACACTCACTCCCTCTCTCTTTCCCTCTCACACACAGTCATCGTCGTCAGACAACACACACTCTCACTCCCTCTCTTTCCCTCTCACACACACACACTCTCTCGCTCACACACACACACTCACACACTCTCTCGCTCACACACACACACTCTCTCGCTCACACACACACACTCTCTCGCTCACACACACACACTCTCTCGCTCACACACACACACTCTCTCGCTCACACACACACACTCTCTCGCTCACACACACACACTCTCTCGCTCACACACACACACTCTCTCGCTCACACACACACACTCTCTCGCTCACACACACACACTCTCTCGCTCACACACACACACTCTCTCGCTCACACACACACACTCTCTCGCTCACACACACACACTCTCTCTCGCTCACACACACACACTCTCTCTCGCTCACACACACTCACTCTCTCGCTCACACACACTCACTCTCTCGCTCACACACACTCACTCTCTCGCTCACACACACTCACTCTCTCGCTCACACACACTCACTCTCTCGCTCACACACACTCACTCTCTCGCTCACACACACTCACTCTCTCGCTCACACACACTCTCTCGCTCACACACACTCTCTCGCTCACACACACTCTCTCGCTCACACACACTCTCTCGCTCACACACAATCACTAAGCGCCGCAGGTAAAGCAGCGGGATACTGTCGATTAACACAAAAAAAAGCTTTTCGGATCTTCCCTCAGTTTCTTTAAGAAAAGGCAAAACAAGATTATGCTGAGACACTTAAAGGTAGGGTAGGCAGAATTTAAAAAAATAACAATTCCCAAAATTGTATAAACTGTCTTTATATACCAATACATAATTAAAATGTAAGTACTAAAGAGATTTAAAAAAAAAATCGAGTGTCTGTAGTCCTCTCAGAGCTGCAATAAACAGAGCTCATTATTCCATTGACACCACCACCATCTGGAGGACGCGTTTACCAGCGCCGAGCGGAGACGAGCAGTGCATGAGTGACATGTCAGAATCACATGTAATAAAATACCTAACTTTATCATTATGAATATAAACAACTAACATGGCTGTTAGTACTCACTATCAAGCCAGCATATCGATACTGGTAAAGTTTAAAAAATATTGAGTTTGATTCGGTAACGAGCTAGTAACATAAGGCAAACTCAAAGCTAAAAACAGGGTGCATTGATACACATTTTTCCTGTTACCATCAGTTACACTGTGATGAAGGGGAATTTAGTGTCAGATTCATAACATTTACGGTGTTTTGATTGTAAGAGCTTCCACGATGAAAGCACTGTTGGCGTCACTTTCAGCCCCTTGATGTCCCTCGTTGTCCACCGCTGGAAAGCCCTGATATTGCTTGCTTTATCCAAAGACTTTTTGGGCATAGCCTTTTCAAATACTGTCTTCCTTTTCTCGCCTGGTTTGCCTTCGCTGACTGTATATGCAGGTGCTGGGAATTTTGACTGCTAAATTCGCGGCTATAATTTTGATTCTTTCTAGCGTCCGTGCCTCTTCCCCTCCTCGATTCAAACGGGCGCGCGCGTGTGGGCGGCTCCTGTAGCTGCAGGGGTGGTTGCCATGGTAGCGAAGGAGAGTGACAGTCGCTCCAGCCAATCATTTAATTCGTCCCGAATGGAGATAAGTAGCTGTGTTTATTGGAGCCCTGAGAGGACTACAGACACTCGATTTTTATACTTTCTTTTTCAGAGTACTCACATTTTAATTATGTGTTGGTATATATAGACAGTTCAAACATATATTGTTAGAAAAATTCTACCTACCCTACCTTTAAACCAGGGCAGTTTATGGAGGATTTCAAAGATGATTTTTATAAAAGCAATTTCATTCATTCTTCTGTTATAGCCTAGCTTTTGTATTGTAACATTTTAAGGTTTATGGGATCACCTGTTGGCAAAAAATTAATTTAAAAAAGTTGTAAAAATACGCAAAAAAAGGTTGGTAAGTGTTTGTCTGTAATACTGATATTCAGCATTTTTGCAATTTGCCCCATTCATTCACTTCCGTTGTGTTTTTATTACCTAAATAAAAAAAGGAGTGAAATTTATTTCTTGTGTTCAACAACATTATGCCACAAACATTGTCCCAGAATATTCCTTTAAAAAACCCAGATAAAAAACGTGTTCTAGATATGAAATAAGTAGTAATTTCGCGAGTTTTCTGGTCATCATTACGCTTAATTAGGAGCTTTAATCATGAACAGCTTTTATTGTACCAATGACATGTCGAGATATGAGCCGTTAAAATCTGAATATCAGGATAAGGTTAACTGTATTAACTTTGGTAGCTGAAAAGCAGTAACAGCAGTTAATCTCGACCATCTGATAAGTAAGTACACATAAGTATACACCAGAGAGATAATTACAGTCCCTGAGCTGAAAAACAGCCATTTGAACAGACTAACAGGGATAATAATAAGACGTTAATATTAATAATAACAACAATGCGCATGAGCTGTGCGCGCTCATGCCAACATTCACGCGCCAACCACAATAAACCCCTTCCTTCTAACATCAGATACAGTATTATCAATGAGAGCAATAACGTGTTTAACCAGACAGAAGCTTGATCGATGAACATGTAACCGAAATATGGAGTCTTATTATAATAGCGTAAATGGAAAAGTTTCACTCACCGGGACTCGTCGGAAATATTTCGAACAAACAGAGAGCTGTTCGGCGGTCTCATGTACCGAGACATGATAATAATGATTAAAGCCTCGCGTAATTATTATCGACAATTATAATTCACTT
>JAULUF010000022.1:70000-152500 GCA_031834385.1 Semotilus atromaculatus
TTTTTCCACCATTGGCTTTTGGCTTGCTTAGTTGGGGACATTTAATTTTATATTTAACAATATTATTACAACATTATTTGTCTGTTATCTTTAAGACTAAAGATTGGAAATATGTTTAACCCTTATTTAACCCTTTAGCTGTGTAGGGTCTGGACCAATCAGACACACACTAATTATTCATATTCATTATATTTACTGAATATAAAGGTCTATGAAACTCCCCCAAAACTAACATCACAAATGAAGTTACTATGTCAGTCGGGTGTCCTGTTACAGAGCACCTTAAGACTGATAACAGACTTTTATGACCTGTAGGAATGCGTAAGAGAGAGACAAAGGGAAGACAGAGACATACTTTAAAACAGACTTTGCTGCACTCATTTATGGATGAACTTCTCTATAAAATAACATGCATCTCCGGACATTGTCTGTGATAAGTTACTGTCTTGTATAATGTCTTTTGAAACTATTATTATGATTATTATGTATATAGCTACTATAGTATGTATTGTATTATACAACCAACTAACGGTCGATGTAACCTCACCTATGTCATGCCTCCTACCTAATTAATCCTCATTTAATGACTCACACTTTGATGTACATCATCTTCTCTTAGAATGCAGTGTGGATTTGTTATATCTATCTGAGTATTAATGAACAGGAAAAGCCTAAGGCAGAGGTCTGAACAAAAGGTACGACCAAAGAGTCTCTTTGCCCTCCCTTCACTGGGGCCCTAGGCCCAGCAGGCCGTGAGCACCATCGGCCATGCTTTCATGCTCCCAAAAGGGAGTCAGACTGTCTTTTCTTCAATCCAGAAACTGCAACCTTACCAACTGAAAAGGAGAACCTCCGGAGTGTTGGCACAAGACTTCTCCTAAGGCAGAAGAAGTCCGTCGCAACTCACACCCTTTACTCTGCGTGTCCTCCCCGGACCAGGGCTGGCAGGCCACAGTCTGCACTCCAGCCATGAGAACAGAGTCAAACCAACCATGCAAGTTCATCATGTCTTCTTCATCCAACGAAGAAGAAAATGATTGAGACTTCAACATTTGACACTCGCAGAATCATCAACAACTTCAATTTTCAACAACTTTGATAATAGTGTACGCTACCCAGGCATGCAAGTATACTTTTGATTCGGTGCTTTGAAAATGAAATGCTGATGTTTCTTCTCATAGTTACATGGAACTGCTCAATAGTTCCATTTCCGTCCTATCACTCACCTATTTATTTTATTTATGTGTGTACGTTGTTTAGTTTATGTGTATTTATGATTTAGTTCATAAAACTTGTACATAATATATATTTGGTTCTGATTTGCTGCAATACGGAGTACCTTTACGATTTTGATTTAGCTACACGCTCAAAGCGCTGTACAATTACAAGCTAAGAAATAATTATTCTTCTGTGGCCATGGAAGGTACCTTTTTCTTAGAATAAAGGAATAATCAAAGAGTTCGTTGGACGAACTGATTAATTGATTGTAATATTAATTCAGCCACATCAAATTAATACAATTAACTGACCCAAATATTCATAATTAATAATAACAAGTTATTATTGATTATTAATTTTCCAAAGAGCTGATTCGTTACAGCTGTTTTCTCAACTAACTGCAAGCCACAGTTTGGAAAAAAGGTAAAACCAGAAAGCGTGACTCTGATCCTCCCTCAGTTTATTAACAGGAACCTAGTTTATGTCTTTGAATCACACATTATTTGAATAACAAACGGGTTGAGGTCAATAATTTTTCTCATCAAAGGTCAGAATGAAAACAAAGCACAAAACTTGTTTATCTTAATGATTAGGAGGTTTTTAAAATAATCATTTTCTCAAAACAGACAGTAAAAGGTTAAACTGTGGAAAGTTTAGAATCCAATAGTGAAGTTCATCCGGTTGGATTAAACGCGGCGGCTTCTCCGGACAAGCGTCGCACTTCCAGCGGTGAGTGTCTGAAACAGAGAGAGAGAGAGATAACACCAACTCTGTGCTGAAATACAGGAGAACACGCTTCTCTTCTGACCTCGACCATCTCCTCGCCCTGGATCTCTCTCACGTGAGTGAATTTATCCGATTCAATCACGATCTTTCCATCGATGAGTCGAGCTGTCGCCTGAAACCAGGAGAACAACTAATCAAATCTGATGAGGTGCTTGATATGACTGCAAAATAGCTGATTTATGAATATATGAACACATACAGTGTCTGTATTATATATGTGTACAGACACACACACACACACACTCACTCAAACACACACTCTCACTCAAACACACACACACACACACACTCTCTCACTCAAACACACACACACACACGTCTGGTTTACTATCTTTGTGGGGACTCTCCATAGACTTAATGGTTTTTATACTGTACAAACTGTATATTCTATCCCCATACACGAACCTGACCCCTAAACCTACCCATCACACACACACACACACACACACACACACACACACTAACCCTACCCCTAAACCTACCCATCACACACAACTTACTGCATTTTTACATTTCCAAAAAAACTAATTCTGTATGATTTATAAGCTTGTTCACCCATGAGGATCTATTTAGGTCCCCACTGTGACACGAGTCCCCATGAGTCTGTGTGCATTCAGGTTGGAGTCCCCACCGGGATAGAAAAACATGAACACACACACACACACACAGGTGTGACGCAGGCCAGTTGTTGCCAGGTAACCACAGACAGCAGTTCTACAGACTAATTAACTCTGTCTCTTCCATTTACTGTTTGCTTAAATAAAACAGTTTTTCAGTCATTCGGACTCGTTTCTCAACACTAAAGTCACTTTATCAAACGCTCCAAACAGTGATCACAACATCAGTCTATGTGGGATAAACTGAGGATCATTTATCATTGTTTCAGCACAAAATACATTCAATAAATACATTTACATCAATTCATCTCACAATCGGACACAAACACCAGCGAAACTCTACAGGCCAATTCACACACGTTTACATTCTCTTATCAGGAAGGTTGGCTTGATTTCAGAAATAAATGAAGAGTTTTGATAAAGGACTGTAAAGGTGACAGAAGGACCTTGATCTTCTTGCCGTCCATGGTGTTGAACTCGCTCTCGGTGCCGATGGTGAAGGTGTTGGTGCTGCTCCGGAGGGCCGTCTCCACACAGATGCGGAACTCATCTCCGTTCTGCTCAATCCTCGTCAGAGGCTTCACTTCTTTCATCATTTTTATGTAAATCTCTGGAGCCGCTGCACTCATAAAAACACGTCGCACCTCACTTTCATTACATAGGAACAACTTTAGAAACATTCAAATTAAAAGAAAAGCAGAAGACAGACATACTGAAAGCGTATGTATTAAATAAGAGTTATATGTCAAACTCACATATGGCTCTGAGGAACGCCTCTGGATTCTCCTGTTCACACAGTTTCCAGCTCCCACTGAAGTCCATGATTGCTTTCTTTGACTGTAGATCTGAGATCTGATTCTGGTGATCATGTGTGAGTCTGTTTGTGAGGGTTTCCTTAATTAGGTCTCAGGAGCTTCATGTTTGAGTCTCAAATTAGTCTCTCTGGGCTTTACATGCACATTAAAGATCAAACATGGCAGTTATTATGAAATAAAGCATATATGTCCAGAAACTCCTATAAAACACACATCCATCCATATTCCTCAAAGCCAAAGGCGATGTCAGTCTGTTACATTTAATAAAAATAAAAGTTTGGGGTCTGTAAGATATTTACTGTTTGTGAAAAAGTCTCTTCTGCTCACCAAGACTGCATTTACCTAACCTGACGTGACGTGACCTAACCTGACCTGACGTAACTGAACCAGACGTGACCTGACGTGACCTAACCTGACCTGACGTAACCTGACGTGACCTAACCTGACGTGACCTAACCTGACGTGACCTAACCTGACGTGACCTAACCTGACGTGACCTAACCTGACCTGACCTAACCTGACGTGACCTAACCTGACGTGACCTGACCTGACGTGACCTAACCTGACCTAACCTGACGTAACCTAACCTGACGTGACCTAACGTGACCTAACCTGACGTAACCTAACCAAACCTGACGTAACCTAACCAAACCTGACGTAACCTAACCTGACGTGACCTAACGTGACCTAACCTGACGTAACCTAACCTAACCTGACGTGACCTAACCTGACGTGACGTGACCTAACCTGATGTGACCTGACCTGACGTAACCTAACCTGACCTAACCAAACCTGACGTGACCTAACCTGACGTGACCTAACCTGACCTGACCTAACCTGACGTGACCTAACCTGACGTGACCTGACCTGACCTAACCTGACCTAACCTGATGTGACCTGACCTAACCTGACGTGACCTAACCTGCCGTGACCTGACCTGACCTGACGTAACCTAACCTGCCGTGACCTAACCTGACGTGACCTAACCTGCCGTGACCTAACCTGACCTAACCTGACGTGACCTGACCTGACGTAACCTAACCTGACCTAACCTGACGTGACCTGACCTGACGTAACCTAACCTGACGTGACCTAACCTGACCTGACGTGACCTAACCTGACGTGATCTGACCTAACCTGACGTGACCTAACCTGCCGTGACCTGACCTGACCTGACGTAACCTAACCTGACCTAACCTGCCGTGACCTAACCTGACCTAACCTGACGTGACCTGACCTGACGTAACCTAACCTGCCGTGACCTAACCTGACCTAACCTGACCTGACCTGACCTGACGTAACCTAACCTGACGTGACCTAACCTGACCTAACCTGACGTGACCTGACCTAAACTGACGTGACCTGACCTGACCTGACCTGAAGATCTGAACACAAGAGTCATGGGATACACATGTAAAACACAGGATAATACCAGGTGGACGCGGTCTAAAACAGGACAAGTATGACATATGCACTCAGATAACTAGAAAGAATAGTTTAATAATTTTCCACTGCATAACACATATAAAATACAAACAAACAAGCATCCTCAGTCTTTCTGATAAAACAGCTCTTCTTCCTCCAGCAGGTTTTGTGGACCCGGATCACTCAAACACCGAGGCAGGTTCTGCTCCTCCATATCCAGAGCAAACGTCACGCTCAGCTTGTGTCCTCGGCTGTCCTGCGCACCGTCCGGGTTCTGGGTCTGCGCAGATCCCTCTGGGTTCTGGGTCTGAGCAGATCCATCTGGGTTCTGGCTTCTGGATCCGATGGGCTTCTCAGAGTCTCCGGGGACCGACACTAGGATACTCGGCCTGGCTGTCTGACCTCGGCTGTCTGGAAGACAACATTTCAAACACGTCATGCCACATTCTGTTACTGGACCTTGGACACACTTGAGAAGGTCACCTGACTCGAGTGACCCTGGAAACATCTGAGAAGGTCACCTGACTCGAGTGACCCTGGAAACATCTGAGAAGGTCACCTGACTCAAGTGACCCTGGAAACACCTGAGAAGGTCACCTGACTCAAGTGACCTTGAAAACACCTGTGAAGGTCGCCTGGCTCGTGTGACCTTGGAAACAACTGAGAAGGTCACCTGACTCAAGTTACCTTGAAAACACCTGAGAAGGTCACACCTGAGAAGGTCACCTGACTCGAGTGACCCTGGAAACATCTGAGAAGGTCACCTGACTCGAATGACCTAGGAAACACCTGAGAAGGTCACCTGACTCAAGTGACCTTGAAAACACCTGTGAAGGTCGCCTGACTCGTGTGACCTTGGAAACAACTGAGAAGGTCACCTGACTTGAGTGACCTTGGAAACAATTGAGAAGGTCACCTGACTCAAGTGACCTTTAAACCTAACCCCTAACCGAGAAGGTCACTTGACTCGAGTGACCTTGGAAACACCTGAGAAGGTCACCTGACTCGAGTGACCTAGGAAACACCTGAGAAGGTCACCTGACTCGAGTGACCTAGGAAACACCTGAGAAGGTCACCTGACTCAAGTGACCCTGGAAACACCTGAGAAGGTCACCTGACTCAAGTGACCTTGAAAACACCTGTGAAGGTCGCCTGGCTCGTGTGACCTTGGAAACAACTGAGAAGGTCACCTGACTCAAGTGACCTTGAAACCTAACCCTAACCCCTAACCGAGAAGGTCACTTGACTCGAGTGACCTTGGAAACACCTGAGAAGGTCACACCTGAGAAGGTCACCTGACTCGAGTGACCCTGGAAACATCTGAGAAGGTCACCTGACTCGAGTGACCTAGGAATCACCTGAGAAGGTCACCTGACTCAAGTGACCTTGAAAACACCTGTGAAGGTCGCCTGACTCGTGTAACCTTGGAAACAACTGAGAAGGTCACCTGACTTGAGTGACCTTGGAAACAACTGAGAAGGTCACCTGACTCAAGTGACCTTTAAACCTAACCCCTAACCGAGAAGGTCACTTGACTCGAGTGACCTTGGAAACACCTGAGAAGGTCACACCTGAGAAGGTCACCTGACTCGAGTGACCCTGGAAACATCTGAGAAGGTCACCTTACTCGAGTGACCTAGGAAACACCTGAGAAGGTCACCTGACTCAAGTGACCTTGAAAACACCTGTGAAGGTCACCTGACTTGAGTGACCTTGGAAACAACTGAGAAGGTCACCTGACTTGAGTGACCTTGGAACCAACTGTGAAGGTCACCTGACTTGAGTGACCTAGGAAACACCTGAGAAGGTCACCTGACTCAAGTGACCTTGAAAACACCTGTGAAGGTCACCTGACTCGTGTGACCTTGGAAACAACTGAGAAGGTCACCTGACTTGAGTGACCTTGGAAACAACTGAGAAGGTCACCTGACTCAAGTGACCTTTAAACCTAACCCCTAACCGAGAAGGTCACTTGACTCGAGTGACCTTGGAAACACCTGAGAAGGTCACCTGACTCGAGTGACCTAGGAAACACCTGAGAAGGTCACCTGACTCGAGTGACCTAGGAAACACCTGAGAAGGTCACCTGACTCAATTGACCTAGGAAACACCTGAGAAGGTCACCTGACTCAAGTGACCTAGGAAACACCTGAGAAGGTCACCTGACTCAATTGACCTAGGAAACACCTGAAAAGGTCACCTGACTCGAGTGACCTAGGACAGTGGTTCCCAAACTTTTCCATGACAAGGCCCCCCAAATACCATTAGGTTCTGGCCAAGGCCCCCCTTTGCAGGATGTGTTATATTAAACCCATCGACAATACTACAGCAAATGTAGAAATAAATAAATAAAACCTGTAGGTGAACATCAGATTATGTGATGGTGTTTGATACCAGCCTCAGAAAGATTATACCTGTGGAAGGGTTGAAGAGCATAAACAGTTGTGCTCTACCAGGCAAACTAAAACTCTGGTGCTTTCAGTTTGGTCTACTGCCGAGGTTGCTGTGGCCACTGACTGTGTACGAGGTTTCTTTGACAACAGTGGATAAGCTGGAAGCGTTAATAAGTTCATACATCAGGAAATGGTTGGGAGTTCCACGCTGCCTCAGCAGAGTGGGACTTTATAGTAAAGGAATATTGCAGCTGCCAGTCTCTGCTTTAACCGAGGAGTTTAAGTGTGCCAAGGTCAGACTGGAAATGACATTAGTAGAGTCACGTGACAAATGTGTAAGGGAGGCAGCCCCTGTGTTAAAAACTGGTAGAAAGTGGTCAGCAAAGAAATCAGTAGTAGAGGCAAAGGCTGACCTTCAAATAGGGGATATCGTGGGACAGGTACAGCATGGAAAAGGGGGTTTTGGGCTCAGTTTAGCTCCTCCTAAATGGCACAAGGCAGGCCCAGCTCAAAGGAGGAAGCTGGTAGTCAACGAGGTGCGAAAGCAGGAGGAGAGGATGAGGAGTATAAAGGCCATTTCCCAGGCTAAGCAGGGAGAGTGGATGAGATGGGAGAGTGTGGAACAACGCAAAATGGGCTGGCAAGACCTTTGGTCAATGGAAGAGAGTAGGATCAGTTTCCTTATTAGGTCAACATATGATGTTCTCCCATCACCGCAGAACCTAAACCTCTGGGTAGGAGAGGATCCCTCTTGTCCTTTGTGTTCATCACCTGCCACGTTAAGGCACATTTTGACAGGATGTAAGGTGGCTCTTAGCCAAGGTCGGTTTACTTGGCGCCATGACCAAGTACTGAGATGTTTGGCTTTAGCATTGGAAGGCAAGCGTAGTATGACCAATAAGTTGCCGCATGTTCTAGCAAAACATTACACGCAGAAGACAACATTCCTCCGCCCAGGCGAGCAACCACCAAGAAAAGGTGTTAACACCAATTCTCGGCCAGGACAACTGGAAGCTGCTAGGGACTGGAAGATGCTGGCTGATCTTGATCAACGGCTTATTTTTCCACCTGAGATTGCCACCACTAACCTACGACCAGACATTGTTTTGTGGTCTGGATCAGCACGCATTGTTCAACTGATAGAGTTGACAGTGCCATGGGAGGATGCTGTAGATGAGGCATATGAGAGGAAGAAACTGCGGTATGCTCATTTGGCCACTGAAGCAGAACAGCGAGGATGGAGAGTCCAGGTTTATCCAGTAGAAGTGGGTTGTCGAGGTTTTGTGGCACACTCTACAACCCGGTTCCTCAGAGACGTCGGATTCAGCGGCCAAGAGTTGCGTCGCACAGTAAAGAACTTATCTGAAGCAGCAGAAAGGAGCAGCAACTGGCTGTGGTTGAGACGGAAAGATTCTAGCTGGCAAGGTACAGGCCGCCACGCTACGGTTTCGTAGAATTCTTGAAAAACTTGAAGAGTCTGTTGGTTTATTTGTATAGGTTGTGTAGTATAGGTTGTATAGTATACTATTCAATTTGTATAGGTTGTATAGTATAGAATGACGGGTGGTTGGGCAGATATTGTGTTTTGCGGTAGGTGGTATGCCATACGGAACCGTTGCCACTGTAACTGCTTTAACGCACCAGTGGGGCTCGACAGCCTTAGTCAATCGGGTTGGCGCGTATGGTTGTGTTGCGGAGAGATAGTGAGATTGTGGTTAGGTCTCAGCAGCAGGAGGGATGTAGAGGTCAGTAAGCTGGGCTGAGTTGAGTGGGGGACGGAGGGGGGTGACTCTGGGACGCCAGAGTCACTGTCGAGCCCTCTTGAGGTGTCGTGGGCTAGTCGACGAAACACTGAGGACGGAAGGTGCCCACTTGAAGACCCTAGAGATGTCCCCTACTCGGCTCAATCCAGACGGTTGTCGTGTTGGTCCACTAGGGAGACCACACTGTAGTTGCAGCCGTCGTGTGTGCTAACGCGCCAAGTACACTGCAGCCGTTAACGCCGGACAGAAGGGGAGTCACACCCTCATATGGAAAGAAGCGTAAATGGATGGAGAAGCATAGTTTACTGTAAAGCTACGTCTTAGTGTTGCTTATCTTGGCGAAAGCCGAGTACAAATCAGCATGAAGTTTTAACATCTACTCTCGTGTAATGGAAATCATGAAGATCTGGATACGTCCAGTGACTGCGGTGAATAGTGCTGCTGGCAACAAGGGAAAGACCTTGTGACAGCCTGGAGAGACAGCTGACAGGAGGAAATAGACCCCAATGGGGCTGGTAAGGGTTAGCTACCCTTGTCGGCAGTATCCAGCTTCGTGTTTACAGGATGCTGGAGACACCCGCCCAAGGCTTCTAAGAAATTAAAGAGAAAAATACCCCTAGAGTCTGCGAGAGCGGGGGCGGAAGATGACTCGATGTTGGACAACATGGTTAACGACTTAGGAATGGAAACGGATATGAGTATGGAGAGTAAGACTAGTTCAAGATCTGCAGTTAGTAAAGTCATTGAACTCCAGGTTTGTGTCTGTGGCTGGAGCAAGGCGACAACGGTCAGGGGTTTGAAGGTTCATCAAGGGAAAATGAAATGCTTGAGGGAGAAGGGACAAGGGCCTCGCATTGATCAGTACTTCTTACGAAGTCAGTCAAGTCAGTCGAATGAAATCCAGCGACAGGAAGCAAACCACAGCTCGCAGGATATCAGCACCCCTGTCATAGAGGAGAGGAGGGCTTGCACAGATAGTGATGAACATATTCAGACTTGTGAAACCGGTCAGACTAACCAGCATAAGAGAGAAAAGAACCTCAACGGGCATAGGCCTGGAGTTAGATGGCCAAGAGCTTGTGAGAAAACTGCATGGGATACGGTAAACACAGATCTATGCTTTGCATTGGAAAGATTAACTGGTACAGTTGAAAAGAAGCTGGATAAATTTGGGGACATCATTTACGCATATGGAAGTGAGAGGTTTGGTGTGGAAAAAAGGAAGGAAAAAGTACAAACTGCTCCTGGAATGTCTAGACGGCAGCAGAAAATTGAAGGGTTAGTTAGAGAAAGGAGACAGCTGAGGAAGCAATGGAAAAGAGCAGAACAAAGTCAGAAGGAGGGACTCAATCTCTTACAAAGGGACATAAAAGATAAGCTGGCAACATTACGCAGAGCTGAGCGTCTACGGAAACGCTACAAAAAGAAGGAACGTGCGAGGGCTAATTTCTATAAAGACCCATTCAAATTCGTAAAGAAGTTATTCACCAGTGAGAAGAATGGCACTTTAAAAGCATCTAGAGTTGAGCTAGAGAGATATTTGGAGGAAACGCATACAGATGCAAAAAGGCATGAGCATATGTCAATTCCATCAGACATACCACCTATCAACCCACCAGAATACCAAATGGAGGTCTGTGCACCTAGGTGGAAAGAGGTAGAGCAGGCTGTGAGAAAGGCAAGGGCTTCATCATCTCCAGGGCCTAATGGAGTTCCGTACAGAGTGTACAAGAGTGCTTCAGGAGTTCTGCGAATTCTGTGGAAATTGTTAAAAGTGGCATGGGAAAAACAGGTTGTACCTAGAGCATGGCGCAGAGCAGGTGGAGTCTTTATACCTAAAGAAAAAGATGCTACAAGCATCAGTCAGTTTCGTCCTATTTCACTATTAAACGTTGAAGGTAAGATTTTCTTCAGCATTATTGCCCAGAGATTGTCCACCTACCTATTAAAGAATGGCTTCATTGACACTTCAGTTCAAAAAGCGGGCATTCCAGGGTTCTCAGGATGCTTAGAACACATCAATGTTATCTGGCAACGAATTCAGTCAGCAAAAAAGGAGAGGAAGGAGCTCCATGTGACATTCCTGGATTTGGCCAATGCATATGGTTCAGTGCCACATGAGCTTCTTTGGGCAGCATTTGATTTTTTCAGAGTACCAATGTCAATAACAAATTTAGTGAAAGCCTATTTTGGAGATTTGCAATTTAGTTTCTCAACTCCAAAATTCAGCACTGCATGGCAATGCTTAGAGGTTGGAATAATGGCAGGATGCACAATTTCTCCACTGGCTTTTACCATGGCAATGGAAGTAATCATTAGGGCATCAAGATGGGTAGTAGGAGGAGAGCGCTTGGCTTCTGGGTTGCGACTACCACCAATCAGAGCATACATGGATGACATGACAACCATGACTACAACAGTAGCCTGTACTAATCGGTTATTGGGGAAGTTAACAGATAATATTGAATGGGCACGAATGCAATTTAAGCCCTCTAAATCAAGGAGCATCTCCATAGTTAAAGGAAAGGTAGTAGATAAAAAATTCTTCATTAATGGTGAGGCAATACCAACAGTTTCTGAGAAGCCAGTGAAAAGTCTTGGGAGATGGTACGATGGAGATCTAAAGGACACAGTTCGAGTGGGAGAAGTTAGACGACAAGCAGTGGAAGGGTTGAAGAGCATAAACAGTTGTGCTCTACCAGGCAAACTAAAACTCTGGTGCTTTCAGTTTGGTCTACTGCCGAGGTTGCTGTGGCCACTGACTGTGTACGAGGTTTCTTTGACAACAGTGGATAAGCTGGAAGCGTTAATAAGTTCATACATCAGGAAATGGTTGGGAGTTCCACGCTGCCTCAGCAGAGTGGGACTTTATAGTAAAGGAATATTGCAGCTGCCAGTCTCTGCTTTAACCGAGGAGTTTAAGTGTGCCAAGGTCAGACTGGAAATGACATTAGTAGAGTCACGTGACAAATGTGTAAGGGAGGCAGCCCCTGTGTTAAAAACTGGTAGAAAGTGGTCAGCAAAGAAATCAGTAGTAGAGGCAAAGGCTGACCTTCAAATAGGGGATATCGTGGGACAGGTACAGCATGGAAAAGGGGGTTTTGGGCTCAGTTTAGCTCCTCCTAAATGGCACAAGGCAGGCCCAGCTCAAAGGAGGAAGCTGGTAGTCAACGAGGTGCGAAAGCAGGAGGAGAGGATGAGGAGTATAAAGGCCATTTCCCAGGCTAAGCAGGGAGAGTGGATGAGATGGGAGAGTGTGGAACAACGCAAAATGGGCTGGCAAGACCTTTGGTCAATGGAAGAGAGTAGGATCAGTTTCCTTATTAGGTCAACATATGATGTTCTCCCATCACCGCAGAACCTAAACCTCTGGGTAGGAGAGGATCCCTCTTGTCCTTTGTGTTCATCACCTGCCACGTTAAGGCACATTTTGACAGGATGTAAGGTGGCTCTTAGCCAAGGTCGGTTTACTTGGCGCCATGACCAAGTACTGAGATGTTTGGCTTTAGCATTGGAAGGCAAGCGTAGTATGACCAATAAGTTGCCGCATGTTCTAGCAAAACATTACACGCAGAAGACAACATTCCTCCGCCCAGGCGAGCAACCACCAAGAAAAGGTGTTAACACCAATTCTCGGCCAGGACAACTGGAAGCTGCTAGGGACTGGAAGATGCTGGCTGATCTTGATCAACGGCTTATTTTTCCACCTGAGATTGCCACCACTAACCTACGACCAGACATTGTTTTGTGGTCTGGATCAGCACGCATTGTTCAACTGATAGAGTTGACAGTGCCATGGGAGGATGCTGTAGATGAGGCATATGAGAGGAAGAAACTGCGGTATGCTCATTTGGCCACTGAAGCAGAACAGCGAGGATGGAGAGTCCAGGTTTATCCAGTAGAAGTGGGTTGTCGAGGTTTTGTGGCACACTCTACAACCCGGTTCCTCAGAGACGTCGGATTCAGCGGCCAAGAGTTGCGTCGCACAGTAAAGAACTTATCTGAAGCAGCAGAAAGGAGCAGCAACTGGCTGTGGTTGAGACGGAAAGATTCTAGCTGGCAAGGTACAGGCCGCCACGCTACGGTTTCGTAGAATTCTTGAAAAACTTGAAGAGTCTGTTGGTTTATTTGTATAGGTTGTGTAGTATAGGTTGTATAGTATACTATTCAATTTGTATAGGTTGTATAGTATAGAATGACGGGTGGTTGGGCAGATATTGTGTTTTGCGGTAGGTGGTATGCCATACGGAACCGTTGCCACTGTAACTGCTTTAACGCACCAGTGGGGCTCGACAGCCTTAGTCAATCGGGTTGGCGCGTATGGTTGTGTTGCGGAGAGATAGTGAGATTGTGGTTAGGTCTCAGCAGCAGGAGGGATGTAGAGGTCAGTAAGCTGGGCTGAGTTGAGTGGGGGACGGAGGGGGGTGACTCTGGGACGCCAGAGTCACTGTCGAGCCCTCTTGAGGTGTCGTGGGCTAGTCGACGAAACACTGAGGACGGAAGGTGCCCACTTGAAGACCCTAGAGATGTCCCCTACTCGGCTCAATCCAGACGGTTGTCGTGTTGGTCCACTAGGGAGACCACACTGTAGTTGCAGCCGTCGTGTGTGCTAACGCGCCAAGTACACTGCAGCCGTTAACGCCGGACAGAAGGGGAGTCACACCCTCATATGGAAAGAAGCGTAAATGGATGGAGAAGCATAGTTTACTGTAAAGCTACGTCTTAGTGTTGCTTATCTTGGCGAAAGCCGAGTACAAATCAGCATGAAGTTTTAACATCTACTCTCGTGTAATGGAAATCATAGAGATAAACCGATTCCAATTTGTCATTGAGTTTGACCTGCCGATACAGATTTTAGCCGATTCTGATTTCATTTTTTCTAACCACTTTACAGCACACACAAATATTTATTTTCTATATAAAACACCATATAGTTTTACCCAAACTGAATAATTAAAGGGCACCTATTATGCCCCTTTTTACAAGAAGTAATATTGGTCTCGGGTGTCCCCAAAATGTATTTGTGAAGTTTCAGCACAAAATACCCCACAGTTACTTTATTATAACCATTTGAAAATGTCACTTTTGGGACCTGTTTTAAAAAGAGCTGTTTTGGTGTGTATCACCTTAAATGTAAATGAGCTGCATATCCCCGCCCTGCCTTTGGATGAGGGCGTAACTTGCATACCTATGGCAATAAAGTCGGTAGAAGCACTGAGAGTGAGAGACCTGCTGTTTTATATGGCATTCAGCCGTACATGTTTGAACCGGTATCAGACCCAGATGATGGAAGAAACTCCGGCAGAAGAAACACAAATGAGAATGGACCAGGACGTCTCGGAATGGTAATCTGATACATTTATGTACTTATAGAGTTTTAATCGCGTCTCCTTTGCAATTATGGATGTGCAACACACACACAGAGACACACACACACACAAACTGTGATAACGTTGGCGCAATTTTTTTAAACTACAAACACAAATACTGTGATAACGTTTGCTACGTACAAACGAAATTACATTTATGCGAGGGACCTGTTGCGTCATGTTTACATTAACGTTACTCGTCGTACAACTTTAGACGCATTTGTTGTTGAATTGGCTGACATCGATTGAAATGACTATTTGCTCAAAAATCATAAAATACACTTACTTATTCTGGAGGTGACGTTGGATCGCGAACAGTAGGCAACGATCCACACTTGAGGATTAACTTTGAAGCAAGACCTGCTTTGAATTGACCCTCGTTCACAAAACAGTCAGTCAGAAAATGATTCGCGCAAACAAACATATTTTGGAAGTTTAAGTGGCGCCTTTCCTTCGTAAATAAAATACATCCACTGCGTTTTCAGTGGCTCTGATGTCGGAAGTAAGTGAAAACTACTATGTACATTATTACATCCCACAACAGAACACTTATGTTTCTTAGGAGACATTACCGGCTGTCGTTGAAACTGTCGAGGATGGTGTACAGATCACCGAGGGCGGGGTCTATGCCAACACCACACTGTCAATCAAACTACGTCGGTGGGGCTTGCGCAATTCTACGTCACAAAGCGCCGAATCTTAGAATAGCTCGTTCTGAGACAGTGCTTATGATTTATTGAGATTGTAAAAAAAAACACTGGGTGGATTTTTATCATTCTAGGGTGGTTTTGCTCACACACCGCCAACACAAATCTTTAAAGACAAGTTTAAATGGGTACATTTTCTATAAATATGTTTGTCTTCATTTTCTTTTCTGACATAGCCTACTCCAGTTCTTGTTAAAACACACTAGACATGCACATTATGTGAATTTTAGGCACTTTTTTGTGTGAAATCATTTATTTTGTCCATCAAAAGTGTGCTTTCACTTTAATTGAGCCTGAGCTGTGCAGCAAAAATAGACCCTGTGCCGAAACTCGCTTCACTGCCGCTCACGCGCTGCTCCTGCTCGCGGTGTGAATGCACTCATTGATTAACAAACCGCTCGCGCTTGCGGTCTGAAACGGCCGTAATTCACGAGGTTTCCAATATGTGTGTTCCGTGTGCTCGTGTGATGCTGATATTGTGCGAAGTTAATCATGCGGCACCCGAGTGCATTTAGACCGGCATAAAATTGGCATATGTCAGACTGATTGGCCGATCGCCGATCACATGAAAATCGTCCAATTCCGGTCACCAGCCAATCAATCGGTGCATCTCTAAAAGATTAGCATTACAAGTATAATGTTCAGATAGGTTGTGCGACAAATTATTATAATGCTATTTCATAACAATACTCATAATATAAATATTCGTACTTAACAAAACAAAAAAAAAAATTTTTTATTTTTTCTTCCAACTTGTTGTGGCCCCCCTGGCGGCCCCCACTTTAAAAACCCCTGACCTAGGAAACACCTGAGAAGGTCACCTGACTCGAAGCGGCCTCTCCGCACTGCAGGAGACTCGGAGCGATTAGCAGGAACCGTCAGAAAGTGGCTCATCTGGAAAAGTGACACCCTAAATTACTGGCTTTTCCTTTGGCTTGAGTGTTTAAATACAGACAAATAAATTAAAACCTAACTTTCTTTCTTTTCTTACTCACCCGGCGCTCTATTTCCACGCGCTGTTTCCTGATCCGCGTCTCGCTCCAGTCGTCTTCAGCAGCGTCAGGCATCAGTGTGTGTCTACTGTATGAGCGCAGCTAACCACACACACACACACACACACACACACACACGAGTTATTTACACAGTCCAGTAAATAAGACACACGCATCTCAGTGCTTACATCTGTAAAATTGTGCCGCATTTCCAAGCACTGAAGCACAGAATCCTAGCACACTGCTAAACTCACACAGTGCAGTTCACACTTAATATCACGTGCTGCTTCTTTAGAAAAAATGGTGTAAAACACATTATACAAACATACACATTTCAAACAATATGCTACATCAGACCTCATATTGCATGTTTAATTCAGCGAGAGCTTTAGCAACACAAATGCACAATTATTTGTCATGCCATTAAAATAGAAAAAAAAATCTAAATCAAGCATTATTATTATTTTTTAAATTGTCATTCTAACCAAATAATGCGTCAAGGTGATGTTGAAATTACTGCCGCTTCAAGGTTGAGTGCATTGCATTATGGTATACAGCAGCCTATCTGCCACTTGTCCAACACTTGTACAATGTCACCCAGGTATTCTACACAGAACATTCACACTGGCTGTGCACAGAACACATGCAATCAGTATGTCGTGTGTCTCACTCTCTGTCGCGTCTTCTGCAGGTTTGCTCGCAGAATCTTTCTGATTTCTTCTTCTCGTTCTTTAGAGATGTTAAGCGTCCTCCTGCTGCGCTGCTGTCTGCAGACACACACAAACATCCAGTGAGAAGCGTGACGTGATGTGCAGTGTGAGGAGAGTGTGCAGTGTGAGGAGCGTGTGCAGTGTGAGGAGCGTGTGTGGAGTGTGCAGTGTGAGGAGTGTGTGCAGTGTGAGGAGTGTGTGCAGTGTGAGGAGCGTGTGCAGTGTGAGGAGGGTGTGAGGAGCGTGTGCAGTGTGAGGAGGGTGTGAGGAGCGTGTGCAGTGTGAGGAGGGTGTGAGGAGCGTGTGCAGTGTGAGGAGCGTGTGCAGTGTGAGGAGTGTGTGCAGTGTGAGGAGCGTGTGCAGTGTGAGGAGCGTGTGCAGTGTGAGGAGGGTGTGAGGAGCGTGTGCAGTGTGAGGAGCGTGTGCAGTGTGAGGAGTGTGTGCAGTGTGAGGAGGGTGTGAGGAGTGTGTGCAGTGTGAGGAGGGTGTGAGGAGTGTGTGCAGTGTGAGGAGGGTGTGAGGAGCGTGTGCAGTGTGAGGAGCGTGTGCAGTGTGAGGAGCGTGTGCAGTGTGAGGAGCGTGTGCAGTGTGATGAGTGTGAGGAGCGTGTGCAGTGTGAGGAGCGTGTGCAGTGTGTGAGGAGTGTGTGCAGTGTGTGAGGAGTGTGTGCAGTGTGAGGAGTGTGTGCAGTGTGAGGAGTGTGTGCAGTGTGAGGAGTGTGTGCAGTGTGAGGAGCGTGTGTAGTGTGAGGAGCGTGTGCAGTGTGTGAGGAGCGTGTGCAGTGTGTGAGGAGCGTGTGCAGTGTGTGAGGAGTGTGTGCAGTGTGTGAGGAGCGTGTGCAGTGTGAACAGCGTGTGCAGTGTCAGGAGTGTGTGCAGTGTGAGGAGTGTGTGCAGTGTGTGAGGAGTGTGTGCAGTGTGTGAGGAGCGTGCAGTGTGAGGAGCGTGTGCAGTGTGAGGAGCGTGCAGTGTGAGGAGCGTGTGCAGTGTGTGGAGCGTGTGCAGTGTGTGGAGCGTGTGCAGTGTGTGGAGCGTGTGCAGTGTGAGGAGCGTGTGCAGTGGGAGGAGAGCGTGCAGTGGGAGGAGAGCGTGTGCAGTGTGAGGAGCGTGTGCAGTGTGAGGAGCGTGTGCAGTGTGAGGAGCGTGTGCAGTGTGAGGAGCGTGCAGTGTGAGGAGCGTGTGCAGTGTGAGGAGCGTGCAGTGTGAGGAGCGTGTGCAGTGTGTGGAGCGTGTGCAGTGTGTGGAGCGTGTGCAGTGTGAGGAGCGTGCAGTGTGAGGAGCGTGTGCAGTGTGTGGAGCGTGTGCAGTGTGAGGAGCGTGCAGTGTGAGGAGCGTGTGCAGTGTGTGGAGCGTGTGCAGTGTGTGGAGCGTGTGCAGTGTGTGGAGCGTGTGCAGTGTGAGGAGTGTTCAGTGTGAGGAGCGTTCAGTGTGAGGAGCGTGTGCAGTGGGAGGAGAGCGTGTGCAGTGTGAGGAGAGCGTGCAGTGGGAGGAGAGCGTGTGCAGTGTGAGGAGCGTGTGCAGTGTGAGGAGCATGTGCAGTGGGAGGAGAGCGTGTGCAGTGGGAGGAGAGCGTGCAGTGGGAGGAGCGTGTGCAGTGTGAGGAGCATGTGCAGTGGGAGGAGAGCGTGTGCAGTGTGAGGAGAGCGTGCAGTGGGAGGAGAGCGTGTGCAGTGTGAGGAGCGTGTGCAGTGTGTGGAGCGTGTGCAGTGTGTGGAGCGTGTGCAGTGTGAGGAGTGTTCAGTGTGAGGAGTGTGTGCAGTGTGAGGAGCGTGTGCAGTGTGAGGAGCGTGTGCAGTGTGAGGAGTGTGTGCAGTGGGAGGAGAGCGTGTGCAGTGGGAGGAGAGCGTGTGCAGTGTGAGGAGTGTGTGCAGTGTGAGGAGAGCGTGTGCAGTGGGAGGAGAGCGTGTGCAGTGGGAGGAGAGGAGAGCGTGTGCAGTGTGAGGAGTGTGCAGTGTGAGGAGTGTGTGCAGTGGGAGGAGAGCGTGTGCAGTGGGAGGAGAGGAGAGCGTGTGCAGTGTGAGGAGTGTGCAGTGTGAGGAGCGTGTGCAGTGGGAGGAGAGCATGTGCAGTGTGAGGAGAGCGTGTGCAGTGTGAGGAGAGCATGTGCAGTGTGAGGAGAGCATGTGCAGTGTGAGGAGCGTGTGCAGTGGGAGGAGAGCATGTGCAGTGTGAGGAGAGCGTGTGCAGTGTGAGGAGAGCGTGTGCAGTGTGAGGAGTGTGTGCAGTGTGAGGAGTGTGCAGTGGGAGGAGCGTGTGCAGTGGGAGGAGAGCATGTGCAGTGTGAGGAGAGCGTGTGCAGTGTGAGGAGTGTGTGCAGTGTGAGGAGAGCGTGTGCAGTGTGAGGAGTGTGTGCAGTGTGAGGAGAGCGTGTGCAGTGTGAGGAGTGTGTGCAGTGGGAGGAGAGCGTGTGCAGTGTGAGGAGTGTGTGCAGTGGGAGGAGAGCGTGTGCAGAGCGTGTGCAGTGTGAGGAGCGTGTGCAGTGGGAGGAGCGTGTGCAGTGGGAGGAGAGCATGTGCAGTGGGAGGAGAGCGTGAGGAGTGTGAGGAGAGCGTGTGCAGCGTGTGCAGTGTGTGTGCAGCGTGTGCAGTGTGAGGAGAGCGTGTGCAGCGTGAGGAGTGTGAGGAGAGCGTTTGCAGCGTGTGCAGTGGAAGGAGAGCGTGTGCAGTGTGAGGAGTGTGAGGAGAGCGTTTGCAGCGTGTGCAGTGGAAGGAGAGCGTGTGCAGTGTGAGGAGTGTGCAGTGTGAGGAGCGTGTGCAGTGGGAGGAGAGCATGTGCAGTGTGAGGAGAGCGTGAGGAGTGTGAGGAGAGCGTGTGCAGCGTGTGCAGTGTGAGGAGAGTGTGTGCAGCGTGAGGAGTGTGTGGAAACTCACGGTATGGCCGATGCAGTGCTCAGACTGGCTGAACTGTTGCTCTCCAGCAGCATCATGGCCTGTTTGAGCTCCATCTTATTGTAGAAGGAGATGAGCTGCGGTTCCTGCGATCGCTCTCCTGTGATCAGACACCGCTTGATGTAACGCTTATTAAAGCGATTCAGCCTGCAGAAGAACACGCATCAAAAAATAGAACGTTTACAAGATCTGAAATACAAGAGTTCAGTCTGTGAACACCTGGCATCATTTACATGCCCTTATGTCTCCTGCATGCAGTTAAATACATCAGATAAACACCAATAAAGTGTCACTGGTTTTGGCCAACTATTTTGACCAAAACTGAACATTAATTTTTTGCAGAATATTTCAGTACATCACTATGTTTGACATTATTTTTCTGTAGAGTACAAAAGAAAAAACCCAACATATCGGTACTATGATGTTTTTTTGAAGAGCATCTGGTCACTGTATGGAAAAGCAGTGTGACCGTTGATTCACAACATGAGGATAAAGAGTAAACCATGACAGGACTTTCAGTTTCAGCTGGACTTTTCCTTCAATGCTGGTCTGATACGCACTTGTCCCTCCAGTGATGATGTCCGTAGTGTCCGCACACGCCCTCTATTCCAGTTAGCAAAAGTTCCAGAAACTGCAGGAGACACAAAACAGGAGCATTTAACATTTTAATCATCCATTAACCGTTCAGCCGAGCAGTTCTCGGCTATATCACGTGTTTCTCAGTCTTTGAGATCAGGTACACTACCTGAGTGTGAATCTCCTCATTTATTGAACTTTTACTTTGTTTCCTCTTCTTGACGGCCAGAAGGTCAACGAGGGGTCGAATCGTCATTCCCTAAAAAACATTGGCAGATTGATGGTGATCACGTGACGGAAGCCGATACGCCAGAAACCACCGGCTACTCCAACAACTAAATGGATATTCTTCAGCTAAAGGCAGTGAGTGTCCAATTCTCTCACCTGCACAAACACAGTGAAGAAGATGACAGTGATGATGGCAGTGAGAAACATGTCCTTCATGGGAAAGTCGTCACTGGACAGCAGGAATGCCAGCGAGAAGGCGATCGCGCCCCTCAAGCCCCCATACGCCACAATGAACTGATCCTTCCCACTCAGCTTCACCATGCGGTACTTATTAATGATGTACGTTAAACCGATCACACCTGCACGACACACCAACACACAAAACTCACAGCTTTCAGACAGATTAGATCTGGAAATACGCAAAACAGACCAATAAAGGCTTATCCCTATTTTTTTTTTAACAAGGGTTAGGGTCAGACACCAATCACACGTATCTGTTAGCTACACACTACAGTTCAAAAGTTTGGAATAAAAAAAAAAAAGTCTGCTCTTCGGCTCACCAAGGCTGCATTTATTTGATCATAAATACAGTAAAAACAGTGAAATATTATTCCAATGTAAATCAGCTGTTTTCTATGTGAATATACAGTAAAGTGTAATTTATTCCTGTGATCAAAGCTGAATTTTCAGCATCATTACTGCAGTCTTCAGTGTCACATGATCCTTCTAATATGCTGATTTACTGCACAATAAAGATGTCTGATTAGACCCATTGGATGTTCCTGATAAACTCTAACTAGCGTAGCATGAGGAGACGCTCACCCAGAACCCTGGACAGCAGACAGAGGACGATGGTGATAGTGACAAACGTCCAGTTCCAGGCGTGCGGCCCGGCCACCGTTGACACGCCCAAGAAGACGAAGATCAGAGTCTCGCTCAAGCTGCTCCACATCTTCAGGAAGTACTTGATGGTAGTGTAGGATTTGTGGGAAATGTTGGCCTCCACATAGGGCCGCATCACTACGCCACACGCGATGAGCCTGAGAACCGCACAGAAACCCTAGCGTGAGAAACAAGCACAGACTCTGGGCTCATTAGCAGTGGGAACACCAGACTCACGCCATGATGCCGGACAGGTGGAAGACCTCTGCGGACAGATACGCCATGTAACTGTAGAGGAAGACAAAGAGCGGCTCGATCACACGCGTGTGTGCCGTGAAGCGTGAGGTAAAGGCCGCCAGAACGCCGTACACGCCACCCACCATCACTCCGCCCAGCGATACCACGAAGAAACACACAACGCCCAGAAACACGTCCAGGGCCGTCACCTCGCCCACGTGAGCAAACTCCTCGAACAGGTGATACAGGACCTGAAGGAAACACACACTTACTGTAGCTCATGTATAAACATCCACCTCCCTCAAGTCACAAATCACAGGAAGAAAGAAGACATTTGAATATAGGAGCTTTGATCTTCTTCGCTGTGTGACTCTGATGATGTGATGTCAACTGAACCCTGATGGCTGATGGGCTTGATGGAGATCTGACAGGAAACACAGGGCGGATCTACAGCAGACCAGTGTTCTCTGATCTCACATTTTTTAAAACAGTTACAGTGCATCCAGAAAGTATTCACAGCGCTTCACTTTATCCACATTTTGTTATGTTACAGCCTTATTCAAAAATAGATTAAATTCACTATTTTCCTCAAAATTCTACAAAAAATACCCCATATAGACAACGTGAAAGAAATTAGTTTGAAATCTTTGCAAACGTATACGTTTTTTTTTTTTTTTAATCACATAAGTACATAAATATTCACAGCCATTGCTATGACACTCAAAATTTAGCTCAAGTGCCTCCTGTTTCCACTGATCATCCTTGAGAGTCCAACTGTGGTAAATTCAGTTGATTGGACATGATTTGGAAAGGCACACACCTGTCTATATAAGGTCCCACAGTTAACAGTGCATGTCAGAGCACAAACCAAGCCATGAAGTCCAAGGAATTGTCTATAGACCTCTGAGACAGGATTGTATCGAGACACAATGAGCACAGTGGCCTCCATCATCCGTAAATGGAAGAAGTGTGGAACCGCCAGGACTCTTCCTATAGCTGAGCAATCGGGGGAGAAGGGCCTCAGTCTGGGAAGAGACCAAGAACCCGATGGTCACTCTGACAGACCTCTAGAGTTTCTCTGTGGAGAGAGGAGAACCTTCCAGAAGAACAATAATCTCTGCAGCTCTCCACCAATCAGGCCAGAGAAACATCCAGAAGAACAATAATGTCTGCAGCTCTCGGAATCAGACAGAAGCCACTACTCAGTAAAAGGCTCATGACAGCCCACCTGCAGTTTGCCAAAAGGCACCTGAAGGACTCTCAGACCATGAGAAACAAAATTCTCTGGTCTGATGAAACAAATATTGAACTCTTTGGCCTGGAGAACTCTTTGCAAGCATCATGTCTGGAGGAAACAGGCACTGCTCATCAACTGGCCAATACCATCCCTACAGTGTAGCAGTATCAGCTGTGGGGATGTTTTTCAGCCGCAGAAACTGGGAGACTCGTCTGGGTCAAGGGAAAGATGAGAAACTGGGAGACTCGTCAGGAACAAGGGAAAGATGAGGAACTGGGAGACTCGTCAGGATCAAGGGAAAGATGATGAACTGGGAGACTCGTCAGGGTCGAGGGAAAGATGATGAACTGGGAGACTAGTCAGGGTTGAGAGAAAGATGAGGAACTGGGAGACTCGTCAGGGTTGAGGGAAAGATGATGAACTGGGAGACTCGTCAGGATAGAGGAAAAGATGAGGAACAGGGAGATTCGTCAGGGTCGAGAGAAAGATGAGGAACTGGGAGACTCGTCAGGATCGAGGGAAAGATGAGGAACAAGGAGACTCGTCAGGATCGAGGGAAAGATGAGGAACTGGGAGACTCGTCAGGGGTCGAGGAAAAGATGAGGAACAGGGAGTCTCGTCAGGGTCGAGGGAAAGATGAGGAACTGGGAGAATCGTCAGGATCGAGGGAAAGATGAGGAACTGGGAGACTCGTCAGGATCGAGGGAAAGATGAGGAACTGGGAGACTCGTCAGGGGTCGAGGAAAAGATGAGGAACAGGGAGACTCGTCAGGGTCGAGGGAAAGATGAGGAACTGGGAGAATTGTCAGGGTCGAGGGAAAGATGAGGAACTGGGAGACTAGTCAGGGTCGAGAGAAAGATGAGGAACTGGGAGACTCGTCAGTATCGAGGGCAAGATGAGGAACAGGGAGACTCGTCAGGATCGAGGGCAAGATGAGGAACTGGGAGACTCGTCAGGGTCGAGAGAAAGATGAGGAACTGTGGGAGTGTGGAAGCTTCAGTGAGGAGTGTGGGAGCTTCAGTGAGGAGTGTGGGAGCTTCAGTGAGGAGTGTGGGAGCTTCAGTGAGGAGTGTGGGAGCTTCGGTGAGGAGTGTGGGAGCTTCGGTGAGGAGTGTGGGAGCTTCGGTGAGGAGTGTGGGAGCTTCAGTGAGGAGTGTGGGAGCTTCAGTGAGGAGTGTGGGAGCTTCAGTGAGGAGTGTGGGAGCTTCAGTGAGGAGTGTGGGAGCTTCGGTGAGGAGTGTGGGAGCTTCAGTGAGGAGTGTGGGAGCTTCAGTGAGGAGTGTGGGAGCTTCAGTGAGGAGTGTGGGAGCTTCAGTGAGGAGTGTGGGAGCTTCGGTGAGGAGTGTGGGAGCTTCGGTGAGGAGTGTGGGAGCTTTGGTGGGGAGTGTGTGAGCTTCAGTGGGGAGTGTGTTCACTGTAAAGCTGCTGCTCTGTGACCTTCAGCTGGTTCATCATTATCAGAGCCACTGTAAGTCAATCACTGAGTGAAACACTGTGATACTTTCATTGATCTGTCAGATCGAGCTTCTGACTGGTGAAGATGAGGTACAGTTTGGGAAAGTCTTGAAAGGTTTCAGCTGCAGATTCGTCATTCTCACCACGGTCACGGCGTCGTTCAGCAGAGACTCCCCGAACACTAGAATGTGCAGAAGCTCGTTGATGTGTATCTCCTGGAAGACGGCGAGCACCGCCACGGGATCCACAGCTGATACGATGGAGGAGAACAGCAGACAGGACAGCAGATCCACCGAGGCCAGGCGTTCCTCCAGGCGGCACACACCATACAGCACCGCACCCATGAAGAACACGTTCCACAGCGTCCCCACCACCGCGAACATCAGGATGGTGCCAACGTTCTCGGAGAAGGGCCTGATGGGAAGGAAGTATCCGGCGTCCAGGATGATGGGCGGCAGCAGACACAAGAAGAAGAGCTGAGAGTCGAGGATCGGAACCTTCCCACCCAGTACACGGATCAGACCCCCGACCAGCAGCCCCACCACGATCAGCAGACAGCTCTCAGGAACCACAGCGGACACATGCGGGATCAGGTGGAAGCCTAACCACACACACCACACACACCACACACACAGACACACACACACACACATCAATCTCAAATTATAAATTCAGCAGCACTATTAAAATACATACACTGAGCAAAACACTTTAGAACAATGCATTAAGAGCCTAATTGCTGATTTACTACCAGAGTTAGTACTGGCTGCAGATAAAATCTCCTCAGCATCTCTTAGATGCTTACAAGAACTCGATGTTGCAACAGAAACTAATTGACTATCTCTTTTCCAGCACTTTAGACACAGTTGCTCCTTTGTGCTTAAAGAAGATTAAAGTAAATAGTCCAACGCCGTAGTACAATGAGCACACTCAAGCCCTTAAGAGAGCTGCTTGTGTTTTTTGTCATGTTTGGTGTGAGCACATGGCTTGTCATGTGTTTCCTTGTGTCATGTGCTCGCCTGTCGATTGTGTCGACTCCCATCTTGTTTCCTGATTAATGGTTCATTTGCCGCACCTGTCCTCCCTCGGTTGCTCCCTATTTATTCTCCTTGTGTTTGCAGTCCTGTGTTGTTTTTTTGGCATTTGTATGTTGTATGTACACTTTGTGTTTCCTTGCTGTCAAGTCAGATCTTGTTTTTCCCCTCGGTGTAGTTTTGGTTTTGTTTTACTTTATTATTAAAAGGGTCATATAATAGTACATGGACTTTTACAAGTTGATTGTACTGAAATGTGTGTTGGCAGTGTCTGTACACAACCATCATATAATGATAAAAATCCATCCAGTGGTTTTGTTTTAATCTCCTTATATGTTTTCCCCTGCCTCAAATCGAGCCGTTCGAGCCTATGACGTCACAAGCTCGCACGCCCCTCCCACGATTGTTGATTGACAGCAGCGTTTCAACACAGACCAGCCCTCGCTCGTGAGTGAGCTGTCAATCATGCACGTGTGGACCGGTGTTGTGCCGAAATGTACACTGGAGCACTGTCACTGAGCAGAATGGAGTCTAAGCGATTGTGGTGTTCTGTTCTTGGGTGCAATAAGGAACACAACAGTCATTTTAATGTTCCTAAATCCGAACCGCTGAAGACGCAGTGGCTGAGTTTGTTTTCGAAGGGAATATTCCCCACGATCAACGTCAATGCTTTCATGTTTGCGCGAATCATTTCACACCAGACTGCTTTCGAGGAGGTATAAAGCGGGTTTTGCTAAGAAGCTGCTCCTGAAAAAAGGAATCGATACCAACTATTCGTGTTCCTGCACCTCGAGAAGAACTGAAGTGAGTGTAATGTTTTATTAACCTTTATATTAATATTTATATTAATCTTTGCAAATCGCTAGCTTCACAATGAATGCGGCTAATGTTTACACTCAGGGTACATTATGGCATGTTTTCTATGTACGACGTTTTGAATATAATTCATAATCCCACGTTTATAATGAACAACGCGTTATGGTTATTGTGTTACAAACATGTACGCACAGAACAGAGCATAGACTGTGGAACAGAGGGGCGGGGTGAGTGAAGCTCATTATCATTTAAAGGCACATGCACTGAAACGGCGTGCTGAAAACAGAGCTGTATTTGACCAGGTAAAATAAGTGTTTTCTTACAATACTAATGAGAATTTTTAATTAAAGTATATTACAAACTTTTAATTTAGACCCTAAAGAATTATATTAGCTTCTACGAAAATGGCATTATATGATCCCTTTAAAATAAAGCCCACCAACTCTGCATCCGAGTCCTTGCTCCTTTCACCCTATGCTAATACTATGCTAATCAAGTACTATTTAATGATAGAACTTCAGTAATTAGAACTAAAACTTAAAAACCATGTATGCATATTTGTAATTTTAACTTAATTTAGGACTGGTGGAGGTGCTTAAGATATTGTTGGTCATTCAGATACTGTAAACAAATAAATTAGGCTATAGTAATAGATAATATAAATTATTATTAAAAGATAATACTACTACTACTAATTCTACTTCTAATAACAAATATAAAACACACTAATGATGAGCTGCTGGGTTCAAGAATATTAATAATTATTCTTGAAAGTACTGCAGTCCCTGGGCAGTACTTTCCTGCCCAGGGACTGCAGATGAAATTTAGCTCTATAGCTAATTCTGGTACAGTTCTTTACTGTCCATTGTCCCTGATAAATAAATAAATAAAAAAATAAATAAAAATAACAAAATTACGTTTTCTGCATTCCCTCGAATTGATTTGGTGAAATCAAACCAGGGACGAGCGCCAGCCAATGAGATAATGCTGTGCGCAATAGTTCGGCCCACTACCGGAGGAACATATCTTCTGCTTGTTTGTAAAAGCTGAATAATTCAAAATGAACACCGTTATATTGACAGGAAAATACAACAAAGAATATACACTCACCGGCCACTTTATTAGGTACACCTGTCCAACTGCTCGTTAACACTTAATTTCTAAGCAGCCAATCACATGGCGGCAACTCAGTGCATTTAGGCATGTAGACATGGTCAAGACAATCTCCTGTAGTTCAAACCGAGCATCAGTATGGGGAAGAAAGGTGATTTGAGTTACTTTGAACGTGGCATGATTGTTGGTGCCAGAAGGGCTGGTCTGAGTATTTCAGAAACTGCTAATCTACTGGGATTTTCACGCACAACCATCTCTAGGGTTTACAGAGAATGGTCCAAAAAAGAAAAAACATCCAGTGAGCGGCAGTTCTGTGGGCGGAAATGCCTTGTTGATGCCAGAGGTCAGAGGAGAATGGCCAGACTGGTTCGAGCTGATAGAAGGGCAACAGTGACTCAAATAACCACCCGTTACAACCAAGGTGGGCAGAAGAGCATCTCTGAACGCACAGTACGTCGAACTTTGAGGCAGATGGGCTACAGCAGCAGAAGACCACACCGGGTGCCACTCCTTTCAGCTAAGAACAGGAAACTGAGGCTACAATTTGCACAAGCTCATCGAAATTGGATAATAGAAGATTGGAAAAACGTTGCCTGGTCTGATGAGTCTCGATTTCTGCTGCGACATTCGGATGGTAGGGTCAGAATTTGGCGTCTACAACATGAAAGCATGGATCCATCCTGCCTTGTATCAACGGTTCAGGCTGGTGGTGGTGGTGTCATGGTGTGGGGAATATTTTCTTGGCACTCTTTGGGCCCCTTGGTACCAATTGAGCATCGTTGCAACGCCACAGCCTACCTGAGTATTGTTGCTGACCATGTCCATCCCTTTATGACCACAATGTACCCAACTTCTGATGGCTACTTTCAGCAGGATAATGCGCCATGTCATAAAGCTGGAATCATCTCAGACTGGTTTCTTGAACATGACAATGAGTTCGCTGTACTCAAATGGCCTCCACAGTCACCAGATCTCAATCCAATAGAGCATCTTTGGGATGTGGTGGAACGGGAGATTCGCATCATGGATGTGCAGCCGACAAATCTGCGGCAACTGTGTGATGCCATCATGTCAATATGAACCAAACTCCCTGAGGAATGCTTCCAGCACCTTGTTGAATCTATGCCACGAAGAATTGAGGCAGTTCTGAAGGCAAAAGGGGGTCCAACCCGTTACTAGCATGGGGTACCTAATAAAGTGGCCGGTGAGTGTAGTTTACATGTTATTCTGCGTGGTATGTAAGATTCTCTCTCTCTCTTTCTGCGTGTGTGTGAGAAACAGCGCTCTTAGCAAAGCGACCGCGAGTTGTGCGCCTTCACACTAGAGGTACGATAAGTTTTACGCTATTTTCACTGTTCAGCGAGTGAAAATATAAACTTAAACTTAGCCTCTAACACACACACAATGGCGAGTAAAAGCTAAGAATTTATTCTCCAATGGCTGATGATAGACATTATTTAGTCGCCAGAGGGAAGATTTAGTCGCGTATGCGAGTGAATGTAGAGGGTTGGGTTTGGGTTAGGGTTGGGTTAGCTTCCCTTTACCTCTGCAGATAAAATGTTATCAAAATGATTCCAGCTCGCATGGATACGCGGTGGAAATGACAAACATTGTGTATTACGGTATGCAGGCCAGACAAGTAATTTGGCGATGTCAATTTGTAGATAAAAAGACTACGTGCCTGCGCACATATATATTCAAACACGCATACCTATAGACTGAACACGAGATGCGCATGTGCACGGCGTCAGCGTTTTCACAGATGATAAAGTTTTTCAAAATCTTTCACAACTTGCATCTTGGATCCTGTTTCAAAGTTTGCGTTCTCGAGCACAGACACTGTGTGTGTGAGCGGCCGGAGCGCGTTAAAAGTTTCTGTTTTCTGTTAGAGCGGTGTGTGTTAGCGGCCACTAAGTTAATCACTAATGATCTTTACAACGGAAGTGAATCAATCTAAACTAACTTTATCTTGACAATAACTTTATTCTAGATCTGCTGTAAAGCCCAAACAATCAGTGTTACTGTAATCTCCTGTTATCACTGTAAAGCTGCTGTGAAACTCTATAGTGTAAAAGCGCTGTATAGATGGAGACTCTTCCTCTCTGGGCTGGACTGATAAATAAGTATTTATTTTATTAAATATTTGGCACCTTATTGTAATTCTACACTATTGATTGATTTGTTATTGCTATAAGGCCTATATTGCACTTTTCTTTTTCTTAACATTATATTTAAAAATTTGCATAAAAATCCATAAACACAATCATGTCAGTAAGGGTAACTGTACATTGATCTAGAGAGCATGTGAATAATAGTGGACAATTTAATGACGGCAGAGGGTTAGGGTTGGGCATGTAATATTACAAATATTTATGACAAATATTTACTCAAAATTCAGACAATTTTGTGTCAAAATCAAACAATGTTTTCCCTATGACCGAGCTGACTGGAAACATCCAGTGTGCTTCTGTTGACATAACAAACAAACACTCACACACAGTGTGTGTGTGTGTGTGTGTGTGTGTGTGTGTGAGAGAGAGAGAGAGAGAGAGAGAGAGAGAGAGAGAGAGAGAGTGTGTGAGTGTGTGAGAAAGAGAGAGAGAGAGAGAGAGAGAGAGTGTGAGTGTGTGAGAAAGAGAGAGTTTGTGTGTGTGTGTGTGTGTGTGTGTGTGTGTGTATGTGTGCTTGTGTTTATATTACATTGTGGGGACCAAATGTCCCCACAAGTATAGTAAAACCTGAGATCACCTACATTGTGGGGACCAGCCAGCGGTCCCCATGAGGAGAACAGCGTATAAATCACACTAAGTAATGTTTTTTGAAAATGTAAAAATGCAGAATGTCTCCTGTGATGGGTAGGTTTAGGGACAGGGGCAGTGTAAGGGGACAGAAAATACAGTTTGTACACTATAAAAACCATTACGCCTATGGAGAGTCCCCACAAAGATAGCGAACCAGACATGTGTGTGTGTGTGTGTGTGTGTGTGTGAGAGAGAGAGAGAGAGAGTGTTAGTGTGTGTGTGTCAGCTCTATCTCCTCTCACACACTTCTTCAATGCAGCTGGAGACTCAGATAAACTCCCATAATGAGGTCAGAGAGAAAAAGTGCCACTCACAACAAATACAAAGAATAAACTAAATATCTAAACTAACACGAACGAATAATGCCTGTTTAAAATGTTTTATCTCTGTTTGACAGAAACTCACATCATACAGACAGTATCAATACAAACACAAACCTGTTGCCAAAACAAAGAGCAGATCAGCAACATTTACTACTACTAATAATCCTTACAATATTCGTGATGAACTGATATAATAATAATCATGATGATGAAAGTGTTCAACTGTAATACTGATGTAGTTTCTCACCCAGTTTCATGAGTGACGCGAGCAGAATCCAGAGCGAGACCTCAAACGGCATCTGAACATAATCGTAATTAATCGATATGACTGGAAAAACTCTCTGAACATGATGATCCGAATGATTCTGATCACAAAACACGAATCCGCACCAGAAGCCCATCAGCAGCAGCAGCGAGACCCTCATCTTCGTCTTCATCTATTCTTCACTCACTGACGAAAACCCGCACAAACTTCAAGAACGCGTGAATTCCATCGCGATGTTTCACCATGACAGCACGAGATCACTCTCTCTCCCTCTCTCTCACACACACACACACACACACACACACACACAGTTCATTATGCACTTGAAGTCGCGCAGCAACGTCATCAAACACAGAAAGAGTTGTGTGGATTATGGCTTTCCAGTGTGATATGATCATAAATTGATATATGTATTTAATTCATCCATGTGCATTTATAAAATGTCTAATTATTTAAATAAATATACATTTGAAATGGTTTATATTTACTAATATAAATTATGCACACACATAAACATTTTTATCGGAATGATCAAACTAACATAATGAATCAATAAGATCTTTGCACGCGCTCGCTCCTATCACCACTAGGTGTCGTAGTTTCGCGTGTGTGTTTATGAGTTACATGACTGTAATATAAAAAATAAAAAATAAAAAAAACATGACCGTAACATTGTTTGTTTTTTAACAAGTGCTCAACATCTCTGTGAACTCCTTCAAGATGGTTGGAAAAACTGTTATCTGCGGTTCTGGAGTTGGTTATTATTTACGGCCAGAGGCCAATTTTATTTGGTTATTACGTAAACAGTGTGACTGATGCTGAATTCCTAACTGCACATGTGTGCCAACTCTATGTGTGCCATAGAAAGATAAGATGATGGTAGTGAGGAGAGTACTGGTGTGCGGTTCTGAGCAGGAGATGATCCAGTGACGCCTTGCTTTGGTTTAGAATGGCGCGTAGAAACACCAACTTCCTACAATCCAATCAATTCCTGCACTACATTTTTCTCATTGCAAAAGCCGTTTCACGCGCATATCTCACAACTGGATAGAAAAAACTGTTGTAACTTCCGTTTCATGCAGACTTTAATATTCAGTAATACTATTGATTCAAAGGTAGGGTAGGTAGAATTTTTCTAACAAAATATGTTTGAACTGTCTATATATACCAACACATAATTAAAATGTAAGTACTCTGAAAAAGAAAGTATAAAAATCGAGTGTCTGTAGTCCTCTCAGGGCTCCAATAAACACAGCTACTTATCTCCATTCGGGACGAATTAAATGATTGGCTGGAGCGACTGTCACTCTCCTTCGCTACCATGGCAACCACCCCTGCAGCTACAGGAGCCGCCCACACGCGCGCGCCCGTTTGAATCGAGGAGGGGAAGAGGCACGGACGCTAGAAAAATCACAATTATAGCCGCGAATTTAGCAGTCAAAATTCCCAGCACCTGCATATACAGTCAGCGAAGGCAAACCAGGCAAGAAAAGGAAGACAGTATTTGAGAAGGCTATGCCCAAAAAGTCTTTGGATAAAGCAAGCAATATCAGGGCTTTCCAGCGGTGGACAACTGAGGGACATCAAGGGGCTGAAAGTGACGCCAACAGTGCTTTCATCGTGGAAGCTCTTACAATCAAAACACCATAAATGTTATGAATCTTACACGAAATTCCCCTTCATCACAGTGTAACTGATGGTAACAGGAAAAATGTGGGTAACACTTTATATTACGACCCGCAAACAACTGCGTAAGTAAACCGAAATTACGGTGTACGTTTCTGTAATTATAGTGTATCTCCGTGTAGGTATAAGGGAACAATATGTTAAGTTGTGGTTATAAAGGGGTACAACCAGATATATAAGCAAATTATTTATGATGTAATTATTTTAAAACTAACAGGTACCTATTCTATTCTGATATCTATTCTATCCTATCTTTACCTATTCTGTTAATATATTCCAGGCAAAAATTGTACGTCTGTTGTATATAAAAGTTATTATTACATTTCTGGCAAAATATGTTCTTGTGCAATGTAGTTACAGGGTAATTTTGACATCTGTGGGTTGTAAATTCAACATATATATATATATATATATATATATATATATATATGGCTGTATGTAAGCACAGTATGATAAAAAAATTAATTTATTGGCTTTTCTTACTAAACTACTTAACGTTAAGCCAAAAAAAAATTTTCTGTTATGATTTTAATTTAGAACGTAACATACTTAATAATAACGTACTTAATACTTACCTTATCACATTGTATTGTAATGACACTTAAATGTCAGGGCAAATATAGCCTACTGTGTAAATTTTTGTTTTGTTTTGTTTTCTTAATAAGAGTACATTTCTCTGTACTGTGCAAATCGTGTTGTTTCGTATTGTTACATAGTAAGTAATGTTTGTTACCCGTTTCAACTGTATTTACAGGGTAAGTGTGACTCCTGCGCAGGGGCGTGTCCAGAACATTTTCAGTGGGGGGGCCATGCTGGGGCACTGCCTCCAAACGGGGTGGCCGCCAGTGACCAAAAAAAAAAGCTAAATTCTACAGTATATTACTTAAATCCTATTGATTTTATTATTTTATTAACTTGAATAAAGTTACTTGTAAACAAATTTAGTAATAAAGCACATTTTTGATTAATTACATTTTTTGTCATCCCTGTATATAGCCATTAAGTTAAATTTGAGAGCCAGTGTTTATTATTTTTAGTGTTTTCATAAAACTAACAAGTTTATAAAATAAAAGCAATTTTAATAATGAGCAATTTAAAAAACTCAGAAGCAGAAACGATGTCAACTATTTTCTTTTAATTAGTTTGACCATTACAATATACAGTAGTTTTATTCACAATCTCTTTCAAATAATAATCATTTAAAATAAAAAATTCCCCTCACTGTAATAATTCAAATGTTTGGCCAAAACATCATAGTGTTTCATTCAACATTTCTTTCAGATAAATTTACAAAAAAGCTGAGTAACACAGAGTTAAATGCTTCTGATTGGCCATTGTGTTTAAGAAATCAACACATGTGTCTGTGATTGGCTACATCGCTCAACGCTGCAAACATGATGTTATAAAAAGAAACTGGCCTGTAAATCGTTTCTGTTTTGGTTTAGTTGTTCTTTTTCTGCAACAGATGAATAACAGTTTGTTTTTATGTGTTTTATTAATTGATATTTGCGGGAGTCCCGCGAATCGTTTTATTCTCCCGCAGTCCGCACAGAGTGAGTGCATTACCGCCCGCGCTCGCACTCGGCCATCAAATCTAGTCCCGCGCCGCACGTCTATGCAAATCACCATGACAGTGTTTTTTGTTTGATAGCACCCAGCGTATTTTACTTTTATTGTGTTTTATTAAACTTTGACTGAACATTGGATTGAAATCAACCACGACCAACGCGAGCAGAGCCTGACAGGGTAAAAACATTGATCTGAGAAAACTATAACGATCAGTCCCACCCACTTGAAGCGGTACTAACTGCAGTGGAAAAGCAACCGAGCTAAAGCGAACCGAACCGTGCCGTACCGAGTCGAGTCGTACCACGCAGTGGAAAAGCAAAGCGAGCCGAACCGTTCCGCGCCGAGTCGAACCGTACCGAGCCGAACCGAACCGTACCATGCAGTGGAAAAGCGCCATTAGTACCGGTACGGTACGCTTGGAACCTCAACAGACCAGGTACCATTTAAAGCGAGCCGAAGCGAGCCGTACCGTACCGTACCATGCAGTGGAAATGCGCCATAAGTGAGCCGTACTGAACCGAGCCGTACCGTACCATGCAGTGGAAAAGCGCCAAAGCGTGCCGTACCGAACCGAACCGTACCGTACCATGCAGTGGAAAAGCGCCAAATGTTTGGTGTCTTGACTTCCCACACTTGATAAAGTAAAAGTCCTAGTCCGCGACGACCGTTGTTTCTCTGGCGCTGCCCTTCTTTGATCACGAACTTCAGTAGAGTCTATAACTGAACCAATCACAAGACATCGATCTTATAGGGGGGGCACCTGGGGTGGCCAATCGAATTTCAGGGGGGGCCGGTGCCCCCCCTGGCCACCACGTAGACACGCCCCTGTCCTGCGGGCTGTAAATTAAAGTGGCGCTTGTTACTCCTTTATAACCCAAAACTTAACATATTGTTCCCTTATACCTACACGGAAGTACACTATAATTACAGAAACGTACACCGTAATTTCGGTTTACTTACGCAGTTGTTTGCGGGTCGTAATATAAAGTGTTACCAAAATGTGTATCAATGCACCCTGTTTTTAGCTTTGAGTTTGCCTTATGTTACTAGCTCGTTACCGAATCAAACTCAATATATTTTAAACTTTACCAGTATCGATATGCTGGCTTGATAGTGAGTACTAACAGCCATGTTAGTTGTTTATATTCATAATGATAAAGTTAGTTCCCATTCTGTCGGTCAACTCGGTACAACACATTACTATGGGATATCGCGCTCTAGCGCCATCTGCTGAAGACACCTTTATTCACGCCTGAAAGGCCAATGACGCATGACGACGTGGGCGGGGCCACCTGCCCACAGCATATAAATGCAGTCGTATGCGTCATTCCCTTTGTTCTTCAGCTCTTCACCGTGCTGTTGGAACACCATCACGCCACATTTTCGCAAGAATAAAAGCCCACGGTGGTGATTCTTGTCGAAACTTAGGCAGAAAGAGAAAGCTTTTAGCACAAGTTCAGCTTTGCTGGCGAATGGCTAATAAGTTTTTTTCTCAAAACAAAAATTTCAAACATGCCACATTCACAAGAAAACCCACGATGGTTACTATTGTTGAAGGAAAAGGCATAAAAGATAAGTTTTTTAGCTCGAGTTTATTACAACTAACAAATGGCTAATACACTTTTTCATGAGAAATATCTAAACATAAGTCATGTGTGGGTTATTTGGATATAATGTAACTCACACCGGTGTGTTTGGAATCTCTCCAACCCCAATGCATGTGTGCTGTGCACAACCGGCAGCTCTACCGTTGCCCACTCGAGCGGCGTGTAGCACGTGCTCGGCGGGACAGTGGTCAAACACGGTCTGCTCCTGTCTTCGGGTTCGGATACTAATCCAGATGCGGCGATTGCCGTTTTTGGAGGCCACGGAAAGAGGCCGAGGAGTGTCGGTGTAGTGTTCACGACTAAGTTCCTCTGGCTGCCTCTAATCTGAATTCTGTCTCACTGGATGCGGGCGAGGAAAGCTCTGACGATACTGTATATATTAAAGCAGGACAGATCACGGCTCCCCCGAGGTGGGTGGAAGTGAAGTGATGGCCCTTGCATTGATCTGTATTGGAGAGCGGCAACAAAGTTTGTCGGTCGAGTGACCTGGCCTGATACAGAGAAACAGTGGATGAGAACTCGCCCGTAGATCTATAAGTTACAGATCGGGTAAAAATAACCCTGCAAGATAGCGGGTTCATTTTAAGTATGTTGTCAATAAAATGAATGTGTGTTCAGCATACAAGGCCTCGTGTGTTTGCTTGTCAAAACAATAATAATGCATTGGAATCGCTAACCTCGTAGTCTGGCCGTGTGCCGACAGAGAAGGAAAATTTAGTGATATGCAATATACAGCTGAGCGATGTCTGCAATTGGACGTGGGGTTCCCTAGAACTAAGTGATGCCTGGGAATCGTAGCTGTCTGCCTCGAGCCGCGGTGGCGCGTGTGCGCACGAACACCGTGGCTTCTTCGCACGATTCCGGTAGGGCTGTCGGCTGCGGTCTCTCCCGCGCCCCCCTCTGTTTCGGTGGAGTAACTGCAAGAGGGCTTCCCCAGTACTGAGAGGGGAAATCAGTGTTCTCTCCTCAGCAAAAATAAAAGGCAACTCAGGCTTTGCCACAAGCGAAGATGGAGGAAGAGCTTTTTCAGCCGTTAATTACTCCCCCATAAAAAATAAAAAATAAGAAGAATAAGAATAAAAAAACAATTAAAAAAACAGGGTTTTGCACCCTATCTTATATTTACAGCAGATGAACACACTTTAATGTGTTACAAGTTCAGAAATGCTTTCAGTATGTCACCTGTTATGCCCTCTGCATTCTCAGGTATGGCCTACATTGGTGTATTTGCTGATGCAGATTGCCACAATCCACCCGGAGCACAAAACATTTTCTGAGGTCTCCGCCAAAGAGATTGCCTACAAGTTAGGCCCCTATAGCCCTGATGTGCAGAAGCGGTGGTTATCCTGCTGTGCCATCAGAGCATAATATCGTTCACCTATTTGTACAAACTGCTCCTGGCTTAAGACAGCATGGAACAAGCAATGTTACAAACACGTACGCTTGTTTTACATTTACAAGCTCTGGGATTCCAGATAATCTCAAAAGGGGCTATTATATCTCGGTCTGTTAAATCTCGGTATGGAGATAAATGCAGAACCGAAGAGAGGACGATTTTCGCTGTCTGGCTCAGATTTGGCTGGGGAGGCAAGCATGTTTTCTTCTTCTTACAGTATTAAGACTGCTGGGGCTCATGGCTTCGATAGCAGTAGTACAGCTGGATTCTCCTTTTTTGTATGTCCAGTGCCGGCGCTGGCCGGTCAGTAGTTTGCTGTAGGACATGGGACATTTAAGCATATGTCGGTAGCGCCGTTGTGCATTCAGGCTCCGATACCTACCACCCTGGGTAACCTGAATCTGTTGACAGAAGGAATTTCCCTGGGCAGAGGTACGTCATGTGTAGTAGTGATGACAAATGTGTCCTGACACAGACAAGAAACTCTGTAAGAGAGTGGTGAGACCAGTGCTGTAAGAGCGCCACATAAACTTTTTGGAGTGGTTCTCCTGATAATGAAACACATGGCCCAACAGGGTAAACATATTATTCAGAATGAAAAATACGACAGTGGTCGTATATAAGTAGGCAAGGGGGTCCTCACTGTCCCTGCTGCAAGTGGCACGGATCCTCTTTATACGGGGCAGACCAGAGTCTCCCCTGGAGTGGCGTGTGCACTTGAATTGTGGCGCAGATCTGGGATCGGTTTTGGCAAGCCCGATGTGGATCTTTTTACATTTGCAGAAAACACGGGCCACCCGCTGTTTTCTTGATTATGGACAGAAGTGCCCCGCTGGGGGTGAATGCCCTGTCGCATACATAGCCCAGGACTCTGGTGTACGCAGAAGGGTCTGTCACTGATTTTGGTGACTTCTTGCTGGCCAGCAAAGACACAAGCATCATGACACTGCTGCTAGGGACACTGTGGTGTTTTTCCCTATGCAGGGACCTGCCGTCCCAGGCAGAAGGCAGATTCTGCACCCTCGGCCAGTAGGCCTGCACTGGGGTCTCTAGGGCCCAACCAGTTGAGGGAGGGAGAATCTGATTGAAGCTTCAAATATGTGCTACTTCAACGCAATGCACTTCAAAAATGCAATTGTTTTGTTTTGACAAAACAATTGCATTTTTGAAGTGCATTGCGTTGAAGTAGCGCATATTTGAAGCTTGGTGCAGGCGAAGACCTGTATCGCCATATCCATTCTCCATTGAGGGGATACTGATTTCTTCTCCGAAGGAAAAACACTCCCATTCAATTCAATTCAAATTTATTTGTATAGCGCTTTTCACAATACACATTGTTTCAAAGCAGCTTTACAGAAAGTGCATTAAAATGTACATAGAAAATACAGTTAGTTCATCATGTATTAATTAATTTAGGGCATAACATATCGCCGGCGTTGAGTCGTCTCTTCACAGGCGTCGAGTCGTCTCTCCACAGGCGTTTAGTCGTCTCTCCACAGGCGTTTAGTCGTCTCTCCACAGGCGTTTAGTCGTCTCATCACAGGTGTTTAGTCGTCTCATCACAGGTGTTGGATCATCCGAAGTCTCCGTGAGAGGCTGGATACAAACTGGAGCTGACGAACGCTATTTACCTCGGGACTTGCGTCCCGAGATAACAGCAGAAAGGCAGATGAGAAATAATTAGCGTAGCTGATGTTCATAATATTAATGCATTCGATCTGATTTGGCAGTAGTATAAAAGGTAAGCATTATGTGAATGCGTGGTTAAAGAGATGCGTCTTTAATAGGGCTGTAGTCAACCAAAGAAATCCTTAGTCGACCAAAGTATTGTCCTGCACAACGATTAGTCGACTAAAAAAAAAAAATTTAATAAAAAAGACGCGATGTTTTGATATAACATTTTTGAACAATTTTCATAGAGCATTTATAAAACAACAACGAAAAAACATCAAAAATACATAAAACTATAATAATAATACAATTCTTTGAAAATTAAGTGATTTTTTTTTAACTGCAAAAAGTGAGGAGCACTGTCCTCCTAACTTAGGTCTAGTAGCCTAACAGTCACAATCGCGCACCTGACCACACCACACGCTACAAAAAATATAACTGCTTTCTGCCACAGTGAAAAATCCTAACAAAAGCTCTCGTTTATACAGGCTGTATATTCTTCTTTACTTTCAAAGCTATGGGTTAACTTTTGTCCAGCCGATCTAGGCGTTTTAAAACAAACACACAAAAAAACCCAAAGAGCCTAAAAAACAATCCTAATAATAATAGGCTGTATTGTAGGACCGCATATAGGTTTATTTTCGTTTTGTTACATTATTTAGGCTATTTTCAAATGCGTCAAGTGTACAAATAAAAACAAAAACATATCAAGAAAACACAATCTATTGAGTCAGCATGATAAAGCCGTTAAAGGGACTGCTCACGTCTTTTGCGCGCTCAAGTTCGATTTCAAATGTAGGTGCGCGGTGTGCGCGCTCATGATGGAAGCAACGCGGTCGCGGTGCGACCACAGTCTATGGGTGCGACGCGCTCTTTTTTTTCCAAGTGCGTCCACGCCGCATCGAGATAAAAACATATGGTGTATAAAAGCATAAAAACCGAAACAAGTAGCGTTCTAACTGAATGAATACAGCTAAACTACCTCCCTTACTGAGCACGAAGCAGCAGCGCAGCCACAGGTGCAAACCGAGTGTTCTATGTGTGTGCGCTAAACTGTGGCGCTGTTACAAAATAGCCTAAATTAAAGCATTTAAAGTTGTGGATAAACCATAGGCTAATTATATTTAGAATACAGTAATATATAACTGCTTATAAAGGAATAAATATCAAGGAGTAAATCATTGAAAAATTCTTTCTATTGGTAAAAAAAAAAAAAAAAAAAAAATTGCAACTGGTCGACCAATGAGAATGTCAGTCGACCAAGACGGCATCGACCGATTAGTCGACTAAACGACTAAAGTTGACAGCCCTAGTCTTTAATCTGGTTTTAAACTGGGACCGTGAGTCTGAGCCTCGAACAATATCAGGAAGGCTATTCCAGAGTTTAGGAGCTAAATGTGAGAATGCCCTCCCTCCTTTAGTGGACTTAGATATCCTAGGAATGACCAGAAGCCTCGAATTTAGTGATCTTAAAGAGCGCAACGGATTGTAGGGCGATAGAAGGTCCGTTAAATAGACTGGAGCTAAACCATTTAGGGCTTTATAGGTCAGTAGCAATACCTTGTAATTGATACGGAACTTAATAGGTAACCAATGTAGAGATGATAAAATTGGTGTTATATGATCATATTTTCTTGATCTAGTAAGAACTCTAGCGGCTGCATTTTGGACTAACTGTAGCTTGTTTATTGAGGATACAGGACAACCAGCTAATAAAGCATTACAGTAATCTAGTCTCGAGGTCATGAATGCATGAACTAACTTTTCTGCATCAGAAACGGATAGCATGTTACGTAGCTTAGCAATGTTTCTGAGGTGGAAAAAGGCTGTTCTTGTAACATATGAAATATGATTTTCGAAAGTCAAGTTGCGGTCAAGTATGACACCCAGGTCTTTTACTGTAGTGGATAAAGTAACAGGGCATCCTTCTAAATTAAAGTTGTATTGTAAGGGATTTTGTGGGTAGTTTTTTGGACCAATAAGTAATACCTCTGTTTTATCTGAATTTAATAGCAGGAAATTACACGTCATCCAGTATTTTATATCTTTAAGACATTCTGTCAAGTTAGATAAGTTAGTGGTTTCATCTGGCCGTGATGAAATATATAATTGAGTGTCATCAGCATAACAGTGAAAATTAATTCCATGTTTTCTTATAATATTACCAAGTGGCAGCATATATATTGAGAATAGTTGAGGGCCTAACACAGATCCTTGCGGTACTCCATAGTTTACTGACGTTATCTTTGATTTTTCCCCATTTAAACAGACAAAGTGGTAACGGTCTGATAAGTACGATCTAAACCAGCTTAATGCCTGTCCCTGAACACCAGTGTAGTTTTGTAGTCGATCCAGGAGTATTTTATGATCTATAGTATCAAATGCAGCGCTTAGATCGAGTAGAACTAGTATTGAGATGCAGCCTTGGTCAGAAGCTAAAAGTAAATCATTTGTAATTTTAACTAGCGCAGTTTCTGTGCTATGATACGGTCTGAATCCTGACTGAAATTTTTCATAGATATCATTTTCTTGCAAGAAAGAGCACAATTGAGCGGACACAACTTTTTCGAGTATTTTAGACATAAATGGAAGATTTGAAAAAGGTCTGTAATTTGCTAGGTTATTTGGATCTAATTGTGGTTTCTTAATAAGAGGTTTTATTACTGCCTGCTTGAATATTCTTGGAACGTGACCTAAAAATAAAGATGAATTAATAATATTGAGAAGAGGCTCTTCCACTACAGGTAACACTTCTTTAAGTAATTTAGTGGGTATTGGATCTAATAAACAAGTTGTTGGTTTAGATGCAATAATAAGTTTATTTAGCTCTTCCTGTCCTATAGTTGTAAAGCGGTGTAGTTGTTCTTGAGGGGCGATAATTGAGGCTGAATCATAAGACACCATAAGAGATTGTACATTTACAATTGTGTTTCTGATGTTTTCTATTTTCTCAGTGAAGAAATTCATAAAATCATTACTACTACATTGTAACGTAAGTTCCATGCTGGAACTTTATTGGATGGCTGTTACGGCTTGTCATGAGCACATTAATGGTTCCGTGCCAAAGCACGCATCTTTGGTTCCTTAAAGGACCCGGGTATGCTACATTTTGAGAGCGTGAGCTTTTCAAAGTATACTTCTTTGGCCATGTGGGTAGAAGAACATTTTCTGCGCGTGTGCACTATCTAGTGTATTTGGTTTTCAAGTACTTTGGTTTTCAAGTACTCTCTCTCCTACCTATAGCTGGTGTGTGGTAAGCACACTGGTGCTGTTTTACTGGGGCTCCCGCCGCATCATCTAAGTGGATGCTGCATACTGGCGTTGGTTGATGAGAGACCCCTCACATGATTGTGAAGCGCTTTGGTTGTACGGCAGTACATAAGAAACGCTCTATATAAATTCTTCATTCATGTCACTCACACATGCGCTGTTGTGCGTACACCCTCCGCGGTCACAAAAATTTGGCTGCACACGGACAGCGTGTGCAGACATCCGCAGACTCTCCTGATGGTGATAAAGTACATCACATGGACAGTGCATGGACGGTCATGGAACTCCAGAGTTCTGCTCCGTCTCACGTACAGTTTGGAGTGCCAGCTTTTAAGGGTATACTCTACTCCTTTGGCCATAAGGACAGAAAGACATGTTTTGCGCATGTATTTGCTAGGGAACTTTGTTTCCATTTTCCATATTCACTAGACTACATCTTGTGTGCAGTTGAGTGTGCAAGCCTTTCAAAGTATACTACTTTGACGGCCGTGAGCGCGGAAAAACACATCCAGCGTGCACACTTGCTGGTGAACTTTGTTGCCAAGCGAGCAAGTCACTTGCGCAGTGTTGTATGGGCACAGTAGACCCTCCTGACGTAAATTACGTCATGCAGGCGGTGTGCGTAACGCGGATAGCCGAAGTATACTTTGGGCTTTAGGTCTGCGTTTTTAGGCTTGTTACAAAATGTAATAGTATCATCATGACCTAATGGTAGATCTGGAGGATATGTTAACCTCTGTTTTGAGCCTTTAGAATCCTTGAATTTAAGGATGCTGCCCTGTCGTTCATGTGCTATTGGTGCATTCCTTTTGCACCCGATTTGCATTTGGCGATGTTGTGTCCGAACGCGGCGTGTATGCCTAAAGTCATGTCGGGAGTGCGCTCTCGTTCGAGCTGCCTGCCCGGTAAAATCTCTGACTCAGAGGAAGACAGGAGACTTGCTTTGTGCGCTGTGCGAGTTATACGCATGTACATTGAACAGATACAGGCTAAACGCTTGTCTGACCAGCCTTTTTGTCATGTTTTCCAACTCAGTTGTGAGAAGCCGCTATCTAAGCGATGTCTTTCACAGGGAATTGTACAAAGCTGTCTATAGCAGATAAAGAGTTGGTTCTGCCTGGAGGGTGTGAGCACTCTAGGGCATGGAAATGTCATGGGTCTGGTTTAAGATTTTCGTGCGGAGACCAGTTATAGGCATCACTGCGCATGTTTGTCCGGTGTACCTGGAAGATCTCACTGCGGCGATGGTAACTCAGGCCATGCTCACCGCAGGGATTCTTTAACCAGGGGCCGTCGCTCTTTTGAAAAGGGTCATGTGGCGGTGCTGGTCCCTTACGTTTAGTTCAGCGACTTGGCGGGGCGTGAATATAGGTCCCATGTGTTGTACCGAGTTGACCGACTGAATAGGAACGTTGAGTTATGCATATAACTACTGTTCCCAGAAGGAGGGAAACGAGGTACAACACCTCTGGGCCCCGCGCAGTCGGGGTCCCGGTGAAGAGCTGGACTGAACAAAGGGAATGACGCATACGACTGCATTTATATGCAGGTCGTCATGCGTCATTGGCCTTTCAGGTGTGAATAAAGGTGTCTTCAGCAGATGGCACTAGAGCGCGATATCCCATAGTAATGTGTTGTACCTCGTTTCCCTCCTTCTTGGAACAGTAGTTATATGCATAACTCAACGGTATTTTTTTACATGTGATTCTGACATGATGTCACTCCATGCACTGCTTGTCTCCGCTCGCCGCTGGTAAACGCGTCCTCCAGATGAGCACGGGCGGCATCGCGCGGTCATGTGTTTTGGGGGCGTGGCTTTGGAAGGAGCCCAGACGGGAGGGGGGGGGGGGGGGGGGTGTCAATGGAATAATGAGCTCTGTTTATTGCAGCTCTGAGAGGACAGACACTCGATTTTTAAAATCTCTTTTTCAGAGTACTTACATTTTAATTATGTATCGGTATATAAAGACAGTTTAAACAATTTTGGGAATTGTTTTTTTTATTTTTATTCTGCCTACCCTACCTTTAAAGGCACACTGCGGAACTTTTGGCCACTAGTGGCGCTCGACCTGTAATTTTCACGTCTAGCGCCCCTAGAGGCCACAAGCCTGAGTTGGTTCAATCAACTCTGAGTTGACTGACTCTGAGTTAAGCGCGTGCACCACAACTATAAAAAGCCATTATCAATGGAGCGCAGATATTACGAGTCACCATGGCAACAGCGCCAGACAAAAAGAGGAATTACTGTTATACAGTGTTGGGTGTAATTAATTACCAAGTAATCTACATATTGTAATTTAATTAAAGGGATTACTCTTAATTCTGTAATTTAATATAAAATCTGATGTAATTACATGAAATACTGTAGAGACTATAGATCAATTCAGTATAAAACAATAATGGATTTAAAATACATTTTTAAAATACAAGGTATATTTTTAATGTAACCTTCTCCCTCTACACACTTTGGTCAATTCAAGAATAATTCATGCAATTGTATATTGTTAATTTGAAAGCATTAAAAGTGCAGTTTCTTGTCTCTCCTTGTATTGTTCAAGTGGTTGAGGTTGATATGGGATTTAGTAATTAGTAATAAGTAGACCAATACTTTCTATAAAGATAGTAATTATTACATTAATCTAATTACACTGATGAAGATGTCATTTGTAGTAATTAATAACTATTTTAGAGTAACTTACCCAACTGTTATAATATCAGAGGTGAAACTGGAAGAACAGTAGCCTATGTTATTCAACCTAATTTTAATTTTCATGTAGGCTATAGGTGCAATCCTGCAGGCATTAAAAGAACGTGGCAGCAGCTGAAAATAAAATATATAAACATAATTCAATCAGGTAAGGCTTGAGCATATCATGGGTGTAGGCTGCCTGACTTTACAAACATTTGACATATTAAATAACTAAATAGCATCCAGTATATAGCAGTACAGCAGCATTTCTGTCTGAGGGAATTCCTTCATCAGAGCCAGTCACTCCCGAAGATCCAAGCCTTCATAAAATGTAAGAGGTCTACATATTATGTGTTATTTTTTATATAGGGTATTTTTGATATTTCCATTTATTTTACTTTGGGTTGGGTTTTTCGTTGGTCCCAACATATTCGGATGGTAATATCTGTCTTTTGGAGCCTCCTGTCCCAACAGAACCCCAGTTGTAAGTAGCCTAAACTTCATAAATAGTAGGGACACACTTCAGTGTGTAATGCCAGTTTAATTCTGTAGAATTTGTTTAGAACTACCGGAGGTGGAAAGAGTAATAAAATATTTTACTCAAGTAAAAATACTATTACTTTGATCAAATTTTACTTAAGTACAAGTAAAAGTACCGGTCTAAGGCCCTGTCCACACGGACACGGGTATTTTTATAACCGTGACTTTTTCTACGCGGTTCGGCCGTTCGTCCACACGGAAACGCACTGAAACCGAACATTTTTGAAAACCCCTGCTGAGGGTGAGGATTTTCAGAAACGCCGGTTACAGTGTTGTCGTGTAGACAGTGAAACCGGGGTTTTCGCCTTGCGACGTCAGAGTGTGTGCCGTTATCCACTGTGTTTGACGTCAGATTTGCGTCTACCGGAACCGCTAATAACTTTTTGTTAGGCTTCTGATTGGCCAACGTGGCTTTACGGCTAGGGTTATATCGCCGCCTGCTGGTGTGGCATGCTCTTGACCGAGCTTGATAGCGTGTTTTTGCGAGCATGTGTGGACGGGATTTTTTTTTAAAACGCTGGAGGAAAAACTCCGGTTATAAAAATACCCGTGTCCGTGTGGACATGGCCTAAAAATCTACTCAAGTAAAAGTAAAAAGTAGCTCATTTAAAATGTAAGAGTAAAAGTTGCTGAGTTACTTGTTTAAGTGCTGGGGTTCTCTCCCGTTATAACGTATAAGAGTTTCACAGTATGATAACCGTCTCAGAAAATATCAAGGTTTATGGTATTAAACAATTATTAAATATATAAACTGCATTATTAAATTACGGTTATTATTATCGTAAGTTAGAATGACAGTTAAATAAATTAAACATTTGTTCAATAAACCTATCTAATCAACTAATTTCAATGATTGATTATGAATTAGATTAACAACTTATTTTTTATCATTAATAACTTATTAAAATGTTTAAAATAATTTAATTCTATGAAATGTTTTTTATTCAGATTTTTTTTTTAAATGATTTAATACAAATAATTTATCAAAAACGGTGGAAATCTAATAAAAGTTTAGCAAACGTTTTAATCCTTTTATTTTTTGGCAAAGTGCTGCAAAACAGATTTAGTCAATTAAACCATGGACAAACAATATATATATTCCTTAAATAATGTTTAGATAAATTGTAGTATTAATGTTGGTGTTTAAACACTGCTTCCTCTTTAAAAAGGGGAGGAGACCGAAATAAACTCTGGGTTTACCGAAGAAAACCTGCTCCCGACCAGGTTAGGTTCACAGAGTAAGTCACCATGGTCACTGACTCTGAGTATAAGTTACCTCTCTTTCAGAAACGGGCTTGACTTACTCTGCTTTCTCTGGTTTGATTTACCTCCCATTCTGAAACAGAAAACCCAGAGATTCCCTCATTTCAGGGTTAACATACTCAGAGTTTTCACTTAACCTCCTTTCTGAAACAGGCCCCTGCAATCTCCAACCCAAACACACCTGATGCAAACAATTAACGTCTTCAGGATCTCTTGAAAATTAGACACAGGTGTGTTTGATTAGGGTTGGAGATGAAATCGGCAGAGCTGCCAACTCACGCATTGGCCGTGAGACACACGGATTTGATTTCTCATGCTGAAGTGTCAAACCGGTCGGTCAAATGCCTGAAAGATGAGTTTATCTATAGATCTCCCTGTTGAGCCACTCGAATTAGTTAAAATCTCCCGGAATCTACAGCGACCGTGCATGCGAGACACGGAGACAGAGACTGCTCCGAACTGCGTCGCGCGCACATGACAGAGAGGGAGAGTGAGCGAGAGACCTTGCGTGTACAGAGAGCGCCTGGCTCGTCCTGGCTTTGAATGTGTCACTCTCCCTTTTTCTTTTTTTAGTGTCTTCTGACAAAACCTTTGCCTTCTTCCTTGTAGCTGTTGGTTCGGCAATGACGAAAACATACAGACGGCAATCAAACGCGAGTTGAGCTCTCACGTCAGAATCTGGGGGCGGTGGGGGAAGTGACGTATGCCGTAAAGCGGTCAAATTTTGTAGTTCTTTTTGTGCTCGGGTTCCTACCTGCAACCCGAAGTTACATATAGACAGTAAAAGTGACACAGACACTGTCAGGCTATGGCAGACGTGTCATTCAACCTATTGTAAGTCGATGTACCAAGGGTTTTAGTAATATATTATAAAGGTTGAAAAGTTCCGCAGTGTGCCTTTAACTGCACTGACCCTTTCAGAACAGAAGTTGGCCTGAATAACGTTCTTCTTCTGCAGAGCTGCTTCACCACTGAAGCCGAGTTTGGCTCATATTTGATGTGTCTCAAGTTTCATAATCATTGATTCTGTTATTTTCCTGTTTATTACTGTGAATGTGCTTTGAAAAGATCTGTACGGTGTAAAGCGCTGTAGAAATAAACTTAAGCTGGACTGTGACGATATTTTCTTCTGGAAACAAACTTTGTTGCATTATTTTCCTGTTAGCTCTGTAAAGCTGCTTTGAAACAATCTGTATTGTAAAAAGAGCCATTTAAATAAATGTGACGACTGAAAGATGACTGGACATTCAATAAACACACCTTTGTTCTGATTCTGCTGTCTTATTTAATTAGTCATTATGCTCGCTTTCACATCATCATCGATGACATTAATGGTGGACGTTCGGCGTTTGCTGGAGATCGTGTATAGATGTATAGATGTTGTGACATGACTCCAGGCTGCTCTGAACTCTCTGTATGGGACTGGGTTTAATGATAATAATAATAATAATAATACATTTTTTTGATATTGGTGCCTTTCTGAACACTCAAGGTCACCTCACAAAACATAAAAAAACATTAAAGAAATGAATATATAAAAAGTTACAACTATAATTTACATCATATAAAATCAGGGTACATAATAACTGGCAAGAGAAATTTGAGAAAGAATGATCACATGGAATATGCCAGTTTAAAAAGATGTGTTTTCAGATGGGATTTAAAAATGGAAAGTGATTCAATATTACGGATGTCTGGTGGAACAGAGTTCCAGAGTCGAGGGGCTCAGCGACTGAAGGCTCTGAACCCCATGGTGGTCAAATGTGCAAGAGGTACAGTGAGGTGAACAGAGGAAGAAGATCTAAGAGTACGGGTGGGTTTGTTAATATGAAGAAGGTCAGCGAGGTACCGTGGAGCAAGGTTATGGATGACCTTGAAGGTCAGGAACAAAATCAATTCGATATTTTACCGGGAGCCAATGAAACTGCTGAAGGACAGGAGTAATATGATTAATATAAGGGGTTCTGGTGATGATACGAGCAGCTGAGTTCTGAACCAGTTGACGTTTATGTATAGATTTGAGAGGAAGACCAACAAGAAGAGAATTACAATAATCAATGCAGGATGTAACCAGTGTATGAACGAGAATGGCTGTACTAGCTGGTGAGAGAGACAGTCGGATGCAATTAATGTTACGTAAATGAAAGTATGCAGATCGAGTGATATCATTTATGTGAGTTTGAAATGAGAGAGTGCTGTCGAGGATCACACCTAAACTCTTGACCTGAGGAGAAGGGAAAACTGTAGAGTTATCAATGTTAAGAGAAAAACGGTCATATTTATTCAAAATGGATTTTTTGCCAATTAGGAGAACCTCGGTTTTGTCACTGTTAAGTTTGAGGAAATTGCAAGCGAACCAAGTTTTAATTTCCATTAAACAATCTGTAAGGGAGGCAGGTGGAAGTGATGTGGTAGGTTTAGTGGACAGGTAGAGTTGGGTGTCATCCGCATAGCAATGGAATTGGATATTAAATTTACGGAAAATATGGCCAAGAGGAAGCAGATAGATGATGAACAATCTGATTATTGTTTATTGATCTGAGAGGATGTGTTGTGTCTCAGGTCCCTCGAGGGCCGGTTCTGATGGAGCGTCGGGGCCGCTGGTGCTCCATTCCTGCCGCAGACGCTTGAACTCCTGACACACACACACACACACACACACACAAGAATTAATGCAGAGATTCGAGAACATGCCAGTCTGTGTGAGGACGAAGATCTCAGACCTTCAGGATGCTGTAGTTTGAGGTTCTGGCCACGTAACTCCTCCAGGCTTCTGCCGCGATCTCTCTCTGCTTGTGAGTGAAGCCAATCTGGAAAAGAGTTTCTCAGGTACTGATCAAACGCACACCAACCCCTGCGCCAGACGCAGCTCAGCACCAGAGAAACGGGCCGCAGAGCTGCATGTGATGATCAGCTTTACCTCTTCATACAGCAGCTTCTCCTCCCGCAGCTCCTCCTGCTGCTGACGGCCCAGAATGCTTTGCTGCAGAGAGCGCACGTTCTTCACCGTGTCTTCGCTGACCTGTCGAAGGCTCTTCAGGGCTTCTTCATCAGACGGGACGGGCGTCGCTCCCTCGGCCAACAGCTCAGCCGAGACCTCGTGTAAGACTTCTCCCACCTGTGAAGCAGGAGCGTTTGCAGTGATGTCTCTCATTAGCGCTGACGAGGCTGACGGGTCATCAAGACTTACCTTGAAGTCCAGGTATCTGCGGATGGTGCTGAGTGTGACGAGATCTTCAGCGCTCAAGCCCGACAGCGGCTCAAATCCTGCAGATCAGCATTGATAACCAGCTGGTTACTTTAAAACCAGACTTTAATTTCAAGCAGTTACTGACATTACAGTCAAGTGTTTAATCAACATAAACTGCACTGAAGATTATCTTTTTAAATCTATGACTAGATTCAGCAATTCACTTAAATTGAACTGGACTGTGAAATGAGGAGAGTTTAGGAGCGTATTTGATTATTATCTGTTTGCTCAGGTGTAAATGTGTAAAACACGATGACCGTACAAGCATTCAGACATGTTATGTAGCTGCTGATATTACTGTAAAAGTAAATTTTTACTTGAGAATGTATGCTAATTTAGCTACTGTCACACTACTGAAAATGAAACAGTCCTCTCTCATACCCAGTTTCCAGAAGATGCAGTAGATGTTTGCACGCAGGTTTTCACACACATCCCTGACAGCAGAACTGACGTAACGTGAAGATGATGTTGATGACGGTTCACGATGCTTCACTTCTGAGAGAGAGAGAGAGAGAGAGAGAGAGTCTGAAAAGAGCAGCTTCTTACTTTGATGAGAAGAAAACAAGTGTATGATGAGGCTTTAGCGATTCCCAAACTCTTTAATTAGCTGAACCCCTCTGACTGATTATTCACTTGACATTTTAAGAGATGTTTGTGTGGAGCAGCGTTTATTGTGAACTGTAAATGAACACACTGGATCAGGGTAAATGAACACACTGGATCGGTGTGAATGAACACACTGGATCGATCGGTGTAAATGAACACACTGGAAATCCTTGACATGTGAGCTGTGCTGTAAGCTGTGTATTTTTATGCGTTCAGGTTGACTGAGGTGTCCGTACCTGCAATGACCCCGTGCCGATCTCGCGTTATGCCCATCTCCTCCTCCTCGCTCCGCCAGATCTGCAACAGGAGCTGCGGCGCAGTGACGTCTCTCTCGCCACGCCAGCACTGCACACGCGTGACGGCCCGCGGACTCTCACATAGCTCCAGCAGAGTCCCGATGAGTGCAATCACCATGTGTCTGGGGCTCCGCTGCACATCACACATGTGGTCAAACACACGCCAGTCAAACACACACACACACGTCAGTCAAACACACACACACACGCCAGTCAAACACACACACACGCCAGTCAAACACACACCAGTCAAACACACACACACACCAGTCAAACACACACCAGGCGAACACACACACCAGTCGTACACACACGCCAGTCCAACACACGCCAGTCCAACACACGCCAGTCCAAAACACGCCAGTCCAACACACGCCAGTCCTACACACTCCAGTCTAACACACACACACGCCAGTCAAACACACACCAGTCAAACACACACCAGTTCAACACACGCCAGGCGAACACACACACCAGTCGAACACACACGCCAGTCCAACACACGCCAGTCCAAAACACGCCAGTCCAACACACGCCAGTCCAACACACGCCAGTCCAACACACTCCAGTCCAACACACGTCAGTCCAACACACGTCAGTCCAACACACGCCAGTCCAACACACTCCAGTCCAACACACGCCAGGCGAACACACACTCCAGTCCAACACACACTCCAGTCCAACACACACGCAAGTCCAACACACGCAAGTCCAACACACGCAAGTCCAACACACTCCAGTCCAACACACGCCAGTCCAACACACGCCAGTCCAACACACGCCAGTCCAACACACGCCAGTCCAACACACGCCAGTCCAACACACTCCAGTCCAACACACGCCAGTCCAACACACGCCAGTCCAACACACGCCAGTCCAACACACTCCAGTCCAACACACGCCAGTCGAACACACGCCAGTCGAACACACTCCAGTCCAACACACGCCAGTCCAACACACGCCAGTCGAACACACGCCAGTCCAACACACTCCAGTGCAACACACGCCAGTCAAACACACGCCAGTCCAACACACGCCAGTCCAACACACGCCAGTCCAACACACTCCAGTCCAACACACTCCAGTCCAACACACTCCAGTCCAACACACTCCAGTGCAACACACGCCAGTCCAACACACGCCAGTCCAACACACGCCAGTCCAACACACTCCAGTCCAACACACTCCAGTCCAACACACTCCAGTCCAACACGCTCCAGTCCAACACACGCCAGTCCAACACACGCCAGTCCAACACACTCCAGTCCAACACACACCAGTCAAACACACTCCAGTCCAACACACTCCAGTCCAACACACGCCAGTCCAACACACTCCAGTCCAACACACGCCAGTCAAACACACGCCAGTCCAACACACTCCAGTCCAACACACACCAGTCAAACACACGCCAGTCCAACACACACGCCAGTCCAACACACTCCAGTCGAACACACGCCAGTCCAACACACTCCAGTCCAACACACTCCAGGCGAACACACTCCAGTCCAACACACACCAGTCCAACACACTCCAGGCGAACACACACCAGTCCAACACACTCCAGGCGAACACACACCAGTCCAACACACGCCAGTCAAACACACACTCCAGTCGAACACACAGTCCAGTCGAACACACGCCAGGCAAACACACACTCCAGTCCAACACACACTCCAGTCCAACACACACTCCAGTCCAACACACACTCCAGTCCAACACACACTCCAGTCCAACACACACTCCAGTCCAACACACACTCCAGTCCAACACACACTCCAGTCCAACACACTCCAGTCCAACACACGCCAGTCCAACACATGCCAGTCCAACACACGCCAGTCCAACACACGCCAGTCCAACACACGCCAGTCCAACACATGCCAGTCCAACACACGCCAGTCCAACACACGCCAGTTGAACACACGCCAGTCCAACACACGCCAGGCGAACACACACTCCAGTCCAACACACTCCAGTCCAACACACACCAGTCCAACACACACCAGTCCAACACACGCCAGTCCAACACACTCCAGTCCAACACACGCCAGGCGAACACACACTCCAGTCAAACACACGCCAGGCGAACACACACGCCAGTCCAACACACACTCCAGTCGAACACACGCCAGTCCAAGACACGCCAGTCCAACACACGCCAGTCCAACACACACCAGTCCAACACACGCCAGGCGAACACACACGCCAGTCCAACACACACCCCAGTCAAACACACTCCAGTCGAACACACACGCCAGTCGAACACACACTCCAGTCGAACACACATGCCAATCGAACACACACGCCTGTCAAACACACACACACGCCAGTAAAACACACACACACACACACACCAGTCAAACACACATGCCAGTCGAACACACACTCCAGTCGAACACACACGCCAGTCAAACACACACACACACACGCCAGTCAAACACACATGCCAGTCGAACACACACGCCAGTCGAACACAAACTCCAGTCGAACACACACTCAAGTCGAACACACTCCAGTCCAACACACACTCCAGTCCAACACACACGCCAGTCGAACACACACTCCAGTCGAACACACACTCCAGTCGAACACAGGCCTTGTTCACACACTCATGCTGAATGTTTGCACCTGCAGCCGCTGAAGGAGCAGATCAACTCCACCTCCCGCCACAAACACGTCCTCCGTCCCGAAACAGCCCACAACACATGACCTGCACAGAAGAGAAGAAATCATATTCGGCATGAAGTAAATGCGAGGAGATTTTCCCTGTATTTACAGTGCATCCCGGAAAGTATTCACAGCGCTTCGCTTTTTTCACATTTTGTTATGTTACAGCCTTATTCCAAAATAGATTAAATACATTTTTTTCAATATTTTGTTGAAGCACCTTTGGCACCAATTACAGCCTCAAGTCTTTTAGAGTATGATGCTACAAGCTTGGCACACCTTTTTTTAGGGCAGTTTATCTTATTCTTTTTTGCACAACCTCTCAAGCTCCATCAGGTCGGTGCACAGCCATTTTCAGATCTCTCAAGAGATGTTCAATCGGGATCAAGTCTGGGCTCTGGTGGGCCACTCAAGGACATTCACAGAGTTGTCCCGTAGCCACTCCTCTATCACTCCTCACTCCACTGTAATCTTGGCTGTGTGCTTAGGGTCGTTGTCCTGTTGGAAGATGAACCGTCGCACCAGTCTGAGGTCCAGAACTCTGAAGCAGAATTTCATCAAGGATGTCTATGTACATTCATCATTCCCTTGGTTCTGACTAGTCTCCCAGTTCCTCATCTTTCCCTCGATCCTGCCGAGTCTCCCAGGTCCACAGTTCAGCAGGCTACCAGTGTCTCTATAGCACGCAGTGTGTTTATCGTGGAATTTATATGCGAAAATGAGTTTTTACGTGCATAGCTGCTATAATACGCAGTTTTACACCACTCCACTACTAAACCAACCCATACGTATCCTATGCACGTAAAAACTAATTTCCGCGCATAAATTCCACGATAAACACACTGCGTGCTACAGAGACACATTTAATGTAATTGGTTTGCGACATCACAGATGATGATAACAGCAGCCGTTCCTCTTTGGGTAAGTCTAGTAGGCCTATTTTAATGCCAACTGCAAATCTTGCATATCAAGTAGGCTAGCAAACACTGTTGCCATTCAACAGCGAGTGTGACAACGTGTGCAAAATGTTTTAACAAAGTTCCAACACTTCTTTATACGAGGCTATACTGTGTGTTAAACATTTCTGCTCAGTGTCAGATATTTCTCTGCTTAAAGTAAAAGTCATAATATGTGAAGACAAAATGTTGTGTTTTACATCAGTAGCCTATTAAATGGCACAATTTTTCATTTAATCAGAAATCAGAAAATCTTTAAATATTTAAGTTAACATTGTGTCAAGTTTGGCCCTGTAAATAAAAAAGTTTAGTTTTCTTAAGTACTGGTTCAAGAACTGTTTAAGCACCGGAACCGTTTAAAAAATACAGAGTACTATACTGGTATCGGATAAAACCCAACCAATACCCAACCCTAATCCTGACTAGTCTCTTAGTTCCTCATCTTTCCTTCCATCCTGACGAGTCTCCCAGTTCCTCATCTTTCCCTCGATCCGGAGAGCTGCAGAGATTGTTGTTCTTCTGGAAGGTTCTCAGGCCTGATTGTTGGAGAGCTGCAGAGATGGTTAGTTCCCATTCTGTCGGTCAACTCGGTACAACACATTACTATGGGATATCGCGCTCTAGCGCCATCTGCTGAAGACACCTTTATTCACGCCTGAAAGGCCAATGACGCATGACGACGTGGGCGGGGCCACCTGCCCACAGCATATAAATGCAGTCGTATGCGTCATTCCCTTTGTTCTTCAGCTCTTCACCGTGCTGTTGGAACACCATCACGCCAAATTTTCGCAAGAATAAATCGATTCTTAGGCAGAAAGAGAAAGCTTTTAGCACAAGTTTAGCTTTGCTGGCGAATGGCTAATAATTTTTTTCTCAAACATGTCACATTCACCAGAAAACCCACGATGGTTACTACTGTTGAAGGAAAAGGCATAAAAGATAGCTCGGGGTTATTACAACAAAAAAATGGCTAATACACTTTTTCATGACAAATATAGAAACATAAGTCATGTGTGGGTTATTTGGATATAATGGCCCTCATTTATCATTGTTGCGTAGAAACGGGCGTATATATTGGCGTAAGATTATGCTTACACTCCTCTCACCGCCTGATGTATGAAGCTGTGCGTACCTTTGAAATCCAGGTGTACGCAATACCTGCCCTTGATAAATGCCGCGGCTGAAAACGATCGTCATTAGAATAACACGCCCCAATATATTCAAGTCTCCGCTTCCCCCACACCCTCATTTTACGCCATGGACACACGGAAGACGGCAAAGAAGAGAAACTTGACCTATCACAATGCATTACTTTACAGCACGTGTTTTGAAACAATTAGCATTTCATTTCGTATCACGTCACATGTATTGGGGTGTACAATAGTGATGATGATGATGTGATGTGGAGTATCATTCATTCACATTAATAATTGCATGACAATTTGTAATATTCTTATTCTTATTCTTATGATTTTTTATTAATGACGTTTATTGTTATTTAGAAGAAGAATGTCGTTATTATTATATGTATTACTATTATTATTATTATTTAAAAGAAGAAGAATGTCATTTTTATTATTTTGTCAGTCTGAATTATTTGTTGGTCATTGAAAGCCTTTCATTACCGAACCCAGTCCGTGCGCACGAGCCGGGCCTTACCCTGAGGCGTCAGGTAAAACGTACAGGCTCGCAACTGAAGGAATACATATGCCTACAAATCAAATGCTTTGGTAAAGTCACACAAATTAAACATTGAAGTCCATGTTGCACAAAAATAAACACTGAAGTTTATAATTACTTTGTTGTTGTTGTTTTTTTGTTTTTTTTGCAGTGGGTCATAATATATCATATCTTTTAGTTTGTCAGTGCGTTTTGTGGTGTTAGGTTTTTGCGGCACATTTCCGCACTAACTCAAACGTGCGTACACCACCTCCTGAGCTGGTGTAGGATTTGAGCGTGCCGTACGCCAAAGTCCATATTGATAAATCTCAAAGTCACCGTGGTTTTGGGTGTACACCAGGTGTACGCTGGAAATTTGGTGTACGCACTTTTGATAAATGAGGGCCAATGTAACTCACACCGGTGTGTTTGGAATCTCTCCAACCCCAATGCATGTGTGCTGTGCACAACCGGCAGCTCTACCGTTGCCCACTCGAGCGGCGTGTAGCACGTGCTCGGCGGGACAGTGGTCAAACACGGTCTGCTCCTGTCTTCTGGTTCGGATACTAATCCAGATGCGGCGATTGCCGTTTTTGGAGGCCACGGAAAGAGGCCGAGGAGTGTCGGTGTAGTGTTCACGACTAAGTTCCTCTGGCTGCCTCTAATCTGAATTCTGTCTCACTGGATGCGGGCGAGGAAAGCTCTGACGATACTGTATATATTAAAGCAGGACAGATCACGGCTCCCCCGAGGTGGGTGGAAGTGAAGTGATGGCCCTTGCATTGATCTGTATTGGAGAGCGGCAACAAAGTTTGTCGGTCGAGTGACCTGGCCTGATACAGAGAAACAGTGGATGAGAACTCGCCCGTAGATCTATAAGTTACAGATCGGGTAAAAATAACCCTGCAAGATAGCAGGTTCATTTTAAGTATGTTGTCAATAAAATGAATGTGTGTTCAGCATACAAGGCCTCGTGTGTTTGCTTGTCAAAACAATAATAATGCATTGGAATCGCTAACCTCGTAGTCTGGCCGTGTGCCGACAGAGAAGGAAAATTTAGTGATATGCAATATACAGCTGAGCGATGTCTGCAATTGGACGTGGGGTTCCCTAGAACTAAGTGATGCCTGGGAATCGTAGCTGTCTGCCTCGAGCCGCGGTGGCGCGTGTGCGCACGAACACCGTGGCTTCTTCGCACGATTCCGGTAGGGCTGTCGGCTGCGGTCTCTCCCGCGCCCCCCTCTGTTTCGGTGGAGTAACTGCAAGAGGGCTTCCCCAGTACTGAGAGGGGAAATCAGTGTTCTCTCCTCAGCAAAAATAAAAGGCAACTCAGGCTTTGCCACAAGCGAAGATGGAGGAAGAGCTTTTTCAGCCGTTAATTACTCCCCCATAAAAAAAATTATAATATATATTTTTTTTTTAAAACAGGGTTTTGCACCCTATCTTATATTTACAGCAGATGAACACACTTTAATGTGTTACAAGTTCAGAAATGCTTTCAGTATATCACCTGTTATGCCCTCTGCATCCTCAGGTATGGCTTACATTGGTGTTGCTGATGCAGATTGCCACAATCCACCCGGAGCACAGAACATTTTCTGAGGTCTCCGCCAAAGAGATTGCCTACAAGTTAGGCCCCTATAGCCCTGATGTGCAGAAGCGGTGGTTATCCTGCTGTGCCATCAGAGCATAATATCGTTCACCTATTTGTACAAACTGCTCCTGGCTTAAGACAGCATGGAACAAGCAATGTTACAAACACGTACGCTTGTTTTACATTTAAAAGTTCTGGGATTCCAGATAATCTCAAAAGGGGCTATTATATCTCGGTCTGTTAAATCTCGGTATGGAGATAGATGCAGAACCGAACAGAGGATGATTTTCGCTGTCTGGCTCAGTTTTGGCTGGGGAGGCAAGCATGTTTTCTTCTTCTTACAGTATTAAGACTGCTGGGGCTCATGGCTTCGATAGCAGTAGTACAGCTGGATTCTCCTTTTCTGTATGTCCAGTGCCGGCGCTGGCCGGTCAGTAGTTTGCTGTAGGACATGGGACATTTAAGCATATGTCGGTAGCGCCGTTGTGCATTCAGGCTCCGATACCTACCACCCTGGGTAACCTGAATCTGTTGACAGAAGGAATTTCCCTGGGCAGAGGTACGTCATGTGTAGTAGTGATGACAAATGCGTCCTGACACAGACAAGAAACTCTGTAAGAGAGTGGTGAGACCAGTGCTGTAAGAGCGCCACATAAACTTTTTGGAGTGGTTCTCCTGATAATGAAACACATGGCCCAACAGGGTAAACATATTATTCAGAATGAAAAATACGACAGTGGTCGTATATAAGTAGGCAAGGGGGTCCTCACTGTCCCTGCTGCAAGTGGCACGGATCCTCTTTATACGGGGCAGACCAGAGTCTCCCCTGGAGTGGCGTGTGCACTTGAATTGTGGCGCAGATCTGGGATCGGTTTTGGCAAGCCCGATGTGGATCTTTTTACATTTGCAGAAAACACGGGCCACCCGCTGTTTTCTTGATTATGGACAGAAGTGCCCCGCTGGGGGTGAATGCCCTGTCGCATACATAGCCCAGGACTCTGGTGTACGCAGAAGGGTCTGTCACTGATTTTGGTGACTTCTTGCTGGCCAGCAAAGACACAAGCATCATGACACTGCTGCTAGGGACACTGTGGTGTTTTTCCCTATGCAGGGACCTGCCGTCCCAGGCAGAAGGCAGATTCTGCACCCTCGGCCAGTAGGCCTGCACTGGGGTCTCTAGGGCCCAACCAGTTGAGGGAGGGAGAATCTGATTGAAGCTTCAAATATGTGCTACTTCAACGCAATGCACTTCAAAAATGCAATTGTTTTGTTTTGACAAAACAATTGCATTTTTGAAGTGCATTGCGTTGAAGTAGCGCATATTTGAAGCTTGGTGCAGGCGAAGACCTGTATCGCCATATCCATTCTCCATTGAGGGGATACTGATTTCTTCTCCGAAGGAAAAACACTCCCATTCCATGCTGGAACTTTATTGGATGGCCGTTGCGGCTTGTCATGAGCACATTAATGGTTCTGTGCCAAAGCACGCATCTTTGGTTCCTTAAAGGACCCGGGTATGCTACATTTTGAGAGCGTGAGCTTTTCAAAGTATACTCCTTTGGCCGTGTGGGTAGAAGAACATTTTCTGCGCGTGTGCACTATCTAGTGTATTTGGTTTTCAAGTACTTTGGTTTTCAAGTACTCTCTCTCCTACCTATAGCTGGTGTGTGGTAAGCACACTGGTGCTGTTTTACTGGGGCTCCCGCCGCATCATCTAAGTGGATGCTGCATACTGGCGTTGGTTGATGAGAGACCCCTCACATGATTGTGAAGCGCTTTGGTTGTACGGCAGTACATAAGAAACACACTATATAAATTCTTCATTCATGTCACTCACACATGCGCTGTTGTGCGTACACCCTCCGCGGTCACAAAAATCCGCAGACTCTCCTGATGGTGATAAAGTACATCACATGGACAGTGCATGGACGGTCATGGAACTCCAGAGTTCTGCTCCGTCTCACGTACAGTTTGGAGTGCCAGCTTTTAAGGGTATACTCTACTCCTTTGGCCATAAGGACAGAAAGACATGTTTTGCGCATGTACTTGCTAGGGAACTTTGTTTCCATTTTCCATATTCACTACATCTTGTGCACAGTTGAGTGTGCAAGCCTTTCAAAGTATACTACTTTGGCGGCCGTGAGCACGGAAAAACACATCCGGCGTGCACACTTGCTGGTGAACTTTGTTGCCAAGCGAGCAAGTCACTTGCGCAGTGTTGTATGCGCACAGTAGACCCTCCTGACGTAAATTACGTCATGCAGACGGTGCGTAACACGGATAGCCGAAGTATACTTTGGGCTTTAGGTCTGCGTTTTTAGGCTTGTTACAAAATTTAATGGTATCATTATGACCTAATGGTAGATCTGGAGGATATGTTAACCTCTGTTTTGAGCCTTTAGAATCCTTGAATATAAGGATGCTGCCCTGTCGTTGGTAATCTTCATGCGATGTTGGTGCATTCCTTTTGCACCCGATTTGCGTTTGGTGATGTTGTGCCCGAACGCGGCGTGTATGCCTAAAGTCATGTCGGGAGTGCGCTCTCGTTCAAGCCCTGTATGTACGATCTGGCTCAGAGGAAGACAGGAGACTTGCTTTGTGCGCTGTGTGAGTTATGGGGATATTCAAATTAAATAACCAATCATTAATACCATTGATCAGCCCTACCAAACGTGGATGTCTTTTTTCCAGTAATAAACAAACATTGTTATGTTGTTTTGATTGATACTGTGAATTTGCTTTGATACAATCTGTATTGTGAAAAGCGCTATATAAATATATTTGACTTGACTTGACTTGACTTTTATGCATGTACATTGAACAGATACAGGCTAAACGCTTGTCTGGCCAGCCTTTTTGTCATGTTTTCCAACTCAGCTGTGAGAAGCTGCTATCTAAGCGATGTCTTTCACAGGGAATTGTAGAAAGCTGTCTAAAGTAGATAAAGAGTTGGTTGTGCCTGGAGGGTGTGAGCACTCTAGGGCATGGAAATGTCATGGGTCTGGTTTAAGATTTTCGTGCGGAGACCAGTTATAGGCATCACTGCGCATGTTTGTCCGGTGTACCTGGAAGATCTCACTGCGGCGATGGTAACTCAGGCCATGCTCACCGCAGGGATTCTTTAACCAGGGGCCGTCGCTCTTTTGAAAAGGGTCATGTGGTGGTGCTGGTCCCTTACGTTTAGTTCAGCGACTTGGCGGGGCGTGAATATAGGTCCCATGTGTTGTACCGAGTTGACCGACTGAATCGTTGAGTTATGCCAGGGCTTAAAGTATTCCGGCACCGTGCCGGATCTCCGGCGTGCGGCCGTGAGAAGAAAAAAAATTGGGAACTTGCATGCGGTTTAATATTTTCGAGTCAATTGATTTCACCTACCAATCATATGAGAGGAACGCAGCTCTAACTAACGTTACAAGCCTATCAAAAGCAGAGCAGGGCGGGTCATCAAAGTACCGCAAGAGTGATTAGAGAGCAGAGTGTGATTGAGATCCATAAGTCACGTTAGCGTCGTCGGTGAAAGCATGGAGCCCAAGTTCATGAAGCCTGGGAATGATGTCCTACCCACGGGCGTAATTTCCTGGACAGCCACTTTTCTAAATCCCGTTTGTGTCAATTTTCTGTCAGTAATGTGTGACAAGTAGTGCTGTCAATGTTAACGCATGCGATTCATTTTTGTCCAGCTTTAACGTGTTAAAATATTTAACGAAATTAACGCAGCATCCGTTCTTTCTGTCATCCTTTTGCTAGAATTATATGATCATGCAAATACTTTTAAACCGTTCATGCACGACAAGACAAAAGAGAATGCGCTGTCAGTGAATGTCCTCCTGACACACACACACACACACACACGACGCACAGAAAGACGCTCGCCAGTATCACACAGACAGCGCGCCAGTATTGAGTTCTCTTTCGTGCTTGAATGAACAATAACACACACATTTATGCCTAAATGTCCGTTTTGTCGAGTATCCTCACAAGAACAGTTTTAAATGAGTTAAATAAAATCTTAAATGAAAGTAAATAGTAGTGAAAATTATATGCGTGAGATCCTGTCAGCAGCGGCAGATCTTAAAGTGACCGCAGCCACTGTTCTCTTTGTTCTTTGTTCTTTGTTTAACTTTACTGACAGCGATAATTAGAGTTATTCAATTTCTGTTTATTTCATACCTGTTAGACAGGAAATGAACAGGTAAATATTAAATTTTTTGTGGGTTTAAGTGATGATTGTTTTAAGTTCATTTAAATTAAAAGATATATTTTTTGAAGCCTACTGTTTAAAATTTTAAGAAAAATAATTTTTATCGAGACATCAGTAGTTATATAAATATCAGTGATACTGGCCTTCATTTATAAAAAGATGCCATTAACATACAGCCGTAACACTTGAAAATAAATGGTGCCATTAAAGATAAGTCTGTCTGTGCCCTCCCAAAAAAGTTCAGGCTCAGGATTTTTTTTCACTTTAACCCCTGTATGCATATAACTACTGTTCCCAGAAGGAGGGAAACGAGGTACAACACCTCTGGGCCCCGCGCAGTCGGGGTCCCGGTGAAGAGCTGGACTGAACAAAGGGAATGACGCATACGACTGCATTTATATGCAGGTGGCCCCGCCCACGTCGTCATGTCATTGGCCTTTCAGGCGTGAATAAAGGTGTCTTCAGCAGATGGCGCTAGAGCGCGATATCCCATAGTAATGTGTTGTACTTCGTTTCCCTCCTTCTGGGAACAGTAGTTATATGCATAACTCAACGTTCTTCTGGAAGGTTCTCAGGTCTGATTCCGAGAGCTGCAGACATGATTGTTCTTCTGGATGTTTCTCTGGCCTGATTGGTGGAGAGCTGCAGAGATTATTGTTCTTCTGGAAGGTTCTCCTCTCTCCACAGAGAAACTCTAGAGGTCTGTCAGAGTGACCATCGGGTTCTTGGTCTCTTCCCAGACTGAGGCCCTTCTCCCCCGATTGCTCAGCTATAGGAAGAGTCCTGGCGGTTCCACACTTCTTCCATTTACGGATGATGGAGGCCACTGTGCTCATTGTGTCTCGATACAATCCTGTCTCAGAGGTCTATAGACAATTCCTTGGACTTCATGGCTTGGTTTGTGCTCTGACATGCACTGTTAACTGTGGGACCTTATATAGACAGGTGTGTGCCTTTCCAAATCATGTCCAATCAACTGAATTTACCACAGTTGGACTCCAGTCTAACTGAGCTCAATTTTGAGTGTCATAGCAAAGGCTGTGAATACTTATGTACATGTGATTTTTTTGTTTTTATTTTTAATAAATTTGCAAAGATTTCAAACTATTTTTTTTCACATTGTCATTATGGGGTATTGTTTGTAGAATTTTGAGAAAAATAATGAATTTAATCTATTTTGGAATAACATAACAAAATGTGGAAAAAGTGAAGCGCTTTGAATACTTTCCTGGATGCACTGAATGTGGAAAACCTTCATCTCGCATTCACAGTGAGAAATGAACACGCGTGTCTCACCAAACGCAGTCGACGGTGGACAGCAGAAGTTTATTATGACCCAAACCACTGAAGATCAGAGCAGCGTCCAAACTCAAATACTGAATCAACATCTCCACACCGTCACTGCCGAACAACTCCTGAACACACAGGTGTACTCGTTTAACTCGAGCTAGTTAAGTGTTCTTGATCGTATCATCTGTATGATGTGTCTCACCTTCCTGTGCATGTCTCCCTCACAGAGGACAGACAGAATAAACTGGGAGTCGATCTGAATCTCCAGAGACATGGCATCCTCAGCCTCTGGTCTCCCTATGAACCAGCGCAGCACCCCTAACACACACACACACACACACACACACACACACACAGTAGTTACATACCTGCCAACTTTTGCGTTTAGCTTTGCGTGAGACTTCTTGGGGGGGGGGGCGGGGGTAAGTAAATAAAGCTTATAGTAAAACCTCTCCAACCGGGAGGGAGGGTGGGCGCATGCGCGCGACGCAGTTTGGAACAGTCTTTCTCTCGCATGCACGCGGCATTTGACCGACCGGGTTGACACTTCCGCGTGAGAACTCGCCCGTGTGAGCGTGTGAAACCACTCAAATGCGTGTGTCTCACGGCCAAAGCGTGAGAGTTGACAGGTATGTAGTTAGTCTTCAGTATTTAAGCAGTGAGCACTGTGATACGCCCCACACACTCGCTCTCTCACACACACACACACACACACACACTCACCCAGAAGCTGCCCGATCGCCCCCTGATCGCACAGATCCTGCCGGAGCGCCTCGAGGTCCAAGGAAACCACGGATCTGAGCACTCGGACACAGTACCTCATCTGGGCCTTCTTCCCGCCCCGCCCACCGCTGCCATGGAAACTGTGGCCCCGCCCACTGAAGGAATCTGACCACAGAACCATGAAGAGACAGATCAGCACAAAGTACATCTTTTCAGCATCTGTACTGAATCAGAGTATTTATAATCATCGAAACAGGAACTGCACAGCACGTTTGAGCCAGACTGGGGAGAGAGGTGCTGTAATAATTTAAAATATGTGAAAAATAATGTGTTTTTGAACAATCAAGCATGAAAGCATATTCCAGTAAATCCTAAACCAAAGACTTTGTAAAAGGTCATAATGTGGATATAGATAGTGGATATAAATAGCTTATATAGTGTTTTGGCAGTGATGGTGCGGTACCTTCCTGAAGACACCAGTCGAGCAGCAGCAGCAGGAGTGTGTTCCCCTGACACGTCATGTAGTCGTCCAGCATCAGAGGAGCCATAGAGATTAGACACGCCAACGCCTGCAGCTGCAGCTCCTCCTGCTGGCCGGGGGTCCAACTGCACCCGCTTCGGGGCTCCGGGGCCCGGGGCTTAATCAGGAGCATTAGGCCCAGCATCACCCGACCCTCCTTAAACAGCTGCTCACACACACACACACACACACACACACACACACACACAACCAGGCCCTCCTTAAACAGCTGCTCACACACACACACACACACACACACACACACACACACACACAACCAGGCCCTCCTTAAACAGCTGCTCACACACACACCACCAGGCCCTCCTTAAACAGCTGCTCACACACACACACACACACACACACACACACACACACACACACACACAACCAGGCCCTCCTTAAACAGCTGCTCACACACACACCACCAGGCCCTCCTTAAACAGCTGCTCACACACACACACACACACACACACACACACCACCAGGCCCTCCTTAAACAGATAGTTCACCCAAAAATTTAAATTATCCCATGATTTACTCACCCTCAAGTCATGCTAGGTGTGTATGACATCCTTCTTTCAGACGAATACAATCAGAGTTATATAAAAAATCCTGGCTCTTCCAAGCTTTATAATGGGAATAGGGAATATTTGTTTGTGAGTCCATCAAAGTCCATCTATCCATGATAAAAGTGCTTCACACGGCTCTGGCGGGTTAATAAAGGCCTTCTGAAGTTGAGGGATACGTTCGTGAAAATATCCGTATTTAAAACTCGACTTACGCCACAAGAGTACGGCTTGAACTTGACTCAGAACGTGATGACGAACGCGGTCGCCCAGCCCTGTTAGATCCGCGAGAGGCTCAAAGCTTACGCTCCTCCTACATCTCCATTAAAGCAGTACTCTTGTGGCGTAAGTTGACTTGCGTACAGCTGTCTGCCGGAAGCTAGTTATTTTAGTCGATAAAGTTTTAAATATGGATATTTTTCTTACACTGGGATGACTTCAGGGTGAGTAAATCATGGGCTCATTTTCCTTTTTGGGTGAACTATCCCTTTAAGCAACTGTTCACCACAAACAAACACACGCACACACAATGGAGGGACAAGTTTCAAGAGCTCACACAAAAATAACCTGTCGTTCTTCACAGAGAAATAGTCACAGTCACAGTGTGTTTTCATTGTATGGAGAAGAGCAGTGTGTGTGTGTGTGTGTGTGTGTGTGCACCTGCAGGGCAGACAGATCTCTTGACAGGACGACGATCACATTCAACAAGAGTTTCTTCATCTCGAAGTCCTCATGGTTGAAGGACAGCTTGAGGTTTCGCACCAGAGGATTGTGGCTCTTCACTGAGAAACACAGTTCACAGATCTTCATTCGAGGTCACAGAGATGAACAAACACTAATGGAAAATACCAATACTTACGCTCAGGGAATGTGACAAACAGCGTGAGATGCTTGACAAACCCGCTCTCCTGAAACACACAGAGAGCATTAGCTCGTGAAGAAGAGGTTAGGCTCGTGAAGAAGAGGTTAGGCTCGTGAAGAAGAGGTTAGGCTCGTGAAGAAGAGGTTAGGCTCGTGAAGAAGAGGTTAGGCTCGTGTAGAAGAGGTTAGGCTCGTGAAGAAGAGGTTAGGCTCGTGGAGAAGAGGTTAGGCTCGTGAAGAAGAGGTTAGGCTCGTGTAGAAGAGGTTAGGCTCGTGGAGGAGAGGTTAGGCTCGTGTAGAAGAGGTTAGGCTCGTGAAGAAGAGGTTAGGCTCGTAAAGAAGAGGTTAGGCTCGTGGAGAAGAGGTTAGGCTCGTGGAGAAGAGGTTAGGCTCGTGAAGAAGAGGTTAGGCTCGTGAAGAAGAGGTTAGGCTCGTAAAGAAGAGGTTAGGCTCGTGGAGAAGAGGTTAGGCTCGTGAAGAAGAGGTTAGGCTCGTGAAGAAGAGGTTAGGCTCGTGAAGAAGAGGTTAGCCTCGTGAAGAAGAGGTTAGGCTCGTGAAGAAGAGGTTAGGCTCGTGAAGAAGAGGTTAGGCTCGTAAAGAAGAGGTTAGCCTCGTGAAGAAGAGGTTAGGCTCGTGAAGAAGAGGTTAGGCTCGTGAAGAAGAGGTTAGGCTCGTAAAGAAGAGGTTAGGCTCGTGAAGAAGAGGTTAGCCTCGTGAAGAAGAGGTTAGGCTCGTGAAGAAGAGGTTAGGCTCGTGAAGAAGAGGTTAGGCTCGTAAAGAAGAGGTTAGGCTCGTGGAGAAGAGGTTAGGCTCGTGAAGAAGAGGTTAGGCTCGTGAAGAAGAGGTTAGGCTCGTGAAGAAGAGGTTAGGCTCGTGAAGAAGAGGTTAGGCTCGTGTAGAAGAGGTTAGGCTCGTGGAGGAGAGGTTAGGCTCGTGTAGAAGAGGTTAGGCTCGGTTAGAAGAGGTTAGGCTCGTGGAGAAGAGGTTAGGCCCGTGGAGAAGAGGTTAGGCTCGTGATGAAGAGGTTAGACTCGTGGAGAAGAGGTTAGGCTCGTGGAGGAGAGGTTAGGCTCGTGAAGAAGAGGTTAGGCTCGTGAAGAAGAGGTTAGGCTCGTGAAGAAGAGGTTAGGCTCGTAAAGAAGAGGTTAGGCTCGTGGAGAAGAGGTTAGGCTCGTGAAGAAGAGGTTAGGCTCGTGAAGAAGAGGTTAGGCTCGTAAAGAAGAGGTTAGGCTCGTGAAGAAGAGGTTAGGCTCGTGAAGAAGAGGTTAGGCTCGTAAAGAAGAGGTTAGGCTCGTGAAGAAGAGGTTAGGCTCGTGGAGAAGAGGTTAGGCTCGTGGAGAAGAGGTTAGGCTCGTGGAGAAGAGGTTAGGCTCGTGGAGGAGAGGTTAGGCTCCTGAAGAAGAGGTTAGGTTAGGCTCGTGGAGAAGAGGTTAGGCTCGTGGAGGAGAGGTTAGGCTCGTGAAGAAGAGGTTAGGCTCGTGGAGGAGAGGTTAGGCTCGTGAAGAAGAGGTTAGGCTCGTGGAGAAGAGGTTAGGCTCGTGGAGAAGAGGTTAGGCTCGTGGAGGAGAGGTTAGGCTCGTGAAGAAGAGGTTAGGCTCGTGAAGAAGAGGTTAGGCTCGTAAAGAAGAGGTTAGGCTCGTGAAGAAGAGGTTAGGCTCGTGAAGAAGAGGTTAGGCTCGTAAAGAAGAGGTTAGGCTCGTGAAGAAGAGGTTAGGCTCGTAAAGAAGAGGTTAGGCTCGTGGAGAAGAGGTTAGGCTCGTAAAGAAGAGGTTAGGCTCGTGGAGAAGAGGTTAGGCTCGTGAAGAAGAGGTTAGGCTCGTAAAGAAGAGGTTAGGCTCGTAAAGAAGAGGTTAGGCTCGTAAAGAAGAGGTTAGGCTCGTGAAGAAGAGGTTAGGCTCGTGTAGAAGAGGTTAGGCTCGTGTAGAAGAGGTTAGGCTCGTGGAGAAGAGGTTAGGCTCGTGAAGAAGAGGTTAGGTTAGGCTCGTGGAGAAGAGGTTAGGCTCGTGGAGAAGAGGTTAGGCTCGTGGAGAAGAGGTTAGGTTAGGCTCGTGGAGAAGAGGTTAGGCTCGTGGAGGAGAGGTTAGGCTCGTGAAGGAGAGGTTAGGCTCGTGGAGGAGAGGTTAGGCTCGTGAAGAAGAGGTTAGGCTCGTGGAGAAGAGGTTAGGCTCGTAAAGAAGAGGTTAGGCTCGTGAAGAAGAGGTTAGGCTCGTGAAGAAGGGGTTAGGCTCGTGGAGAAGAGGTTAGGCTCGTGGAGAAGAGGTTAGGCTCGTGAAGAAGAGGTTAGGCTCGTGGAGAAGAGGTTAGGCTCGTGAAGAAGAGGTTAGGCTCGTGGAGAAGAGGTTAGGCTCGTGGAGAAGAGGTTAGGCTCGTGGAGAAGAGGTTAGGCTCGTGGAGAAGAGGTTAGGCTCGTGAAGAAGAGGTTAGGCTCGTGGAGAAGAGGTTAGGCTCGTGGAGAAGAGGTTAGGCTCGTGGAGAAGAGGTTAGGCTCGTGGAGAAGAGGTTAGGCTCGTGGAGAAGAGGTTAGGCTCGTGGAGAAGAGGTTAGGCTCGTGAAGAAGAGGTTAGGCTCGTGGAGAAGAGGTTAGGCTCGTGGAGAAGAGGTTAGGCTCGTGGAGAAGAGGTTAGGCTCGTGGAGAAGAGGTTAGGCTCGTGAAGAAGAGGTTAGGCTCGTGGAGAAGAGGTTAGGCTCGTGGAGAAGAGGTTAGGCTCGTGGAGAAGAGGTTAGGCTCGTGGAGAAGAGGTTAGGCTCGTGGAGAAGAGGTTAGGCTCGTGGAGAAGAGGTTAGGCTCGTAAAGAAGAGGTTAGGCTCGTGGAGAAGAGGTTAGGCTCGTGAAGAAGAGGTTAGGCTCGTGGAGAAGAGGTTAGGCTCGTGGAGAAGAGGTTAGGCTCGTAAAGAAGAGGTTAGGCTCGTGGAGAAGAGGTTAGGCTCGTGGAGAAGAGGTTAGGCTCGTGGAGAAGAGGTTAGGCTCGTGGAGTTTGTGGCAGATGGACTCACGATCAGAGGAGCGCTCGGGTTCGATGCGATCAGAGACAGCAACACTAGCAGGTCGTTCCTCAGCTGATGATCATAATGCCGGAAACCGTTGAGAAGCTGATGGAGAAATGCTTCCTTCAAAGATCTGCCATGCAGAAGAGAAAACACAGGATTGTTTAGAGGCAGCGTTAAGATTCTCATGTGCTCATTAAAGGGATAGTTCACCCAAAAATTCCTTAATGGCAGTGAAAGTCCATAAAGTGCATCTATCCATCATAAAAGTGCTCCTCATGGCTCTGGGGGGTTAATGAAGGCCTTCTGAAGCAAAGACATGCGTTTGTGTAAGAAAAATATTCATATTTAACATGTTACAAAGTAAAATTCTAGCTTCCAGCCAAACGAAAATACAGAGTCTACTTATGCCTAATGAGCAACTTACGCAACTTGTGATGTCAGAACTATCGTAGAGCGCAGGGTTGGACTGGGACAGAAAACCGGCCCACTACACAGGATCATAAACACCACCCATCTTTGCACGCCCTTGAACATGTATACCAACTCCCAGAGGTGGAAAGTAATGAATTACATTTACTCGCTTTACTGTAATTGAGTCTCTTTATGATGGAAAGATGCACTTTTATGATTCACAGCCATTCACTGCCTTTAATTATAAAGCTGGAAAGAGCCAGGACATTTTGTATTCGTCTGAAAAAAGAATGTCATATACACGAGGATGACTTGAGGGTGAGTAAATCATGAGGTAGTTTTAATTTTTGGGTGAACTATCCCTTTAATATCTGACCTTGACCTGCCTAGACAACGTTTATGCTAATACTCAACCCAAAATCAAAAGGGAAAAACATTAGAAAAAGAAACTTTAAAAATATACATTTTTACAGCACACCATGAAATCCCTATTACTGTAAAGCCAAATAATTCACACTTTTAATTTATGCTGGTTGTAAATCATTGTATTACAGTCATTTACTTTCTGTGTATTTGTGTTGTTACGTTGGAGAACATTTATGGCCCTTTAGTAACTCTTGATGAACGTTGATCATGTGATATCGACTCACGCGACGCAGCCGGTGTTGCTGAGCTGGGCCGTCAGCTCTTCCCGAGAGCCGTTCTCCAGGAGGTTCCACAGGATCTCCGAGCAGCGGAACAGAGCCGGCCCGCTCGGGTCACACTCACTCATGTGGAAGCAGATCTTCTGCGCAGCTTGAGCTCTCAGCATTAGTCTACAGTTCACCTCTGAGAACACACACACACACACACACACACACACAACAGCACGAGTTTCATTCAGGTTTCAGTTCTACAGATCTCTGGTTTGTGTGTGCGTGTGTGTGTGTGTTCTACAGATCTCTGGTGTGTGTGTGTGTGTGTGTGTGTGTGTGTGTGTGTGAGTTCTACAGATCTCTGGTGTGTGTTCTACAGATCTCTGGTGTGTGTGTGTGTGTGTGTTTTACAGATCTCTGGTGTGTGTGTGTGTGTGTGTGTCTGTGTGTGTGTGTTCTACAGATCTCTGGTGTGTGTGTGTGTGTGTGTCTGTGTGTGTGTGTTCTACAGATCTCTGGTGTGTGTTCTACAGATCTCTGGTGTGTGTGTTTGTTCTACAGATCTCTGGTGTGTGTGTGTGTTCTACAGATCTCTGGTGTGTGTGTGCGTGTGTGTGTTCTACAGATCTCTGGTGTGTGTGTGTGTGTGTGTGTGTGTGTGTGAGTTCTACAGATCTCTGGTGTGTGTTCTACAGATCTCTGGTGTGTGTGTGTGTGTGTGTGTGTTCTACAGATCTCTGGTGTGTGTGTGTGTGTGTGTCTGTGTGTGTGTGTTCTACAGATCTCTGGTGTGTGTTCTACAGATCTCTGGTGTGTGTTCTACAGATCTCTGGTGTGTGTGTTTGTTCTACAGATCTCTGGTGTGTGTGTGTGTTCTACAGATCTCTGGTGTGTGTGTGTTCACCTGATGTCCTAGACAGGATCTGCAGGGTCTGAAGGAGACGCAGTTTGATTGACAGCTGGTTCTCCATCAGGGCCAGTGACATGACGAGGGTCTCGGCCAGACCACTGCGCTCCACCATCAGCCCTCGGTAGTCCACATGCGTGGGATAGACACCTGACACACACACACACACACACACACACGATAAACACCGCCCCTAAACCTGAACATTTCCACACCTGCAGAGCTCAGTCACGCCACCCACCGTCAGAGCCGTGTGTGTTGTGGCTGTAGAAGGATATAACAGAAGTGCAGATCTGCTGTCTGACCTCCGGCAACGGGATCCTCATCAGATAACCTGCCGTCACATGCCATCATCACTCAATCTATCAATAAACTGGATTTACCCAAAGAATTTATGTGTAACATTTCAACACATAAATGAGAAAGTTTGCTTTGCATAAAGAAATCAAAGTCTATATTAGCATTGTGACATTCAGCATACTTATAAAGTTTAAATTTTTGCACTTTTATTAATCATTATATATTGTGATTCTCATTACTGTCATACAGTTCTTTGTTTTACTCTACCAAACAAAAGTTTGGAAAAATTATGATTTCGGTTTCCACAAAATCTGAAGCAGCACAATGGTTTTCAACATTGATAATAATCAGAAATGTTTCTTGAACAGAAAATCATCATATTAGAATGATTTCCTTTTAGCGCGTTTTCTCTATTATCGAGGACCGGTTCTTTAGGAGTGGTGTGGGATTCGACGATGATGCAGGCACGTCTATCTCCTAGGCCTGTCACTCACTGTCAAACAGTTTCAAGACTGTTATGTCTGATGGCAACCTTCTGTCCTGATAAAGCGCCTTTCAGACAGGACGCGGAATGCGCTGCGCCGCGCTATGAAACCCATTCATTTCAATGGCTTGCACCACACAAGGGCATTTTGTTGCTGCGTCCTGTGCCGGGGTCCTGTGCGGGGTCCTGTCCTGTGCAGGTTCCTGTGTGGGGTCCAGTGTGGGGTCCTGTCCTGTGCGGGTTCCTGTGTGGGGTCCTGTGTGGGGTCCTGTGTGGGGTCCTGTGCGGGTTCCTGTGTGGGGTCCTGTCCCAGGGTCCTGTGTGGGGTCCTGTCCCAGGGTCCTGTGTGGGGTCCTGTGCCGGGGTCCTGTGTGGAGTCCTATGCCGGGGTCCTGTGTGGGGTCCTGTCTGGGGTCCTGTGTGGGGTCCTGTCCCCGGGTCCTGTGTGGGGTCCTGTGTGGGGTCCTGTCCCCGGGTCCTGTGTGGGGTCCTGTGCCGGGTCCTGTGCCGGGGTCCAGTGTGGGGTCCTGTCTGGGGTCCTGTGTGGGGTCCTGTGTGGGGTCCTGTGCCGGGGTCCTGTGTGGGGTCCTGTCTGGGGTCCTGTGTGGGGTCCTGTGTGGGGTCCTGTGCCGGGGTCCTGTGTGGGGTCCTGTGTGGGGTCCTGTGCCGGGGTCCTGTGTGGGGTCCTGTGTGGGGTCCTGTCCCAGGGTCCTGTGTGGGGTCCTGTGCCGGGGTCCTGTGTGGGGTCCTGTGCGGGTTCCTGTGTGGGGTCCTGTGTGGGGTCCTGTGTGGGGTCCTGTCCCAGGGTCCTGTGTGGGGTCCTGTCCCAGGGTCCTGTGTGGGGTCCTGTGTGGGGTCCTGTGCGGGTTCCTGTGTGGGGTCCTGTGTGGGGTCCTGTCCCAGGGTCCTGTCCCAGGGTCCTGTGTGGGGTCCTGTGCCGGGGTCCTGTGTGGGTTCCTGTGTGGGGTCCTGTGTGGGGTCCTGTGTGGGGTCCTGTGTGGGGTCCTGTCCCAGGGTCCTGTGTGGGGTCCTGTGCCGGGGTCCTGTGTGGGGTCCTGTGTGGGGTCCTGTGCCGGGGTCCTGTGTGGGGTCCTGTGTGGGGTCCTGTGCGGGTTCCTGTGTGGGGTCCTGTGTGGGGTCCTGTCCCAGGGTCCTGTGTGGGGTCCTGTGCCGGGGTCCTGTCCTGTGCGGGTTCCTGTGTGGGGTCCTGTGTGGGGTCCTGTCCCAGGGTCCTGTGTGGGGTCCTGTGTGGGGTCCTGTGTGGGGTCCTGTCCCAGGGTCCTGTGTGGGGTCCTGTGCGGAGTCCTGTCCCAGGGTCCTGTGTGGGGTCCTGTGTGGGGTCCTGTCCCAGGGTCCTGTGTGGGGTCCTGTCCCGGGGCCCTGTGTGGAGTCCTGTGCCGGGGTCCTGTGTGGGGTCCTGTCTGGGGTCCTGTGTGGAGTCCTGTCCCGGGGCCCTGTGTGGAGTCCTATGCCGGGGTCCTGTGTGGGGTCCTGTCTGGGGTCCTGTGTGGGGTCCTGTCTGGGGTCCTGTGTGGGGTCCTGTCCCCGGGTCCTGTGTGGGGTCCTGTGCCAGGTCCTGTGCCGGGGTCCAGTGTGGGGTCCTGTCTGGGGTCCTGTGTGGGGTCCTGTGCCGGGGTCCTGTCTGGGGTCCTGTGTGGAGTCCTGTCCCGGGGCCCTGTGTGGAGTCCTATGCCGGGGTCCTGTGTGGGGTCCTGTCTGGGGTCCTGTGTGGGGTCCTGTGTGGGGTCCTGTGTGGGGTCCTGTCCCCGGGTCCTGTGTGGGGTCCTGTGCCAGGTCCTGTGCCGGGGTCCAGTGTGGGGTCCTGTCTGGGGTCCTGTGTGGGGTCCTGTGCCGGGGTCCTGTCTGGGGTCCTGTGTGGGGTCCTGTCCCCGGGTCCTGTGTGGGGTCCTGTGTGGGGTCCTGTCCCGGGGTCCTGTGTGGGGTCCTGTCCTGTGCGGGGTCCTGTGTGGGGTCCTGTGTGGGGTCCTGTCCCCGGGTCCTGTGTGGGGTCCTGTGTGGGGTCCTGTCCTGTGCGGGGTCCTGTGTGGGGTCCTGTGTGGGGTCCTGTCCCCGGGTCCTGTGCGGGGTCCTGTCCGGGATACAAGGCGCTGCTGATGACAGCCGCGAGACTAGAAAGCTCTCAGAATATCAGCAGTGAACTCCGTCTCCGATCGGCAAATTTATTATTATTATAAATAAATAAATTAAACGCACTTCGGCAAACCTGACTGTGGCGAGGGGGGCGTGATTTTGCGAAGTCTGTAGCGGGAGAGAAAGGACGGAGCCGCACGGTAAGTAGGTCAAGTGCAGATGATGAACACCTGTGTCTGATTGCGGTAATTGGCGTGGAGAGACCGCATATAACCGGCGGGAATGAGAGAGCGAGAGAGAGAGTTGGACTGGGACTTCGCACGCGGCTACTGCAACCGAGAGTGAGAAGCAAGTGTTGGATTGCGTGTTTTGTTTATGGCGGCGAATGCGCTACTGTGCGCCTCGTTTCTTTTTGTTTTTCTGAATAAACGCGAGTCCCAGTCACGCCGACCCTGTCTTCTTCCTTCCACACACACTGAACCTCTTCACACTGACCTTATCTGATAGGCTACTGTACAATATTTTCATTGTAGCCTAATAGAAAACGCATTTTGGCACATAATTTGGTTCAACCGCCCGCCACCCGCCCGAATTTAATAAATTATTATTTTTTTTGTCACGTCATCCGCCCGATCCGCGAATAAACCGCGGAGTACGCGGCTGTAACCGCCAACCGCGCATCTCTAGTGCCGGGGTCCTGTGCGGGGTGCTGTGCGGGGTGTCTGAATCTGTGGTTAAAATGAATCTTTACCATGATCCTACAGCAGTATAATCATAAACTTGTCCTGTTACCTTTATTTTACTGACGACTGCTTCTCAAATATCGAGTCAGCTGATCAGCTGTGGGCCACTATTACATACAACTGTCTATTAATACAGAGCTGTAGGTGTTATGGCAATTGGAATTAATCAATCACAGCAGACTGAGCTGTCTGGCCAATCACAGCAGACTGAGCTGTCTGGCCAATCACAGCAGACTGAGCTGTCTGGCCAATCACAGCAGACTGAGCTGTCTGGCCAATCACAGCAGACTGAGCTGTCTGGCCAATCACAGCAGACTGAGCTGTCTGGCCAATCACAGCAGACTGAGCTGTCTGGCCAATCACAGCAGAGGAGCTCGTGGAAAAGAGGGATTTAGAGAGATTGATTCATTTGGCGAGACGTTTGAGAATCATTGAAAATCTGGTGATATGCAAATGTATATTATGAGAAAATTAGATGTGTAAAGATGTGTGTGTTGTCTCCTGCGTTATTCGGATGTGAATGAGAGTTAGCAGAAACTCACCCATCTGAGACACACAGTCTGTGGCCACAGCCGCGAACCTCGCCTCGTCCGACGCTTTCTCCTTCAGGAAGGGAAGACTTGGAGACAAGCATTGATTAGTTCATAAAGACTTCAGTTCATGATGGCCTATAAAGACTTTAGGCTGGAAGTCTCACCCGCAGATCCGCAGTAGATCACAGAGGATTTGGGCATGTTCCGGGTGATCTGGCACTTTTTCAGCACAAAGGTTCAGAATCTTACATATGTCAGCGAGATCCCTCAAAAGCTTGACATTTTAAGCATTTTAAGGAAAGTGTTTATCACGTCATCATCATCAGAATATAATAACAGCACATTATTCCACAGAGCTTGAGGCTTAAAGAGCATCACATCATGGAAACCCGTCGAGTTATAATTAAAGCTGGAAAATGCTGATTCTGTGGGATGAAGTGAGACTTCGGGGACTCGTTTCCTCAGAGGACGCTGACGTCACGAGAAATAATTACTCACACTATACACTACATAACACACGTGACGTGCTTCCACCGCCAGCCAATCAGAGACGGCTTGCGAGCATATTCTTATTTTGTGATTGTTACAATGATAAATAAAAATCTGTAATAAAAATGCTATGTAAAATTTTGTTCTGAGTTGATCTGAATAATGACTCTATCATCTTCTGTAGATGCTTTACAGCAGAATCTGAGTTAGTCTCATATTTGATGAAGTTTCCTCAGTGATTCTGTTATTTTCCTGTTGTGAAACTGTATAAAGCGCTGCAGGTCAGACTCGTTCTCATTCACACACATACAGAAAAGACAAAAGCACATTTACACAGATTTAAAATGGCATTTTTTTTATTTTGCCAAAATCTTCTAAGGATACAAATCCACGCTGGCATCTTTTTACCACCTTCCTCAAGATGAAAATCTGTCTTTCTTTTAACGACGACTGAAAAAGAAGAGAGAAACTGAAAAACTAGACCATAATAATTCAAGCATAATTCAAGCAAAGCGAGTCTTACTGAGAGCGGATCCTGCAGCAGCTGAACGACTCTCGAGAGATCCGTGAATCCCACAGCCTGAAAAACACTGCAGTCAGTCAGAATCAACCGAACCGAGTCACTGACACAGAGATCGGACAGAGACTCACCGAACTGAGTCACTGACACAGAGATCGGACAGAGACTCACCGAACTGAGTCACTGACACAGAGATCGGACAGAGACTCACCGAACCAAGTCACTGACACAGAGATCGGATAGAGACTCACCGAACCGAGTCACTGACACAGAGATCGGACAGAGACTCACCGAACCGAGTCACTGACACAGAGATCGGACAGAGACTCACCGAACCGAGTCACTGACACAGAGTTCGGACAGAGAATCACCGAACCGAGTCACTGACACAGAGATCGGACAGAGACTCACCGAACCGAGTCACTGACACAGAGATCGGACAGAGAATCACCGAACCGAGTCACTGACACAGTTCGGACAGAGACTCACCGAACTGAGTCACTGACACAGAGTTCGGACAGAGACTCGCCAAACCGAGTCAGTCACTGACACAGAGTTCGGAAGAGAATCACTAAACCGAGTCACTGACACAGAGATCGGACAGAGACTCACCGAACCGAGTCACTGACAAGGAGTTCGGAAAGAGAATCACTGAACCGAGTCACTGACACGGAGTTCGGACAGAGACTCACCGAACCGAGTCACTAACACAGAGTTCGGACAGAGACTCACCGACCGAGTCACTGACACAGAGATCGGACAGAGAATCACCCCGAACCGAGTCACTGACAAAGAGTTCGGACAGAGACTCACCGAACCGAATCACTGGCACAGTGTTCGGACAGAGACTCACCGAACCGAGTCACTGACACAGAGTTCGGACAGAGACTTAAGTTACTTACCTCAGATTTTCTCTCGGTCACAACGCGTTTCTGAAAGAAGCTCCTCGCGGGCGGCGCACTGGACAGCATGTCTGATCTCAGTCTGATCCACTGCACGAGTCACTGGTCGAGTGTCATGTTCAAAACCCTTCATGAACAGCAGCAGCGGCTGGTGTTTATATCGGCTGGTGTTTATAGGCGGGTCAGGACGCGCTGCGGTCGCCATAGTAACGCGTTCAGCTACGGAGCGCCGCTCGAGACAAACCTCCCCTTCAAACGCAAAGTTAAAGCTCTCCTCTCAGTTTCCTTATTTACCCAATAAACTAAACAAACCGAGCAAACATTTCTAAAGAAACGCGTCTACTTTCATGCATCCACACTATAATGACAGACAACTGCGAGTACAGAGAGGACAGAGAGGAGGGCTTTTATTTTGACGTGTGTTGTACAGGGCAACAGAGGAAATGACGTCACACACAGTGCGTTTCCTGCAGAAGAGGCAGAATAAACGATGCTGAATTTAATGTATTTTGTTAAAGAACAAAGGGCTAAATATTCCTCTAGATAAAGAACAAAGAGTCAAATATCCAGTGGTTTAACAGAAACATCATTATCAATGCTAGCGGACTCAGGTGAGTCATATTCATGCGCATTGTGAATGAAACTGTGTGTGTGTGAGAGAGAGAGAATGAGACTGTGTGTGTGTGTGTGTGTGTGTGTGTGAGAGAGAGAGAGAGAATGAGACTGTGTGTGTGTGTGTGTGAGAGAGAGAGAGAGAGAGAGAGAGAGAGAGAATGAGACTGTGTGTGTGTGTGAGAGAGAGAGAGAGAGAGAGAGAGAGAGAATAAGACTGAGTCTGAGTGTGTTTGTGTGTGTGTTTGAGAATGAGTGTTTGTGTGTGTGTGTGAGTGAGTGAGTGAGAATGAGACTGTGTGTGTGTGTGAGAGAGAGAGAGAGAGAGCGCATGAGACTGAGTGTGTGTGGTAATAATGTGTTGATTTGTGTGTGTGTGTAGTAATGATGTGTTGTGTGTAGTAATGATGTATTTGTGTGTGTGTAGTAGTGATTTGTTGTGTTTAGTGTGTAGTAGTGATGTGTGTGTGTGTAGTAATGATGTGTTGTCTGTGTGTTCAGCGGGGCGGAGTCGTGGCAGGAAGCGCTCAGCTGGAGTGGGCGGGGCTGACACTGGTGGGCGGGGCCGAGGGAACACACCTGCAGCACAGGTGAGGGTTCGAGACAGTGTGTGTGTGTGTGTGCTAGAATAAAATAACTTTATTCTAGATCTGCTGTAAAGCCAAAACAATAGAGTGCCGAAGTGATGACATCACTTTGTAGGACAACTCGGAGGCTAGCGCCGCATGGGTTCCCTCGATCGAAAAGCTATGCATTTTCCCCATAGACTTTTGGAAAATCGCAAAAAATAAGATCTGTGTTTAACAAAGAGTTGTGACCCTTACACGTTTTGTCTATCAAGATAATATTTACAAGTTAATCCAAAATTTATACATTTTGAAGCCTATATAAAGTTTTTAAAAAACACAAGCAGACACAATAAAGTTTAAAAAACCACAAGCAGGTTATAACTGTGTGTTCTATGTCATAGACCAAAACGTGAAAATATTTAGAGGCTTTGTTCACCACAGACCTTATTTAAGGCGATTTAGCAAAATCCCATAGACTTTAGAGCGAGGGAACCGGTAGTGCTAAAATGCTAACTCACTTCCGCGTTTTGGCCTACAGAGTGACGTCGTAACTTTGGCACTCTATCTCTGTTACTGTAATCTCCTGTTATACTGTAAAGCAGCTGTGAAACATATTGTTAAAAGCGCTGTATAACTGAAGGTGAATTGACGTGCGTGTGTGTGTGTGTGTGTGTGTGTGTGTGTGTGTGTGTGTTTCAGACGAGAAGGAAAGCCGCAGAGACCGGGGAAGACGACGATCAGTCGGAGAAGAAGTTCAGGAAGTGTGAGAAATCCGGATGTCCGGCGACGTACCCCGTGTGTTTTGCCAGCGCGTCGGACAGGTGTGTGTGATTACAGTGAACAGGACTGCATTACGCTGATGAAACATTATTCAGTACAGATCGTTTCACAGCAGCTTCACAGTAATACACAGGGAAAAACAGATTCAATGATGAAACTTCATCAGATATGACTCAGATTCAGCATCTACAGAAGATCAGCTATTATTCAGCTCTATTCTGCTGCTGTAATAAGGGTTGAGAGGTCAGTGTGTGTAACGTCTGCTTCCACCAGGTGTGCCAGAAACGGATACACGTCTCGCTGGTATCACCTATCCTGCGGAGAGCACTTCTGTAACGAGTGCTTTGATCATTACTACAGAAGGTGAGTGCTGATGGGTAAGGGTTAGGCTCTGCTGCTCGAGTCACACCTGATCCTCCTCTGTTCTTCTGCAGTCATAAAGACGGATACGACACGTTCTCTTCCTGGAAGAGGGTTTGGACCAGCAATGGGAAGAGCGAGCCAAGCCTCAAAGCCTTCATGGCCGACCAGCAGCTGCCCTACTGGGTGAGTAACTGTGTAAACTAGACCACCTCTGTGTAACCTAGACCACCTCTGTGTAAACTAGACCACCTCTGTGTAACCTTGACCACCTCTGTGTAAACTAGACCAGCTCTGTGTAACCTAGACCACCTCTGTGTAACCTAGACCACCATCTGTGTAACCTTGACCACCTCTGTGTAACCTAGACCACCTCTGTGTAACTTAGACCACCTCTGTGTAACCTAGACCACCATCTGTGTAACCTTGACCACCTCTGTGTAAACTAGACCACCTCTGTAAACTAGACAACCTCTGTGTAACCTTGACCACCATCTGTGTAACCTTGACCACCTCTGTGTAAACTAGACCAGCTCTGTGTAACCTAGACCACCATCTGTGTAACCTTGACCACCTCTGTGTAACCCTGACCACCTCTGTGTAACCCAGACCACCTCTGTGTAACCTAGACCAGTTCTGTGTAACCTAGACCAGTTCTGTGTAACCTAGACCAGTTCTGTGTAACCTAGACCACCTCTGTGTAACCTTGACCACCTCTGTGTAACCTTGACCACCTCTGTGTAACCCAGACCACCTCTGTGTAACCTAGACCAGTTCTGTGTAACCTAGACCAGTTCTGTGTAACCTAGACCAGTTCTGTGTAACCTAGACCAGTTCTGTGTAACCTAGACCACCTCTGTGTAACCTTGACCACCTCTGTGTAACCCAGACCACCTCTGTGTAACCTAGACCAGTTCTGTGTAACCTAGACCACCTCTGTGTAACCTTGACCACCTCTGTGTAACCTTGACCACCTCTGTGTAAACTAGACCAGCTCTGTGTAACCTTGACCACCTCTGTGTAAACTAGACCACCTCTGTGTAACCTAGACCACCTCTGTGTAACCTTGACCACCTCTGTGTAACCTTGACCACCTCTGTGTAACCTAGACCACCTCGGTGTAACCCAGACCACCTCGGTGTAACCTAGACCACCTCTGTGTAACCCAGACCACCTTGACCACCTCTGTGTAACCTAGACCACCTCTGTGTAACCTAGACCACCTCTGTGTAACCTAGACCACCTCTGTGCAACCCAGACCACCTCTGTGTAACCCAGACCACCTCTGTGTAACCTAGACCACCTCTGTGTAACCTAGACCACCTCTGTGTAACCTTGACCACCTCTGTGTAACCTAGACCACCTCTGTGAAACCTAGACCACCTCTGTGTAACCTAGACCACCTCTGTGCAACCCAGACCACCTCTGTGTAACCCAGACCACCTCTGTGTAACCCAGACCACCTCTGTGTAACCTAGACCACCTCTGTGTAACCCAGACCACCTCTGTGTAACCCAGACCACCTTGACCACCTCTGTGTAACCTAGACCACCTCTGTGTAACCTAGACCACCTCTGTGTAACCCAGACCACCTCTGTGTAACCCAGACCACCTTGACCACCTCTGTGTAACCCAGACCACCTCTGTGTAACCTAGACCACCTCTGTGTAACCTAGACCACCTCTGTGTAACCCAGACCACCTCGGTGTAACCCAGACCACCTCGGTGTAACCTAGACCACCTCTGTGTAACCCAGACCACCTCTGTGTAACCTAGACCACCTCTGTGTAACCTAGACCACCTCTGTGTAACCCAGACCACCTTGACCACCTCTGTGTAACCTAGACCACCTCTGTGTAACCTTGACCACCTCTGTGTAACCTAGACCACCTCTGTGTAACCCAGACCACCTTGACCACCTCTGTGTAACCTAGACCACCTCTGTGTAACCTAGACCACCTCTGTGTAACCTTGACCACCTCTGTGTAACCTAGACCACCTCGGTGTAACCCAGACCACCTCGGTGTAACCTAGACCACCTCTGTGTAACCCAGACCACCTTGACCACCTCTGTGTAACCTAGACCACCTCTGTGCAACCCAGACCACCTCTGTGTAACCCAGACCACCTCTGTGTCACCTAGACCACCTCTGTGTAACCTAGACCACCTCTGTCTAACCTAGACCACCTCTGTGTAACCTAGACCACCTCTGTGTAACCTAGACCACCTCTGTGTAACCTAGACCACCACTGTGTAACCTAGACCACCTCGGTGTAACCCAGACCACCTCGGTGTAACCTAGACCACCTCTGTGTAACCCAGACCACCTTGACCACCTCGGTGTAACCCAGACCACCTCTGTGTAACCTAGACCACCTCTGTGTAACCCAGACCACCTAGACCACCTCTGTGTAACCTAGACCACCTCTGTGTAACCTAGACCACCACTGTGTAACCTAGACCACCTCGGTGTAACCCAGACCACCTCTGTGTAACCCAGACCACCTTGACCACCTCTGTGTAACCTAGACCACCTCTGTGTAACCTTGACCACCTCTGTGTAACCTAGACCACCTCTGTGTAACCTAGACCACCACTGTGTAACCTAGACCACCTCGGTGTAACCCAGACCACCTCTGTGTAACCTAGACCACCTCTGTGTAACCTAGACCACCTCTGTGCAACCCAGACCACCTCTGTGTAACCCAGACCACCTCTGTGTAACCTAGACCACCTCTGTGTAACCTAGACCACCTCTGTGTAACCTTGACCACCTCTGTGTAACCTAGACCACCTCTGTGAAACCTAGACCACCTCTGTGTAACCTAGACCACCTCTGTGCAACCCAGACCACCTCTGTGCAACCCAGACCACCTCTGTGTAACCCAGACCACCTCTGTGTAACCCAGACCACCTCTGTGTAACCTAGACCACCTCTGTGTAACCCAGACCACCTCTGTGTAACCCAGACCACCTTGACCACCTCTGTGTAACCTAGACCACCTCTGTGTAACCTAGACCACCTCTGTGTAACCCAGACCACCTCTGTGTAACCCAGACCACCTTGACCACCTCTGTGTAACCCAGACCACCTCTGTGTAACCTAGACCACCTCTGTGTAACCTAGACCACCTCTGTGTAACCCAGACCACCTCGGTGTAACCCAGACCACCTCGGTGTAACCTAGACCACCTCCGTGTAACCCAGACCACCTCTGTGTAACCTAGACCACCTCTGTGTAACCTAGACCACCTCTGTGTAACCTAGACCACCTCTGTGTAACCCAGACCACCTCTGTGTAACCCAGACCACCTTGACCACCTCTGTGTAACCTAGACCACCTCTGTGTAACCTAGACCACCTCTGTGTAACCCAGACCACCTCGGTGTAACCCAGACCACCTCGGTGTAACCCAGACCACCTCGGTGTAACCCAGACCACCTCCGTGTAACCCAGACCACCTCCGTGTAACCTAGACCACCTCTGTGTAACCCAGACCACCTCTGTGTAACCCAGACCACCTCTGTGTAACCCAGACCACCTCTGTGTAACCCAGACCACCTCTGTGTAACCCAGACCACCTCTGTGTAACCCTGACCACCTCTGTGTAACCCAGACCACCTCTGTGTAACCCAGACCACC
>JAULUF010000022.1:157500-167500 GCA_031834385.1 Semotilus atromaculatus
GAGTGCGTGCTGGAGGAGTGCGTGGTGTGGGAGAGCGTGGTGTGGGAGAGCGTGCTGGAGGAGTGCGTGCTGGAGGAGTGCGTGCTGGAGGAGTGCGTGCTGGAGGAGAGCGTGCTGGAGGAGAGCGTGCTGTGGGGGTGCGTGCTGTGGGAGTGCGTGCTGGAGGAGAGCGTGCTGGAGGAGTGCGTGCTGTGGGAGTGTGTGCTGTGGGAGTGCGTGCTGTGGGAGAGCGTGCTGGAGGAGAGCGTGCTAGAGGAGAGCGTGCTGGAGGAGTGCGTGCTGGAGGAGTGCGTGCTGGAGGAGAGCGTGCTGTGGGAGTGCGTGCTGGAGGAGAGCGTGCTGGAGGAGTGCGTGCTGGAGGAGTGCGTGCTGGAGGAGAGCGTGCTGTGGGAGTGCGTGCTGTGGGAGTGCGTGCTGGAGGAGAGCGTGCTGGAGGAGAGCGTGCTGTGGGAGTGCGTGCTGTGGGAGTGCGTGCTGGAGGAGAGCGTGCTGGGGGAGAGCGTGGTGTGGGAGAGCGTGCTGGAGGAGTGCGTGCTGGGGGAGAGCGTGCTGTGGGAGTGCGTGCTGGAGGAGAGCGTGCTGTGGGAGTGCGTGCTGTGGGAGTGCGTGGTGTGGGAGAGCGTGCTGGAGGAGTGCGTGGTGTGGGAGAGCGTGCTGGAGGAGTGCGTGCTGGAGGAGTGCGTGCTGTGGGAGTGCGTGCTGGAGGAGTGCGTGGTGTGGGAGAGCGTGCTGGAGGAGTGCGTGGTGTGGGAGAGCGTGCTGGAGGAGTGCGTGCTGGAGGAGTGCGTGCTGGAGGAGTGCGTGCTGGAGGAGAGCGTGCTGGAGGAGTGCGTGCTGTGGGAGTGCGTGCTGTGGGAGTGCGTGCTGGGGGAGAGCGTGGTGTGGGAGAGCGTGCTGGGGGAGAGCGTGGTGTGGGAGAGCGTGCTGGAGGAGAGCGTGCTGGAGGAGAGCGTGCTGTGGGAGTGCGTGCTGTGGGAGTGCGTGCTGGGGGAGAGCGTGGTGTGGGAGAGCGTGCTGGAGGAGAACGTGCTGGGGGAGAGCGTGCTGGGGGAGAGCGTGGTGTGGGAGTGCGTGCTGGAGGAGTGCGTGCTGGAGGTGTGCGTGCTGGAGGAGTGCGTGCTGGAGTGTGTGCTGATCCTCACGTCTCTGCTTTTGTTTTGCAGAGTGAAGGAAGTGATGCGTGTTCTCAGCCGGAGGACGTGGTAAAGATCTTCATTCTCTTGATGCGGTTGATCAGTGGTTCAGTGATTTTACTATAATATTTACTCAGAAATATATTAATATGACCATGAAGTTCAACAGTATTCAGACTGATTAACTGATTAACATAAGCACCACATGTTGTTGATGATGTTGATCAGTTGATGATGCTGATGATGATGATGATGATGCTGTCGTTGATCAGCGTGTGGCCGGTGTGACGGACAGCTGGTGGCTCTCGATGCTCATCCTGCCACCGCTGTTCAAGGACAGTCCCGCTAGCCCGTTCCTCAGCGCGTATTACCCGGACTGTGTGGGCATGAGCCCATCTGCCGGCCCGGGGAACCAGCGCCAGGAGCAACGCCGGGCAGCGCCGCCTCACCGTGAGTTTGATCACTCTCATCAACACAACCACGTGTTTTCAGAATCAACTCTCTGAAAGACTCGTCGGCATATTACCAGATTTAGATTTCATGACTGCAGTAAACCAGTGTCTTCTTTCAGACTAGTGGAGAGAAAACATCCAAAACAAACATTAAAGTGTTTATTTATTGCACCCAATAATCTCTGTAAAGGCAGTGAGTTTGAGTCAGAAATTACTTCAGCAGCTTCACACACACCAAACTTTACAGTTTTATTCATATCTATATTCTGAAGGTTTGTTCATATTTCATTTGCCTGATTTATAGAACATTTTACTCATAAAAACATGGTGAAAGTGTATTTATTTCTGTCTCTTGAGAAATTTTTTATTAGATAATGTGTGTGTGTGTGTGTAGTTCCTGGACTCTCGCCATATTTCCAGCCCTTCTATCAGCCGAACGAGTGTGGGAAAGCCTTGTGTGTGAGACCCGACATGATGGAGCTGGACGAGTTGTACGAGTTCCCAGAGTTCTCCAGGGATCCCACCATGTACCTGGCGCTGAGGAACCTGGTGCTGGCGGCCTGGAACCGCGACTGCAAGGTACGAACATCAGCGCTCATGCGTTCGCTAGTCTAGTCTGTTGTGTGTGTGTGTTGAGGTACTGTTGTGTGTGTGTGTGTGTGTGTGTGTGTGTGTGTGTGTTGATGTTCTGGTGTGTGTGTGTGTTGAGGTTCTGTTGTGTGTGTGTGTGTGTGTGTTGAGGTTCTGTTGTGTGTGTGTGTGTGTGTGTGTGTTGAGGTTCTGGTGTGTGTTGAGGTTCTGTTGTGTGTGTGTGTGTGTGTGTTGAGGTTCTGTTGTGTGTGTTTGTTCTGCTGTGTGTTGAGGTTTGTTCTGTTGTGTGTGTGTGTTGAGGTTTGTTCTGCTGTGTGTGTGTGTTGAGGTTTGTTCTGTTGTGTGTGTGTTGAGGTTTGATCTGTTGTGTGTGTTGAGGTTTGTTCTGTTGTGTGTTGAGGTTTGTTCTGTTGTGTGTTGAGGTTTGTTCTGCTGTGTGTGTTGAGGTTTGTTCTGCTGTGTGTGTGTTGAGGTTTGTTCTGTTGTGTGTGTTGAGGTTTGTTCTGCTGTGTGTGTGTGTTGAGGTTTGTTCTGTTGTGTGTGTGTTGAGGTTTGTTCTGCTGTGTGTGTGTGTTGAGGTTTGTTCTGTTGTGTGTGTTGAGGTTTGTTCTGCTGTGTGTGTGTTGAGGTTTGATCTGTTGTGTGTGTTGAGGTTTGTTCTGCTGTGTGTTGAGGTTTGTTCTGTTGTGTGTGTGTTGAGGTTCGTTTGTTCGCCAAACTCAACATGACTTGTGTTAACGGTGTATTCCGTGGTGTTGTCTCCGGCTTGGGTAGACGATAAAATCGGATATCGCAATATTTTTTAAGGCAATTATCGATAAAATATTTTTTACATATCGCCCAGCCCTAGTGTGTGTGTGTGTGTGTGTATTGAGGTTCTGTTCTATGTGTGTGTGTGTTTGTTTGTGTGTGTGTGTGTGTTGAGGTTATGTTGTGTCACGGCTGTATACTTTGTATTGTGGTCTTTGCCGTGTCTGGGTGTGTTTTGCTCCTCCTACAGGTGCGCTGCGGAGCTGAGGGGGTAATCAGGTGGATTGGGTGCACCGGTGCACAGGTGTGCCTGTCAATAAAAGCTTCCTGTTTGGCGTCCTGATCGAGCGTTCCATTCTGTCACATCGATCCCTGGCCAGGACTGAGATGTTGATCGGCGTTGCGGCGTATTGCGAGAGCTTGAGAGACAGTATTTGTCATGAAGAATGTGTAAATAAAGAGAGTATTGTAACCGCCGTAAACGTTTCTTCCTCCTTCATTGTTGCTCCCTAATAAGGGCGTAACAATTGGGGCTCGTCGAACTAAATTTGTGTTTGGATTCGTGCGAATAAATTTTTTTTTTTTAAAACGTTGTTTTTGAAGGAGGGTAAAAGGTAGGTTCATTTTGAATTGATATTTGAATATTTATATTATCCGACTATTTGTGAATTGAAAATTGGAACGCTCCATTAATTAGTTAGGTTCTAGAACATCATTTGTTGGGGGTATTTGAAGAACAAACCTTCCGGGGTAGGGTCAGTGCGTGTCTTTGGGCACGTAGTTTTTTATTTTAGTTTGTTATTTTTGGTTGGCTCGGGGCTTAGAGCAGTTGTCTCGGGAGCACATCCGAGGTTTGGGGGGCGACTCGGCAATTGGTCGTCTTCCCAAACTTGCGGGATTTAGTGCGTAAATACCCGGTCTTGGGCCAACTGAAGACTAGGGGGAGTTAGTTTAATTGGATGGTTTAGTTTCTTTAAATAAACCCTGATTTGTCAAGTAAAAAAAACTAATTTATATTTGCTGAGCGTGTGTTTTGTAAGCGTGATTATTGGTAATGGCTAATGGGTAATGATTATTGGTAATTATTGGTAATGGCTACCGATGTGATTGAAACATTTTCTCAGACTCCGTCTGAGGAATTGTTAGAGGAAATGACCAAAGAGCAATTGTTAGAGCTAGCTGCGTATTATAAAATCGAGCTAACGTATAATCAAAAAAGGTCAAAAGACGGAATTAAGTTAATCATTGAGACTGTGCTGTGTGACCTTGGAATCTTGAGGAAAAAATCGAAATTGCCTGGGTCAGCTGCGTTGCCTGCCGTAAGTACGCCTGTTCCAACTACTCTTCCGTTGTCTGCTTTAAGCACACTTTCATTTGAGCAACAGAAAGAGTTGTTGATAATACAACGTGATACTGAGTGTGAGAAGCGTCGTTTGGAATGTGACAAGGTACGTTTGGAGCCGGCAACAGATAGAGCAACAGCGTTTACAGATTGAAAGGCGTCGACTGGAATTACACGAAGAAGGTAAGCCAATGGGAGGTTTTGATACGGAGTCGACGAAACTGAGTGTGGCTCATAATTTACGATTAGTACCGCCGTTTAATGAGGCTGAGGTGGAGATTTTTTTTCTCCTATTTGAGCGAATCGCAGTAGCGTATAAATGGAGTGATGTTGAACGCGCTATGTTACTTCAATGCGTTTTAACAGGTAAAGCCCAACAAGCCTATTCTACGCTATCTGATGCTGACAGTCAGAATTATGAAGCCATTAAAGCGGCGGTGTTAAAAATTAATGAGCGCGTGTCAGAGAGTTATCGGCAAAAGTTCCATACGTTACAGCAAAAGGTGAATGAAACAAATGTTGAGTTCGTAAGAGAGTTAACTGTGCAGTTTGATCGGTGGTGTACAGCGGCAGATAGTACAGCAGTTGATAAGCTGAGAGAGTTGATTTTATTTGAACAATACAGAAATACACTTCCCGAGATGATAGCCACTTATGTTGCGGAGCGTCAGGTTAAAACCGCGTCAGAAGCTGCACTGTTGGTTGATGACTGGGAACTTATTCATAAGCCCCGCCCCCGTGTTAATGAATTCAGTCAACATCAGGTTCATACACTGGGACATTTTTCCGTTGTCCCTGTGGGTACAGCCAGGCGTTTAAGGAAAAAAAATTCAAGTGACGTTGATAGCTGTAACTACTGTCTGGGTAAAGGACATTGGAAGTCAAATTGTCCAGTGCTTAAATCAAAATTTGTTAGACACGCCCATTCCCCGAAGCCTGCTGTCCTGGCTACTTCAGTTTCTGTATTAAATCAGGCCGGTACTTTTGAAGGAATACCAGTGGTAGTACCCAAGAATGTAGAGAATCACCAGCAGTTATTTGAACCATTTATTTCTAATGGCTTTGTGTCACTTCCAGGTGGTGTTGAGAAAGTAGCGGTAAAAATTCTCCGGGACACGGGGTCATCCGAGTCGTTTATTTTGGAGTCGGTGTTGCCCTTTTCAACTGAGTCACACACTGGTTGCTCGCTTTTGATTCGTGGCATTGGGCTTAATACATTATCCGTACCACTGCATAAAGTTGATTTAACCTGTGAACTAGTGCATGGGGTAGTGGATCTAGGTATACGCCCTATTCTACCTGTTGATGGCGTTTCACTGATTCTCGGAAATAACTTAGCCGGCGGACGCGTTTGGGTTAATCAATCGCCCTCTCTGGTTGTGACTGAGGCACCGTCCTGTACTGGTGGTCCGGATGACAGTGCGCGACAGTATCCAGAAGTGTTCGTCGCGTGTGCAGTGACTCGTTCTTGTGCTCAACCAAGGGTTGAAGGTAAAATCAGTGGCGCTGAAGCCTGTTTCGTTTTGAGTGATTATCCCATTGTGGTTTCTCGGGAAGGGTTGTCTACAGAACAGCAGAATGATGAGATATTAAAACCACAATTTGAACAGGTTGTTGACAGCACTGAAATTCGTGACAGAGCGCAAGGCTATTTTATTGAACAGAATGTTCTACTGAGAAAGTGGTCCCCGCATGCTGTGGATGGTATGGGAGATTCCGTCATTCAAGTCGTGATACCAGTAAAGTTTCGTTCGTTAGTGCTGAAAATGGCTCACGATCAGCTTGCCGGTCATGCTGGTGTACAGAAAACGTATGACAGAATTCTGCGTTACTTTTACTGGCCTCGTATTAAAAAGGACGTTGCCAGTTTTATTAAGACCTGTCATACGTGCCAACTTACCGGCAAACCAAACCAGTCGTTAAAACCGGCTCCTCTGCGTCCAATTCCGGCTGTATGTCAACCGTTTGAACACCTTATTGTTGATTGCGTCGGTCCTCTTCCTCGTTCGAAAGCTGGAAGTGAGTACCTGTTGACCGTGATGTGTCAAGTTACGCGTTATCCAGCTGTGTACCTATTGCGCTCTATAAATACAAAATCTATTGTGAAGGCGCTCACTCAGTTTGTGTCTATTTTTGGGTTACCGAAAATTATCCAATCGGACCAAGGAAGTAATTTTACTTCGAAATTGTTTGCGGAGGTGTTGTTCGAGCTGGGTATTAAACACAATTTGTCAACAGCGTATCACGCCCAGAGTCAAGGGGCACTCGAACGTTTTCATTCCACGTTAAAATCACTATTGAGAGCCTACTGTGTGGAAATGCAGCGGGACTGGGAAGAGGGTCTTCCGTGGTTGATGTTAGCAGCCAGGGAAGTCACCCAGCAGAGTATTGGGTTTAGCCCTAACGAGCTGGTTTTTGCACATAAAGTACGTGGACTATTAGCTGTTTTACGTGATCAATGGATTGAGTCAGAACCACCGATACATTTTTCGGAGTACGTGCTGGGTTTTCGTCGTCGGCTTTCATTAGCTGGGGAGTTAGCTGGGAAAAGTTTAAATAGAACTCAGGGGAAAATGAAAAAGTTATTTGACCGTTACACTGAACATCGGAAATTTAGTGTAGGAGATCAGGTCATCGCGCTTCTGCCTGTAATAGATTCCCCGTTTCAAGCCAAATATACTGGGCCGTATGAGATAATACATTGCGGGGCCATGGATAATTACACGATTCTAACGCCAGACCGAAGAAAGAGATCCCAAGTCTGTCATGTAAATCTGGGGGAGATGTTGTTGTTATTGTGTATGTATAGACCTATACTTGAATTATATTTGTTAGTGCGGTTATGAATGCTTATTGTTGGTGGAAACTTATTAGTTTCCTTTTCTTAAGGGGGGAAGTGTCACGGCTGTATACTTTGTATTGTGGTCTTTGCCGTGTCTGGGTGTGTTTTGCTCCTCCTACAGGTGCGCTGCGGAGCTGAGGGGGTAATCAGGTGGATTGGGTTTATCCCTGGCCAGGACTGAGATGTTGATCGGCGTTGCGGCGTATTGCGAGAGCTTGAGAGACAGTATTTGTCATGAAGAATGTGTAAATAAAGAGAGTATTGTAACCGCCGTAAACGTTTCTTCCTCCTTCATTGTTGCTCCCTAATAAGGGCGTAACAGTTGTGTCTGTTGAGGTTATGTTGTGTGATTTGATGTTCTGTTGTTTTTGCTGTTGCAGGAGGGTCTGTTGTGTGTGTGTGGCTGTTCTATTGTGTGTGTTGGCTGTTCAGTTGTGTGTGTCTGTGTGTGTGTGTGTTGATGTTCTGTTATGCGTGTTGAGGTTCTGTTCTGTGTATTTTGCAGGAGGTTCTGGTGTGTGTGTGTGTGTATTTTTCTATTGTGTGTGTATGTTGCAGGAGGTTCTGTTGTGTGTGTGTGTGTGTGTGAGAGTTGATGTCCTGTTGTGTGTGTGTGTGTGTGTGTGTGAGAGTTGATGTTCTGTTGTGTGTGTGTGTTGCAGGAGGTTCTGACCCTGCAGAGATGCGCTCCTCATGTGATTGTGCGCGGTCTGGTGCGGATTCGTTGTGTGCAGGAACTGGAGCGGGTTCTGGACTTCATGACCCGGAAGGGCCTGATCAACACGGGTGTTCTGCAGGTCAAGCGGCCCCTGCTGCCCGAGTCCCAGCACAACGTGAGCCGCTGACACACACTCGCTCTGGTTCACAGGAATGAGTGACAATCTGGAGAATCATTGAGAAGAACCAGTCACAAACTAAAATTCGACAGTCAAGAGAATTTATGGAAAAATGTTTTTGATTGTCATGAAAATAGTGTCACAGTGTAAAGAATCTTGGGGGCCGTTTACACAGAACGCATGAAACCGCGAGGAAGGAATGTGTTTAAACCCTTGACTTGAGCGGCATGTTTTTATAATGTGGTGAGCGACACGAGACAGAACACTGGAGGCGGAGGCGTCCGCATGTTCAGTGCATGAAACCAGTGTTGTCTAGTGTCCTCTTCATGTTGAGCCGGTCATAAAACATGGAGAAGCAGTGCAGTGAAAAACCCTTTCTGTGTGAACGGCCTATTAAATGTCTTCAGTGAGATTCACATATGAACATATGAAGTGTGTGTGTGTCTGTGTGTGTGTGTGAGCAGAAGGTGCTGGTCATCGGCGCCGGTGCTGCGGGTCTCGCTGCTGCTCGCCAGCTCCAGAACTTCGGAATGCAGGTATCATACACACAGAGACACACACACACAAATACACACTCTATGTCTGTCACTCTCTCATTCATACATACATAAACACACACACACACACACACACACACACACTCACACTCTCTGTCTGTCTGTCACACACACACAAACAAACACACTTTGTCTGTCACTCACACACACACACACACACACACACACTCTGTCTGTCTGTCACACACTCACACTCACACACACACACTCTGTCTGTCTAACACACACTCACACACACACACTCTCTGTCTGTCTGTCACACACTCACACTCTCACACATGCACACACTCTCTGTCTGTCACTCACACACACACACACACACACTCTCTGTGTGATGGGAGAGTCTGGGTTGGCGGATGGGGGGATGGTGGGGGGATGGTGGTGCTTCCGACTCTGTGGGAACAGTTTGGGAGGCCCTGTTCTATCCCAGCATGCCTGTGGCCCAGTGCAGAAAACAAGGCCCATAAAGACGTGTCTGGATGAGTCTGGTGTGGAAGAACTGCAGGGACCCGCACAGATCCCTGAGCTCGACCCCGTCAAACAGCTGTGGGTGAACTGGAGCAGAGATCGAGAGCCCAACATCAGTGCTGGACTCCACAGAATGGGACATGTGAAGGCCAGTATAGTAACACATCCAAGTTAGTGCACACATTAGGAGCAGTCGAGACCTTCAGGGTCCCAGTCCGACTCTCTGACCTTCAGGGTCCCAGTCTGACTCTCTCGCCTTCAGGGTCCCAGTCTGACTCTCTGACCTTCAGGGTCCCAGTCCGACTCTCTGACCTTCAGGGTCCCGGTCCGACTCTCTGACCTTCAGGGTCCCAGTCCAACTCTCTGACCTTGACTCTCTGACCTTCAGGGTCCCAGTCCGACTCTCTGACCTTCAGGGTACCAGTCCGACTCTCTGACCTTCAGGGTCCCGGTCTGACTGTCTGACCTTCAGGGTCCCGGTCCGACTCTCTGACCTTCAAGGTCCCGGTCCGACTCTCTGACCTTCAGGGTCCCGGTCCGACTCTCTGACCTTCAGGGTCCCGGTCCGACTCTCTGACCTTCAGGGTCCCAGTCCAACTCTCTGACCTTGACTCTCTGACCTTCAGGGTCCCAGTCCGACTCTCTGACCTTCAGGGTCCCGGTCCGACTCTCTGACCTTCAGGGTCCCGGTCCGACTCTCTGACCTTCAGGGTCCCAGTCCGACTCTCTGACCTTCAGGGTACCAGTCCGACTCTCTGACCTTCAGGGTCCCAGTCCGACTCTCTGACCTTCAGGGTCCCGGTCCGACTCTCTGACCTTCAGGGTCCCAGTCCAACTCTCTGACCTTGACTCTCTGACCTTCAGGGTCCCAGTCCGACTCTCTGACCTTCAGGGTCCCAGTCCGACTCTCTGACCTTCAGGGTCCCAGTCCGACTCTCTGACCTTCAGGGTACCAGTCCGACTCTCTGACCTTCAGGGTCCCGGTCCGACTCTCTGACCTTCAGGGTCCCGGTCCGACTCTCTGACCTT
>JAULUF010000022.1:175000-177500 GCA_031834385.1 Semotilus atromaculatus
AAAAACTCACCTGCCTATAGTCTTAGTAATCCTGAAGACAATGTTTAGCTTGTTCAGGTGTGTTTGATTAGGGTTGGAACTAAATTCTGCAGGACAGCGGCTCTCTAGAACCGAACTTGCCTACGCCTGGGCTAGCCCGACGCCTCTCCTCATAGGCACAACACACAACCTGAGCTTGCTGAGAGCGGGTCATGTGCCTTTGTATCTTAAGCAGGATTCTTTATTGAGAACACGAGCTGTGCGTTTCTGTTGTCTTTTCCAAGCTCGTCTCGAGTCTAAACTAAGGGAAACGTTCCCTTGCAATTTATAACATTATAAGGGGAGGAATGGCAGGACTCTCCTGCTGTCTCCCAAGAGTTTCAGTAATCTGCTTACAATAGAGAGAAACAGGAATGGCAGGCTCGATAGAGCGCAGTAATCTGACAAATACAGAAAACAGGATTGGCCGGACTCTCTTGCTGGAAACTGTTTCACAGCATTACCATCCTAACCTGAAATGCTAAATTCAATCTACAGAACATTCTCAGTTTATATACTTTGGTATTGGAACCTAAGTTAAACATATTCTTAAATTTGTAACCCTGCATATCCAAATCAAAATCCAGCAAATTGCCCTAAATACACTAACAAAACAGAACGAACATGATTTCAAAGAAAAGGGCAAGTCAACCCTACAAAACACCATTACTGAAAATAAAAGACATAACAGAATCTAAGTCAGGTACAATAATGGTCTGACGTCTGGAGAGGAGACAGGAGAGGTGCAACCGGCCCGGAATCGCAACAGCTCAACTTTCAACAGCTCAGTTTTAAACCCGCGTCAATCAAAGGGGTGGAGCCATCCCGCAGCTAGAACAAACAGCAATGGAAAAAAACACACACAGAAATAACAATAACGGAAAATAGAAACAATATACAGAATCAAAACATTTTATACGAAATAACACAATTCCGTAACACCAAAGAATGGCCCAGCTTCCCCCTTTACACCTTTCCCCGGTCTGCTGCTAGCAGCAGCCCCATGGCCGATACCCCAGAGGAAAGACCGCTTTCCCAGGCGAACAGGAAAGACCCCAACCCAAGCTATGGGCCCTCCACGAATAGCCCCTCAACGGGAACTTACGGACCTCCCAGCGAGAGTCCTGAACACTATCCTTGAGTCTAGAGCTCTGTCCACAGCTTCAGTCAAATTAACCTGAATCTTATGGCGAGACCAGCTGCTAATATAGGCAGATGCCCCGCCCCTTCCGGGTTCACCGCATTGCCATCGGTTCATGCGGTTCCCACTGCTCAGCCAATAAGCGCGAGCAGATCACTGCACTGTTATGGCTCTGCAGTAGCACCTCATTATTGAATAAAAGGCTTCAATAATCTGAACAAAAGGAGTTTTCCCATATCGTCTAGTAGACGCAATACTCGTTCCCGTTATCTCATGGAACCGAGGTTATGTTAGTAACCGAGACGTTGATTACAGTGAAGCTGCTTTAAAACAATTCAAACTAAAATTACAAGACAGGAAGAGTTAATAACTGATATTCATCTCTACTGATCAACTCTCTCACTGTCTACATATAGTTTGTTTAAGTTAAGTATGTTTTGATAGCATTTGTCCCCTTCTGTCTTATATTTATTTAATGTCTGTCCAGTGTCAGAAACTGCCATGCTAGATTTGTTGTAAGAGCAGTCATAAAACCTGTCTAAAACCTCTTACTGACCTTGCAGGCGACAAACAGACACTTTCCTCAGACGGTGACGGGAGCGTATCTGAGCGGAGTGCGTGAGGCCAGCAAGATCGCAGCACTGTAGAACCGTCTCATCACAGCAGAACCGCCTCACCACTGCAGAACCGTCTCATCACAGCAGAACCGTCTCATCACAGCAGAACCGCCTCACCACTGCAGAACCGTCTCATCACAGCAGAACTGTCTCATCACAGCAGAACCGTCTCATCACAGCAGAACCGCCTCACCACTGCAGAACCGTCTCATCACAGCAGAACTGTCTCATCACAGCAGAACCGCCTCACCACTGCAGAACCGTCTCATCACAGCAGAACTGTCTCATCACAGCAGAACCGTCTCATCACAGCAGAACCGCCTCACCACTGCAGAACCGTCTCATCACAGCAGAACTGTCTCATCACAGCAGAACCGTCTCATCACAGCAGAACCGCCTAACCACTGCAGAACCGTCTCACCACTGCAGAACCGCCTCACCACTGCAGAACCGTCTCATCACAGCAGAACCGTCTCACCACTGCAGAACCGCCTCACCACTGCAGAACCGTCTCACCACTGCAGAACCGTCTCATCACAGCAGAACCGCCTCACCACTGCAGAACCGTCTCACCACTGCAGAACCGTCTCATCACAGCAGAACTGCCTCACCACTGCAGAACCGTCTCACCACTGCAGAACCGTCTCATCACAGCAGAACCGCCTCACCACTGCAGAACCGTCTCACCACTGCAGAACCATCTCATCACAGCAGAACCGTCTCA
>JAULUF010000022.1:182500-197500 GCA_031834385.1 Semotilus atromaculatus
TAATCTTGGTCACAGCGTCTGTTCCAGGAAGGGTTCGGTTAGATCGTCTGAGGCGTGATGAACTTAATCTCTTTTGCTGCATAGGGTTGTCATTGAGTGACAGATTATTTAAGCGGTGATTGAAAGCCTCAGCCAGCGGCTTCATGTCAGAGGAGAAGCCTCCACAGATGAAGAGTGTGTGTGTGTGTGTGTGTGTGTGTGTGTGTGTGTGTTTAAATGACTGATTGTCAGGCTCGTGACCTGCGGAGGGAGCAGCATTCCAGTGTGCCAGTGCCGACACATCCAGCTCCATCTCTGCTGTGTGTGTGTGTGTGCGTGTGTGTGTGTGTGTGTGTGTGTGTGTGTGAGGAGAGACTCCATTCAAAGCGCCACACTACCATATACTCTTACTACTTCTACATATCTTTACCGAGTTCAGACAGAATTTTGCTTACTGTCACTAACACTTGCATCCCTTCTGTTGCCTGAAGGCGGACTCTAACTATTTAATATCTTACCATGGCATGATTCATTATTATATTAAATTAAAAAACAAATAATTTCAGTTACCGTTATTATAAATGCTATGAAAACTTGACCTCAGTGAACGGAGCCTGTGCTCTAGTCTAGGCTGTAACACAACACTTGTATGTTAGTGTGTGAAGTGTTCATCAGAAGTGCAATCATGAGTCCACCATTGACCAGTATTCCAACTTTCATGCGGATGTTTTTCTGTAACTTTGAATATAATGACACTATTTTCTTTTTTTTTTAGAACTGATTTACAGCTCAGTTGAACTCTGTTTGCATTGTCTCATTATTTTCCTGTTATCACTGTAAAGCTGTTTGGAACAATCTGTATTTTATAAAGAGCTATAAAAATAAAAGTGACTAGACTTGATTAGCCTACTCATAAAGAAATGGATCATAACATTGAAATGGCTACAAACAGGTTGAAATCGTGTTTACAGTTTCTTCATTTGATCGCCGCTGGATCAGTTATTTTGGATGGCTAACAGCAGGATTAGACACCTGTAAATGTGTCTGTCAGAGGAAGGTTAGCTTGTCTTCTCTCAGTCTAATCCAAGTTCATCTCCTTCGTTTGATGTTTTTCCATTATGTCCCTTTCACTTGAAGGTATTAATGCATTATTCGCTGTTAAACTGATTTGTATATATTTACACAATCCATGGACTGAATGAACCCCTTATTGTTGAGTAGAACAGGACCGTGTTAGGCTAATGGCGGAGTCTGAGGTGAGACATACCTGTGTTTCAGCGCTGCATGAGCTCCAGTGAGAGACGTTGACGAGTTTAATTAAAGGGCGGGAACTGCTTCACGCTTCTTCTGAGGGCGGGAAGATCCTATCACTGCAGTGTGTGCGCGCGCTCCGACAGCACTGGATTATTCCTCTCATCCGATCCTACGATTCTGTTGTGTTTAGGTTGAAACAGCAGGTGAGTGTGATATTCCTCGGATTGATTAAAACTATTAATTTACTCGTTGCACGTTTGAAATGAAACACTTGCTTCAGTAAACTTTGTGTAAATCTGATAGTTTCGTTATAACTTGTACTGAAGTTTATAAATTGTGCTGTTGTACTGATGGTGTTGCTTTAAGCGTGTCTACTGAATGAGTACATGTAAAGAGTGACTGAAGTGTGTGATTGTTTGAGTTGTGTGTTATCAGCTGAGAGGATGCGGGTTCGAGCGCTGCTGGTCCTGATACTCACGGCAGTCCTCATCGCGCATGCGCAAGGTACGTTATTTCTGTCGTTATTTCTTCTATTTAGTGGTTTGTTTATCTTTCGATCTCTCATTATATTGTTCTGTGATTTTATTTGTTGTACTATAATTCAGCGAATCTCTCTGTAGCGTTTACACACATCTATTGTTGTAATGTTCTATTACTATGAAGTCTTATTCTATTCATATTTCATTCTTAAAATGTCCAAAATAACACCTGTTGTATTTTAGGTCACCCTTTTGACTTTTGATTAACTGATCAAAAGGGAACATTTTCACATTTTCTGTATTAGTTCCTGACATTAGATGTTCCCTTTCACTGCTTAACATTTTCTAAAGCGTGTTGGAAACGTTAGAGATCTCCTGAAAGGAGGCACTTGTGTGTAGTTCCTCTCTGCGGCGTGAAGCGTGTGTGTAAGGCGGTGTTGTCAGGATCTGTCGGAGAGGATTCCTCTGTCAGGAGAAGCTGATGACCTGGAGCTCGTCCAGCAGAAACACGTTCAGATCTGTTCCTCAAATACCTCAAATAGGCTATATGAAGTATAGCCGTTCATATATACAACTATACCACAGAAGTGTAGCCGTTCATATATACAACTATACCACAGAAGTATAGCCGTTCATATATACAACTATACCACAGAAGTATAGCAGTTCATATATACAACTATACCACAGAAGTACAGCCGTTCATATATACAACTATACCACAGAAGTATAGCCGTTCATATATACAACTATACCACAGAAGTATAGCCGTTCATATATACAACTATACCACAGAAGTGTAGCCGTTCATATATACAACTATACCACAGAAGTATAGCCGTTCATATATACAACTATACCACAGAAGTATAGCAGTTCATATATACAACTATACCACAGAAGTGTAGCTGTTCATATATACAACTATACCACAGAAGTATAGCAGTTCATATATACAACTATACCACAGAAGTACAGCCGTTCATATATACAACTATACCACAGAAGTGTAGCCGTTCATATATACAACTATACCACAGAAGTGTAGCCGTTCATATATACAACTATACCACAGAAGTATAGCCGTTCATATATATACAACTATACCACAGAAGTGTAGCCGTTCATATATACAACTATACCACAGAAGTGTAGCCGTTCATATATACAACTATACCACAGAAGTATAGCCGTTCATATATACAACTATACCACAGAAGTATAGCAGTTCATATATACAACTATACCACAGAAGTACAGCCGTTCATATATACAACTATACCACAGAAGTATAGCCGTTCATATATACAACTATACCACAGAAGTATAGCCGTTCATATATACAACTATACCACAGAAGTGTAGCCGTTCATATATACAACTATACCACAGAAGTATAGCCGTTCATATATACAACTATACCACAGAAGTATAGCAGTTCATATATACAACTATACCACAGAAGTGTAGCTGTTCATATATACAACTATACCACAGAAGTATAGCAGTTCATATATACAACTATACCACAGAAGTACAGCCGTTCATATATACAACTATACCACAGAAGTATAGCAGTTCATATATACAACTATACCACAGAAGTGTAGCTGTTCATATATACAACTATACCACAGAAGTATAGCAGTTCATATATACAACTATACCACAGAAGTGTAGCCGTTCATATATACAACTATACCACAGAAGTATAGCCGTTCATATATATACAACTATACCACAGAAGTATAGCCGTTCATATATACAACTATACCACAGAAGTGTAGCCGTTCATATATACAACTATACCACAGAAGTGTAGCCGTTCATATATACAACTATACCACAGAAGTATAGCCGTTCATATATACAACTATACCACAGAAGTGTAGCCGTTCATATATACAACTATACCACAGAAGTGTAGCCGTTCATATATACAACTATACCACAGAAGTGTAGCCGTTCATATATACAACTATACCACAGAAGTATAGCCGTTCATATATACAACTATACCACAAAAGTGTAGCCGTTCATATATACAACTATACCACAGAAGTATAGCCGTTCATATATACAACTATACCACAGAAGTATAGCCGTTCATATATATACAACTATACCACAGAAGTATAGCCGTTCATATATATACAACTATACCACAGAAGTATAGCAGTTCATATATACAACTATACCACAGAAGTGTAGCAGTTCATATATACAACTATACCACAGAAGTGTAGCCGTTCATATATACAACTATACCACAGAAGTGCAGCCGTTCATATATACAACTATACCACAGAAGTGCAGCCGTTCATATATACAACTATACCACAGAAGTATAGCAGTTCATATATACAACTATACCACAGAAGTGTAGCAGTTCATATATACAACTATACCACAGAAGTATAGCCGTTCATATATACAACTATACCACAGAAGTGTAGCAGTTCATATATACAACTATACCACAGAAGTGCAGCCGTTCATATATACAACTATACCACAGAAGTATAGCCGAAGCTTGTGCTTTGTTCGCGTCATTTTGAAGATGATTGCTTCACAAACATAAATGCTATCAAATATGGATTCGCGAGCCGGCTAATATTGAAGGAAGGTTCAGTTCAGTACCAAGTTTATTTTGTTTGAATTTTTGTTGAAGTTTGAATTTTTTACTACAAAGCGGTGCACTATAATCATTATTATAACACAATGTAATTGATAAAAGCATTGTACACTGTACTCCGTGTTAACCAACTGACTGGGTCGTCTGACCAATCACCGCAGATTAGCGTCACGCAAAGGCGGGGTTTGGAAAATGAGTCATTGAACGATTCATATGGGAGTCACTGAGCAAATCAACTGTTGTTGGGGACTCCCAAAACAATATTAGGAACATTTTAAATGCCATAATAGGTGCCCTTTTAAGCAAACATCATTTATCTTGTTTAAAATTTTCATTTTGCTACATCCAGCAGAGTAAAGTATCCGACGGTACGGCGTTCTCTGCGGTGGGTTGGTTAGCTCTCCTAGCGGGTGTACTTCAGAGTGCTTATTTGTTTGCTCCAGCATTTGAAAATGCTTTGTAAGCAGTGTGTTATAGGTTTGCATTGTTTTTATGTTTTTGTTTAAAATACTTTGTCCAAATAATACAATAAGTCCATATTCAGAAAAGAATTCAGCATCCATTAAAAAAGAAAACTTTACAGAAAGAAAGTTTGAAGTGACAGTGTTTAGTGTGTGTACAGCGACAGCTGAGAGCTGTTTACAGTAGTCGAGCAGATTCCCAACAGGGAAGGGCGAATCATTTTACTGACTAGGATCTTTGAATCTCATTCGTCAAAATGAACGACTCTTCATTTTGTTCATTTCAGCAGAATATGTCATTTTAATAACATATATATGTTATTAAAATGTTACATGTTAAAAGCCAAATTCCCCAAACACATCAGATCCCATTTAGAATAAGAAAACCATTGCAATGCAAGGAAAAGGCCAAATTATTAGGAACAGAAACAATTAATTCATTCATCTGTGTTCAGGCCATGAAGTGTTAGTTTACCTTCCGATCCGGCGTTCGCTCGCCCCGAGATCCTCATACACTGAAGTGTTAGTGTGCCTCCCGATCCGGCGTTCGCTCGCTCCGAGATCCTCATACACTGAAGTGTTAGTTTACCTCCCGATCCGGCGTTCGCTCGCCCCGAGATCCTCATACACTGAAGCGCTAGTTTACCTCCCGATCCGGCGTTCGCTCGCCCCGGGATCCTCATAAACTGAAGTGTTAGTTTACCTCCCGATCCGGCGTTCGCTCGCCCCGAGATCCTCATACACTGAAGTGTTAGTTTACCTCCCGATCCGGCATTCGCTCGCCCCGGGATCCTCATACACTGAAGTGTTAGTTTACCTCCCGATCCGGCGTTCGCTCACCCCGGGATCCTCATAAACCGAAGTTTTAGTTTAGCTCCCGATCCGGCGTTCGCTCGCCCCGAGATCCTTACACTGAAGCGCTAGTTTACCTCCCGATCCGGCATTCGCTCGCCCCGAGATCCTCATACACTGAAGTGTTAGTGTGCCTCCCGATCCGGCGTTCGCTCGCTCCGAGATCCTCATACACTGAAGTGTTAGTGTGCCTCCCGATCCGGCGTTCGCTCGCTCCGAGATCCTCATACACTGAAGTGTTAGTTTACCTCCCGATCCGGCGTTCGCTCGCCCCGAGATCCTCATACACTGAAGCGCTAGTTTACCTCCCGATCCGGCATTCGCTCGCCCCGAGATCCTCATACACTGAAGTGTTAGTTTACCTCCCGATCCGGCATTCGCTCGCCCCGAGATCCTCATACACTGAAGTGTTAGTTTACCTCCCGATCCGGCGTTCGCTCGCCCCCAGATCCTCATACACTGAAGTGTTAGTGTGCCTCCCGATCCGGCGTTCGCTCGCTCCGAGATCCTCATAAACCGAAGTGTTAGTTTACCTCCCGATCCGGCATTCGCTCGCCCCGAGATCCTCATACACTGAAGTGTTAGTTTACCTCCCGATCCGGCATTCGCTCGCCCCGAGATCCTCATACACTGAAGCGCTAGTTTACCTCCCGATCCGGCATTCGCTCGCCCCGAGATCCTCATACACTGAAGTGTTAGTGTGCCTCCCGATCCGGCGTTCGCTCGCTCCGAGATCCTCATACACTGAAGTGTTAGTGTGCCTCCCGGTCCGGCGTTCGCTCGCCCCGAGATCCTCATACACTGAAGCGCTAGTTTACCTCCCGATCCGGCATTCGCTCGCCCCGAGATCCTCATACACTGAAGTGTTAGTGTGCCTCCCGATCCGGCGTTCGCTCGCCCCGAGATCCTCATACACTGAAGTGTTAGTGTGCCTCCCGATCCGGCATTCGCTCGCCCCGAGATCCTCATACACTGAAGCGCTAGTTTACCTCCCGATCCGGCATTCGCTCGCCCCGAGATCCTCATACACTGAAGTGTTAGTGTGCCTCCCGATCCGGCGTTCGCTCGCTCCGAGATCCTCATACACTGAAGTGTTAGTTTACCTCCCGATCCGGCGTTCGCTCGCCCCGAGATCCTCATACACTGAAGCGCTAGTTTACCTCCCGATCCGGCATTCGCTCGCCCCGAGATCCTCATACACTGAAGTGTTAGTGTGCCTCCCGATCCGGCGTTCGCTCGCTCCGAGATCCTCATACACTGAAGTGTTAGTTTACCTCCCGATCCGGCGTTCGCTCGCCCCGAGATCCTCATACACTGAAGCGCTAGTTTACCTCCCGATCCGGCATTCGCTCGCCCCGAGATCCTCATACACTGAAGTGTTAGTGTGCCTCCCGATCCGGCGTTCGCTCACTCCGAGATCCTCATACACTGAAGTGTTAGTGTGCCTCCCGATCCGGCGTTCGCTCGCCCCGAGATCCTCATACACTGAAGTGTTAGTTTACCTCCCGATCCGGCGTTCGCTCGCCCCGAGATCCTCATACACTGAAGTGTTAGTGTGCCTCCCGATCCGGCGTTCGCTCGCCCCGAGATCCTCATACACTGAAGCGCTAGTTTACCTCCCGATCCGGCATTCGCTCGCCCCGAGATCCTCATACACTGAAGTGTTAGTGTGCCTCCCGATCCGGCGTTCGCTCGCCCCGAGATCCTCATAAACGGAGCATGCCGTCAGTGCCGGATCCTCAGGTCATCTCTCGTGTCTCGGGTTCGAGGCATTCAGCCTTTTGTCACGTAACTATATGTTGTTATGTAGGTATCTTTGCTTTATCAAAGTGAGTATTCCCATCATACAGTTAAAGTTTAAAGCATTTACAACTCTTTATTACCACATTCGTTTCACGTACCTACCCCGAAGTGATAAAATAAAACAAAATTCTGTATCAAATTTATAGGCAAGACAAGTAGTTTGCAATGTTAACTATATTGGTTACCTATAAAGTTCCGTATTAATTACAAGGTATTGCTACTGACTTATAAAGCCCTAAATGGTTTAGCTCCAGTCTATTTAACGGATCTTCTATCGCCCTATAATCCATCGCGCTCTTTAAGATCACTAAATTCGAGGCTTCTGGTCATACCTAGGATATCCAGATCCACCAAAGGAGGGAGAGCATTTTCACATTTAGCTCCGAAGCTTTGGAATAGCCTTCCTGATATTGTTCGTTGCTCAGACTCGCTCTCCCAGTTTAAAACTAGACTAAAGACGCATCTATTCAGCCAGGCATTCATATAAATTTTTTATCTTACAGTTACTGTAAATCCGGCCTCTAGTTCATAAACGCCAGAGGAGAACTGGCCCCCGACTGAGCCTGGGTTCTCCCAAGGTTTTTTCTCCATCATTGGGAGTTTTAGGACACCATTGGGTCACCTGATGGAGTTTTAGGACACCATTGGGTCACCTGATGGAGTTTTAGGACACCATTGGGTCACCTGATGGAGTTTTAGGACACCATTGGGTCACCTGATGGAGTTTTAGGACACCATTAGGTCACTTGATGGAGTTTTAGGACACCTTTGGGTCACTTGATGGAGTTTTAGGACACCATTCGGTCACCTGATGGAGTTTTAGGACACCATTGGGTCACTTGATGGAGTTTTAGGACACCATTGGGTCACTTGATGGAGTTTTAGGACACCATTGGGTCACTTGATGGAGTTTTAGGACACCATTGGGTCACCTGATGGATTTTAGGACACCATTCGGTCACCTGATGGATTTTAGGACACCATTCGGTCACCTGATGGATTTTAGGACACCATTCGGTCACCTGATGGAGTTTTAGGACACAATTGGACACAATCCTTGCCACTGTTGGCTTTGGCTTGCTCAGTTGGGGATATTCAAATTAATTAACCAATCATTAATACCATTGATCAGCCCTACCAAACGTGGAGTTCGAACATTGTTATATTGTTTTGATTGATACTGTGAAGCTGCTTTGATACAATCTGTATTGTGAAAAGCGCTATATAAATATACTTGACTTGACTTGATACTCAATGTTATGGAAAAGAACCATGACAGAACATGTGTGACAGAAAATAAATTGTAAGAAATAAAAAAGCTACAATTTGGGACCAGGAACGCAGCATGTAACTGTAAGCGTTGAAAAAAACAGACTATGCGCTTGTTTGTAAGGAAATTTCCCAGAGTTAAGCGGCTTAAAATGATCTGATAACAAACAGAGAAATCGGGTTGAAGGGAATAAAGTGTTTCTCCACAGGGTTACAGGTGTAGATGCTCAATGTGAGAAACGCATCTCTTCTAAGATCAACTGAGTGACGGAAATTACATTTAATGACGCAATTTCACTTGCTTCAGACACACACACACACACACACACACACACACAAGCACAATTACTCACACACACACACACACACAAGCACAATTACACACACACACACACACACACACACTCACTCACACACTCACACCGAGTGGACACGAGCCGGATGTTTTCCCGCTGTTGAGAGGAAGAGTGTTTTCAGGCGTCCTGCACTAAGGTTGGTGTTCTTCACACAGTGTTTGATCTTCTGCCTGTTGCATCCGCTGATCTGAGGAAACTCTCATGACTCTTTACAGAACACAGCCTGTGTGTGTGTGTGAGTGTGTTCAAGGACACAGCCTGTGTGTGTGTTCCAGAACACAGCTTGTGTGTGTTTGTGTTTGTGTGTGTGTGTGTGTGTGTGTGTTACAGTACATGGCCTGTGCTCGTCTGTAGAGACATGAGTGTGTGTGTGTGTGACGGGAACTGCCTGCTGACTGAAACACAAACTCTGGTTTGTGGGATCATTCAGTGTTGAGAAGAGTGTGTGTGTGTGCATGGATTTGTGTGTTCAGATGTCAGACGGTGACTGTGGTTTTTCCAGTGCCGTAGATTGACGCTCTTTACATCTACACAAACAGACACTTCTCCTGGATTCTTTCCCAAAAGTCTCACTTTCTTCTCAGTCTGTCGTGGCAATAAGCCAAGCAGCCAGTCACACACACACACACACACACACACATACACACACATCAGTGCTGCAGGTACGAGGAGAGAGTTAGACTTTATTCATAACACTGAGTCCAAACCAGATCTGATGCGACTGAAAGTTTGCTTTGGCTGGCAGTTTTAACTCTAGAAAAACAAACTCTAAACAAACTTTGTTTTGGCCTTATTTCGGTGGAAATGACGTTACACCAGTCTATTCTTTGATTTAGCCTGAAGAATATCAAAATGTTCAGTGACGAACATGCAACAAATGCTGTGTGACTTAAATTCACATTTGTTCACCATAACACTGTTAGAGCTGCGTCGGGTCACGTGTGGTTTGGACACGCATATCATCCTCTCGTTCCTCTCGTTCCTCTCGTTCCTGTCGTTCCTCTCGATCCTCTCGATCCTCTCGTCCCTCTCGTTCCTCTCTTCCATCTGTCTGATACACAGAGGATGTTTCAGATCTAATCAAACACCAGCTGTCAGTCAAACTTCACCAGTGATCTGAGTAACGGTGTGTTTGCTGTGCAGCCGGTGCTTGTGATTAGATGGACTGTTGTTCATCAGCTGTACATGTTGACTGCAGGAGGGTGTGTGTGTGTGTGTGTGTGTGTGTGTGTGTGTGTGTGTGTGTGTGTGTGACGCTCTTGTCTCCGCTGTGTTTGCAGTGCCCATGCCCAGAAGGCTTCGCTTCAGAGAGTTGAGCTCCGACAGGCTGAGTGTGAGCTGGAAGGAGCCGAAGGGAGCGTTTGACGGCTACATACTCGCGTACAGCACCGGCTCAGGTGAGTGCTGATACACACTCGCGTACAGCACCGGCTCAGGTGAGAGCTGATACACACTCGCGTACAGCACCGGCTCAGATGAGCGCTGATACACACTCGCGTACAGCACCGGCTCAGGTGAGTGCTGATACACACTCGCGTACAGCACCGGCTCAGATGAGCGCTGATACACACTCGCGTACAGCACCGGCTCAGGTGAGCGCTGATACACACTCGCGTACAGCACCGGCTCAGGTGAGCGCTGATACACACTCGCGTACAGCACCGGCTCAGATGAGCGCTGATACACACTCGCGTACAGCACCGGCTCAGGTGAGTGCTGATACACACTCGCGTACAGCACCGGCTCAGATGAGCGCTGATACACACTCGCGTACAGCACCGGCTCAGGTGAGCGCTGATACACACTCGCGTACAGCACCGGCTCAGGTGAGGGCTGATACACACTCGCGTACAGCACCGGCTCAGGTGAGCGCTGATACACACTCGCGTACAGCACCGGCTCAGGTGAGCGCTGATACACACTCGCGTACAGCACCGGCTCAGGTGAGCGCTGATACACACTCGCGTACAGCACCGGCTCAGGTGAGTGCTGATACACACTCAATGTAACATTGAGTCCAGCCGGTTGTTATCTCAGAATAAACCCGACAGGGTGATCAGGATCGGGTCTTCCATCAGCCTCAAGGGGGTTTATTTTGAGATAACAACCGGCTCAATGTTTTCCGGTTTATTACACTTATTACATTATCCCACTTATTACACGGGTACTTGCCACATAATTAAATAATTAGACACGGAACTGAAAAGTGTTTCTTTGTCAACTGTCTTGCATAATCAAAACAATAAACACATTGTTAAAAAAAATTTTTATAAAAAAATAATTAGACATGAAATATTGGTCTGAGTTGAAATATTTTATTAGGTCTTTTATCGCAAAACTTCCACGGAGTGCAGTTGTAGCGGCGAATTTAAACTAGACGGACATTTTTAAAAAACGATATACAGTCATACTACTTATTACACAGCATTTAGCCACATTAATAATATTCCTGTTGCTAAACTATCAAAAGTGGATTCGGACGACCATGTGCTTAGATCGTTAAAATAGGGCCCCGATATCTGAAAGTGTTGCTGTCTGTGTTGTGTTCGGCAGGAGTCGAGCGTGAGCTGAGCGTGAGTAAGTCTGAGCCTAGAGCCGTGATCGAGGGGTTCGACCGCAGGAGAGAGGTCATTGTAAAGGTCACGGTCCTCAGAGGGACGGAGCGGAGCGAAGCACTGCAGGGCAGATACAGCGGTCAGTGTTTTACTCTCACCCTACACACACCTGCAGCTAACTAACCCATATCAGCTACTCTGTGTTCCTGATGTTCCTCTGACTGTGTTCCTGATGTTCCTCTGACTGTGTTCCTGATGTTCCTGACTGTGTTCCTGATGTTCCTCTGACTGTGTTCCTGATGTTCCTCTGTCTGTGTTCCTGATGTTCCTCTGACTGTGTTCCTACTGTGTTCCTCTGTCTGTGTTCCTGATGTTCCTGACTGTGTTCCTGATGTTCCTCTGACTGTGTTCCTGATGTTCCTCTGACTGTGTTCCTGATGTTCCTCTGTCTGTGTTCCTGATGTTCCTCTGTCTGTGTTCCTGATGTTCCTCTGTCTGTGTTCCTGATGTTCCTCTGTCTGTGTTCCTGATGTTCCTCTGACTGTGTTCCTGATGTTCCTCTGACTGTGTTCCTGATGTTCCTCTGTCTGTGTTCCTGATGTTCCTCTGACTGTGTTCCTGATGTTCCTCTGACTGTGTTCCTGATGTTCCTCTGACTGTGTTCCTGATGTTCCTCTGACTGTGTTCCTGATGTTCCTCTGACTGTGTTCCTGATGTTCCTCTGACTGTGTTCCTGATGTTCCTCTGACTGTGTTCCTGATGTTCCTCTGGCTGTGTTCCTGATGTTCCTCTGACTGTGTTCCTGATGTTCCTCTGACTGTGTTCCTGATGTTCCTCTGGCTGTGTTCCTGATGTTCCTCTGTCTGTGTTCCTGATGTTCCTCTGTCTGTGTTCCTGATGTTCCTCTGTCTGTGTTCCTGATGTTCCTCTGTCTGTGTTCCTGATGTTCCTCTGTCTGTGTTCCTGATGTTCCTCTGACTGTGTTCCTGATGTTCCTCTGACTGTGTTCCTGATGTGTTCCTGATGTTCCTCTGACTGTGTTCCTGATGTTCCTCTGTCTGTGTTCCTGATGTTCCTCTGTCTGTGTTCCTGATGTTCCTCTGACTGTGTTCCTGATGTTCCTCTGTTCCTGATGTTCCTCTGGCTGTGTTCCTGATGTTCCTCTGACTGTGTTCCTGATGTTCCTCTGACTGTGTTCCTGATGTTCCTCTGACTGTGTTCCTGATGTTACTCTGACTGTGTTCCTGATGTTCCTCTGACTGTGTTCCTGATGTTCCTCTGCCCGTGTTCCTGATGTTCCTCTGACTGTGTTCCTGATGTTCCTCTGACTGTGTTCCTGATGTTCCTCTGGCTGTGTTCCTGATGTTCCTCTGTCTGTGTTCCTGATGTTCCTCTGACTGTGTTCCTGATGTTCCTCTGTCCGTGTTCCTGATGTTACTCTGACTGTGTTCCTGATGTTCCTCTGACTGTGTTCCTGATGTTCCTCTGACTGTGTTCCTGATGTCCCTCTGACTGTGTTCCTGATGTTCCTCTGTCTGTGTTCCTGATGTTCCTCTGACTGTGTTCCTGATGTTCCTCTGACTGTGTTCCTGATGTTCCTGACTGTGTTCCTGATGTTCCTCTGACTGTGTTCCTGATGTTCCTCTGACTGTGTTCCTGATGTCCCTCTGACTGTGTTCCTGATGTTCCTCTGACTGTGTTCCTGATGTTCCTCTGACTGTGTTCCTGATGTTCCTCTGACTGTGTTCCTGATGTCCCTCTGACTGTGTTCCTGATGTTCCTCTGACTGTGTTCCTGATGTTCCTCTGACTGTGTTCCTGATGTTCCTCTGACTGTGTTCCTGATGTTCCTCTGTCTGTGCTCCTGTCAGGATCAGGATCGGGATCGGAGGTGAGTGTCGCCGGTGTGTCGCTCCATCAGCAGGACACTAGCGGGTCGAATGATGGCATCACTGGAGGTGAGGAGAAACGGCACTGAGGATGAAGCTGGTCAGCGAGTCCCATGTACAGTCGCTCGGTTTATAAAGCGCTTGACTAGTTAAAAACCATTCCAACTGTTCGGCGTCACACGGCTATCAACAAGAAATAATGGTAACACTTTAGAATACTGTTCCTTCGTTAATGAACAACTACACAGGCACAAATGAGTAATTCACTATTAACATTCTACTTACTACTAGGGATGTGCACGAATATTTGAATTTTCGAATATTTGATTTGTAATTATTATTTGAAAAATAAAATACTATTCGAATTTTATTAAATTAAATGCACTGGGTTGCGCTGTGGAGTGTGTTTAACAAGTAGATTGTATTTGATCACACAATGTCATCGTCTTCCTCGCGACGTTTGGAATTACTTAGATGAAAATGATATTACTAAATGGAATTACTTTTAATAAAATTTATTAATGAAACTGAGTTATCATAATATCACAACAACAATGAGAAATCACATGAAATCCAAACAGCAGTGCACTGAGGCTCATCTGAGGCCCATAGCTTAGGACCATCTGAGGCCCATAGCTGAGGCCCATCTGAGGCCCTTAGCTGAGGCCCGTCTGAGGCCCATCGGATGCCCATAGCTGAGGCCCATCTGAGGCCCATCTGATGCCCATAACTGAGGCCCATCTCAGGCCCATCTGAGGCCCATCGGATGCCCATAGCTGATGCCCATAGCTGAGGACCATCTGAGGCCCATAGCTGAGGCCCATAGCTGAGGCCCATAGCTGAGGCCCATAGCTGAGGCCCGTCTGAGGCCCATCGGATGCCCATAGCTGAGGCCCATCTGAGGCCCATCTGATGCCCATAACTGAGGCCCATCTCAGGCCCATCTGAGGACCATCTGAGGCCCATAGCTGAGGCCCATAGCTGAGGCCCATAGCTGAGGACCATCTGAGGCCCATAGCTGAGGCCCATAGCTGAGGCCCATAGCTGAGGCCCGTCTGAGGCCCATCGGATGCCCATAGCTGAGGCCCATCTGAGGCCCATTGGATGCCCATAGCTGAGGCCCATCTGAGGCCCATCTGATGCCCATAGCTGAGGCCCATCTGAGGCCCATTGGATGCCCATAGCTGAGGCCCGTCTGAGGCCCATCTGAGGCCCATAGCTGAGGCCCATCTGAGGCCCATAGCTGAGGCCCATCGGATGCCCATAGCTGAGGCCCATCTGAGGCCCATCTGATGCCCATAGCTGAGGCCCATCTGAGGCCCATTGGATGCCCATAGCTGAGGCCCGTCTGAGGCCCATCGGATGCCCATAGCTGAGGCCCGTCTGAGGCCCATCGGATGCCCATAGCTGAGGCCCATCTGAGGCCCATCTGATGCCCATAGCTGAGGCCCGTCTGAGGCCCATCGGAT
>JAULUF010000022.1:202500-220000 GCA_031834385.1 Semotilus atromaculatus
TCGGACAGGGAAAGGCCTTAACCATACCAGGAGCAAGTTCCAGGCACGAGGGAGCCACCGAAAGTGCTTGAATATCTCCAATTCTTTTTAGAGATGAGATAGCGAGAAGAAGGATAGTCTTTAGAGTAGAAACTTTTCCGAAACTTCCTCGATGGGCTTTGAAAGGAGCTAGGGAGAGACCTTCTAAGACGATGGCCAGATCCCAAGCTGGTCCCCTCGTGCGAACTGCAGGCCTCAGCCTCAAGGTGCCACGAAGGAAGCGAGATATAAGTGGGTGTCTCCCGAGGGAACCTCCACTTGAAGGGGCGTGGTAAGCAGCTAAGGCCGCCACATACACCTTCAGTGTGGAGTGGGATAACCCTGTGGAGAGACGGTCCTGCAGGAAATCCAGCACTGTACCAACCGGGCAGTTAACTGGGTCCTGCTGGCGCTCTCCACACCAAGAGGTGAAAAGATTCCACCTCGCGGCATATAACTTACTCGTGGAGGGAGCTCTGGATTGGAGGATGGTCTCAACGACCTCAGTCGAGAGACCAGAATCTATGAGCTGGGCCCCCTCAGAGGCCAAGCCCACAGCCTCCATAGTTCTGGGCGGGGGTGAAGAATCGACCCTACCGCCTGAGAGAGTAGGTCTCTACTGATCGGTATCTCAAGAGGAGAGCCGTCGAGGAGAGACACTAGGTCCGCAAACCATACTCGAGCCGGCCAGAACGGGGCACTTAGCAGAAGACTGAGCCCGTCCCGGCGAACCCTCTCCAGAACTCCCGGGAGCAGAGCGATCGGGGGAAATGCGTACAGACGTGACCTCGGCCACGGATGTACCATCGCATCCAACCCCAGCGGGGCTGGATGGCTGAGAAAGAACCACAGCGGGCAGTGTGATGTTCCTCGAGAAGCAAATAGGTCTACCTCGGCACGACCGAAATGTTTCCATAGGAGTTCCACCACCTCGGGGTGAAGACTCCATTCCCCGGGCCTCGGCCCCTGTCTTGACAGGACGTCTACCCCCTGATTTAAATACTCCGGGAGATAAATAGCTCTCAGAGAAAGAATTTTCCCCTGGGACCATAGAAGGATCTGACGTGCCAGTTTGTAAAGTGGGCGAGAACGCAGACCCCCCTGATGGTTGATATAAGAGACCACCAATGTGTTGTCTGTCCGGACAAGAACATGGTGGCCCCTTTAGGTCTGGGAGGAAGTGTTTCAGAGCCTGAAACACCGCCAACATCTCTAGGCAGTTTATGTGCCACAGACGATGATGGTCCTCCCACGGACCCTAAACCGGGCGACCATTCATGATCGCCCCCCCCAACCCGTGAGAGAGGCATCTGTCGTTAGCATAACGCGACAACAAGGAGCTCCTAACACAGGGCCTTGGGACAGAAACCAAGGATCTTTCCACATGATCAGGGCGAGATGACACCGTCGCGAACTCACGATCATGCGAAGCGGATTTCCCCTCGGGGAGAATCCCTTGGTTCTGAGCCACCACTGTAACGGTCTCATGTGCAAGAGGCCAAAAGGTATCACGTTGGACGCAGGTGCCATGAGACCTAACAGTCTCTGGAACTGTTTTACAGTGGATGACTGGCCTAGCTTGACCTGATCTACTGTGGCAAGAATCGAAGCAATACGAGCAGGTGACAATCGTGCCTGCATCGTCGTCGAATCCCACACTACACCTAGAAAAGTGGTTCTCTGTAATGGAGAAAGAACACTCTTCTTGGCGTTGAGCCTCAGCCTGATTAAGCTAGAATTAACCAATCGTCTATATAATTCAGAATACGGATGCCCTGCAGCCTAACGGGGCTATAGCAGCATCCATACACTTCGTGAATGTTCGGGGTGACAGTGCTAGGCCGAACGGAAGAACCCGATATTGGTACGCTTCGCCCCCGAAAGCGAAACCTCAGGAAGACCCGTTCTCTATAGTATTCAGGACCCACTGAGAAACATTGGGGAGAATTTTCCATTCCGCCAGGAACTCTACTAAGGGAACCAGCCTCTCGAGGCTGGCCTCTGGATGAACATCCCGAGTGACAGACACAGCGCCCTGTAACACACTGGCAGGGAACAGCTGGTCTGGGCACTCCACGACCCTCCTCGGAGGGGGCGAGCATCCCTCGGGAAATCGCTCGCCGAGTCTCTCTATGCCCTGTAAAGGCAGGGTTAGTAGAGCAGACCCCTGAGGGCATCGGGAAAGACAGGGCACCGTGTTCTTGTGCAGTGAACTCAAGTCTTTCACGATGGGGACCACCCTCAGAGTCCTGACGTTCAGCACGTCAGGATTTTTTCCAACGCGGCCTTCTTGACGATAATGACTGTCCTCAGATCAGCCTTACCGCGAGAAGGTCTCTCCGGAGAGCGCCCCGCCTCGTCCCTCCAGTTTCTCTGCGGGGGGGCACGAGACTCGACACTTTGAGGTACTCGGCGACTGGGACTGCCCTCGCTCAACAGCCCCAGCGACACGCAATTTAAGGGGCATAAATTTCTGAAAAGCAGCCGCCTGTTCCTTCTCTACCAGGAACCTCTCTGTGACAGAATGAAGAGCGTCACCAAAGAGGCCCATAGGCGAAACTGGAGCATTTAAAAGGAGAGTCTTATCTTTTTCCTTCATAGAGGTCTGACCCAGCCACAAGTGTCTCTCTGTGGCCACCATGGCTGCCATAGACCAGGAGAGTGAGATCAGCAGACTGCCTGAGCTCATTAATCATTTCAACAGAAAATTCCCCCCCTTTACACGCATCTTTATACAGGTCAGCCTGGTAAGCCTGCATAATGGCCATAGTGTAGACGTGCAGCCGCCTGACCCGCCGCCGAGTAAACCTTCCCCACTAACACAGAAGTATTCTTTAGTGGTTTAGAGGGCAGAGCCGGTGCCTTAAGTGAAGACGATGAAGCTGGAGAGAGATAGCTCGCGAGCGTCTCCTCTGCCTTCGGCACCACATAACCAGCAGATTAGCACCAACAATGTTACCATAAGCATTGGACTGACTGTGTAGATTCTGCTTGAAACCGGTCTAACCCAGGTCTTTGAAACCTCAGCATGAAGATCTGGGAAGAACGGTAAGCACCGGCGAGAAGGTTGAGGTTGTGCAGACACAAATCTATCATCTAGTTTACTTTTATCACTAGACTCCTGTCTATCACCATCAAACCTTCTTCATTTGCAGTATAATGTGACAATTTTTTATTTTTTACTAGTTGAAAACTCACGACATCCAGCCCCTCAGAACTGGATAATCTTAATTCAACATCATATGTGCCTCCACCCGGGCAGAAGTAACCGCCGCAGCGTGTGCTGCCGGAGCCGGGTGAGAGGCGCTAGATCTCGCTGGAGATAGCTGAGATAGGGCGGAGCCCGTCTCAACGTCGCCAGTGAGATCCGTCTGCGAGCCCCAAGACACGCGCCGCCGCTCTGCCTCAACAGAAGCGGGACCCGAGCCTTGGGGAGCTTGCAGCAAACCACTCACCTCGAAGAGCGATCGCCGCGAGCGCAGAGTTCTCAAGGGAAAACGCTCGCAATGCTGACAATCGACTCCCTCGAGAGCCGACTGGGCATGCTGCACTCCCAAACAAGCCACACATAGCTATACTGCTCGCTCATATTGGTTTTTTAATATATAATATATATATATATATATAGTGAGAAACTCCTGTCTAAAAACAGACAAACACAATCGATAGATTTCAGACACACACAGAGCTTGCTGAAGTAACAAAAGCTGGCGGCTTGTGTGCTCAGGGGATATTTATAGCTTCCTGGTCGATGACGTCACTCGCCGTACGCTCATTCTCTCCATTGACTGATTTCATTCATTATTCAGACGCTTCACGCTGGAGGGCGTTCCCACTGCAATTACACGCAGCGGTAGTCCCTGAAGGGGAACTTGAAAACCTAATTCAGTGGTGGGTTCTAAGCAAAACACAAATTAGGATTTTCTGTCAACAGTTTTCTTCTTTTTCTAGTACAAAGTTTAAGAGAAAAATTAGTGATTTAGAAAAGGAAATAACAAAAATTATTTTTAATATGGTGCTGAAACCAGATAATGTGATTGCGGAAAATTTATCTGAGAAAAATAACTCTTAATTCTCTATTACAAGTGCAAGCTAAAGGTGCACTGATAAGGTCACGGTTCTTGGCTGTGCATGATATGGATGCACGAACTGCATCTTTTTTTAATCTTGAAAAAGTTTCAAAAAAACAAAGTTTAATGCATTGTTTGACATTCCCAGATGGGTCTAAAACATCTGACCCTAAGAAGATGAGAAAAATTGCTGTGGACTTTTATTCAGATCTTTATAGAGCTGACAAGTGTGATTCACAGAGTACTGAGGTCTTGTTAGAACAACTTCCTACCATTAATAGAAAACAACGTGAAAGTTTGGACACTGTTTTTTCTTTTCAAGAAGTGACTGAAGCCGTACAGCAAATGAAGCCTGGCCGTGCACCAGGTATTGATGGACTGCCGGTGGAGTTCTACAGAGTTATGTGGGGAACTATAGGGAAAGACTTTTATGAGGTCATACAGAAGTGTTATGATGAACAAAATCTTCCTAAGAGTTGTCAGAGGGCTGTTCTTGCTCTTATCCCTAAAATAGGAGATTTAAGCCTCATGAAAAACTGGAGACCTGTTTCCATTCTCACTACTGACTATAACATTTTGGCGAAAGTATTGGTTAATAGGTTGAAGTGTGTTTTGAGTGATATTATTCATAAAGATCAATCATATTGTATTCCAGATAAAATTTTTCTAGTAAGAGATTTACTGGATTATTGTAAATTAAATGGTATTAATTTAGGGTTTCTATCATTAGATCAAGAGAAGGCTTTTGATCGTGTAGATCATGATTATTTATTCAAAACTCTAAAAGCTTTTGGTTGTGGTGATGTTTTTCTTTCCTGGATTAAGACTTTGTATAAAAAAGCTTCGTGTTTAGTGAAAATTGGAGGAGGTCTAAGTCCACCAATACCACTGCTACTGGGTATTACAGACATCTGTTCTTAATGAACTTGAAGAACATGGACCTTAACGGACTTACATCTTTTTATGCTTGAGCTTTGCAAGTGTGGCAGTTTTTGTCCGTGGGAAGAGTAAACGTCTGGGATTTGGAAGAGCCTTTGTTTTTTAATGGATTTTTGTCTACTGAACTTTTGAATTCAGTCACACTACGGAACAATCTGATACAAGCTGGCATTTGTAAAATTGGACATTTAAAAAAGGACAATTTGTGGATTACGGCGGAAGAGTTACACTTTAAAACAGGCATTCGTTCTCTTCGAGTCCTCTAAAGATTGCTGGGGGAGATAAAGAATGCTTGGAGTCTTCAAACTTTACATCTGGAGAGCTTTGATGGTCTTTTCCCTGAGATACATGTGACTGCTGAAGTGGGAGATTGGGAGGAGACTGATGGAAGTTTATTGACTTTTAAAACTCCTGAATATGGGAAATTTGAACATCTTTCCAAGAAAGCACTATATATTTTTTGTGTTAAAGTGCTTAATCTAAGAGCTCTTGACAAAGTTATGGAGTCAAAATGGTCTGGAGTTGTTGAGCCACGCTCTTCCCCGAAGAGTAGTTGGAGGTCCCTGTACAAGACGCCCATTGAAAAAAGATTGGGTGACTTACAGTGGCGGATTGCACATTGGGCAATAGCTACAAACAGATACAAAGCACATCTGAACCCTTTGCAAAGTGTAGATTGTCGTCTCTTCACAGGCGTTTAGTCGTCTCTTCACAGGCGTTTAGTCGTCTCTTCACAGGCGTTTAGTCGTCTCTTCACAGGCGTCGAGTCGTCTCTTCACAGGCGTCTAGTCGTCTCATCACAGGCGTCGAGTCGTCTCTCCACGGGTGTTTAGTCGTCTCTCCACAGGCGTTTAGTCGTCTCTCCACAGGCGTTTAGTCGTCACATCACAGGCGTTTAGTCGTCTCTTCACAGGCGTTTAGTCGTCTCTCCACAGGCGTTTAGTCGTCTCATCACAGGCGTTTAGTCGTCTCTTCACAGGCGTTTAATCGTCTCTCCACAGGCGTTTAGTCGTCTCTCCACGGGTGTTTAGTCGTCTCTCCACAGGCGTTTAGTCGTCTCTTCACAGGCGTTTAGTCGTCTCTTCACAGGCGTTTAGTCGTCTCTTCACAGGCGTTTAGTCGTCTCTTCACAGGCGTCGAGTCGTCTCTTCACAGGCGTCTAGTCGTCTCATCACAGGCGTCGAGTCGTCTCTCCACGGGTGTTTAGTCGTCTCTCCACAGGCGTTTAGTCGTCTCTCCACAGGCGTTTAGTCGTCACATCACAGGCGTTTAGTCGTCTCTTCACAGGCGTTTAGTCGTCTCTCCACAGGCGTTTAGTCGTCTCTCCACAGGCGTTTAGTCGTCTCTTCACAGGCGTTTAATCGTCTCTCCACAGGCGTTTAGTCGTCTCTCCACGGGTGTTTAGTCGTCTCTCCACTGGCGTTTAGTCGTCTCTCCACAGGCGTTTAGTCGTCTCTTCACAGGCGTTTAGTCGTCTCTCCACAGGCGTTTAGTCGTCTCTCCACGGGTCTTTAGTCGTCTCTCCACAGGCGTTTAGTCGTCTCTCCACAGGCGTTTAGTCGTCTCTCCACAGGCGTTTAGTCGTCTCTCCACAGGCGTTTAGTCGTCACATCACAGGCGTTTAGTCGTCTCTCCACAGGCGTTTAGTCGTCTCTCCACGGGTCTTTAGTTGTCTCTCCACAGGCGTTTAGTCGTCACATCACAGGCGTTTAGTCGTCTCTTCACAGGTGTTTAGTCGTCTCTTCACAGGTGTTTAGTCGTCTCATCACAGGCGTCGAGTCGTCTCTTCACAGGCGTTTAGTCGTCTCTTCACAGGCGTCTCTTCAATTTGTAAAATTGGACATTTAAAAAAGGACAATTTGTGGATTACGGCGGAAGAGTTACACTTTAAAACAGGCATTCGTTCTCTTCGAGTCCTCTAAAGATTGCTGGGGGAGATAAAGAATGCTTGGAGTCTTCAAACTTTACATCTGGAGAGCTTTGATGGTCTTTTCCCTGAGATACATGTGACTGCTGAAGTGGGAGATTGGGAGGAGACTGATGGAAGTTTATTGACTTTTAAAACTCCTGAATATGGGAAATTTGAACATCTTTCCAAGAAAGCACTATATATTTTTTGTGTTAAAGTGCTTAATCTAAGAGCTCTTGACAAAGTTATGGAGTCAAAATGGTCTGGAGTTGTTGAGCCACGCTCTTCCCCGAAGAGTAGTTGGAGGTCCCTGTACAAGACGCCCATTGAAAAAAGATTGGGTGACTTACAGTGGCGGATTGCACATTGGGCAATAGCTACAAACAGATACAAAGCACATCTGAACCCTTTGCAAAGTGTAGATTGTCGTCTCTTCACAGGCGTTTAGTCATCTCTTCACAGGCGTTTAGTCGTCTCTTCACAGGCGTTTAGTCGTCTCTTCACAGGCGTCGAGTCGTCTCTTCACAGGCGTCTAGTCGTCTCATCACAGGCGTCGAGTCGTCTCTCCACGGGTGTTTAGTCGTCTCTCCACAGGCGTTTAGTCGTCTCTCCACAGGCGTTTAGTCGTCACATCACAGGCGTTTAGTCGTCTCTTCACAGGCGTTTAGTCGTCTCTTCACAGGCGTTTAGTCGTCTCTCCACAGGCGTTTAGTCGTCTCTCCACAGGCGTTTAGTCGTCTCATCACAGGCGTTTAGTCGTCTCTCCACAGGCGTTTAGTCGTCTCTCCACAGGCGTTTAGTCGTCTCTCCACGGGTCTTTAGTCGTCTCTCCACAGGCGTTTAGTCGTCTCTCCACAGGCGTTTAGTCGTCTCTCCACAGGCGTTTAGTCGTCACATCACAGGCGTTTAGTCGTCTCTCCACAGGCGTTTAGTCGTCTCTCCACGGGTCTTTAGTCGTCTCTCCACAGGCGTTTAGTCGTCACATCACAGGCGTTTAGTCGTCTCTTCACAGGTGTTTAGTCGTCTCTTCACAGGTGTTTAGTCGTCTCATCACAGGCGTCGAGTCGTCTCTTCACAGGCGTTTAGTCGTCTCTTCACAGGCGTTTAGTCATCTCTTCACAGGCGTTTAGTCGTCTCTCCACAGGCGTTTAGTCGTCTCTCCACAGGCGTTTAGTCGTCTCTCCACAGGCGTTTAGTCGTCTCATCACAGGCGTCGAGTCGTCTCTTCACAGGCGTTTAGTCGTCTCTTCACAGGCGTTTAGTCGTCTCTCCACAGGCGTTTAGTCATCTCTTCACAGGCGTTTAGTCGTCTCTCCACAGGCGTTTAGTCGTCTCTTCACAGGCGTTTAGTCATCTCTTCACAGGCGTTTAGTCGTCTCTCCACAGGCGTTTAGTCGTCTCATCACAGGCGTCGAGTCGTCTCTTCACAGGCGTTTAGTCGTCTCTTCACAGGCGTTTAGTCGTCTCATCACAGGCGTTTAGTCGTCTCTCCACAGGCGTTTAGTCGTCTCTCCACAGGCGTTTAGTCGTCTCATCACAGGCGTTTAGTCGTCTCTCCACAGGCGTTTAGTCGTCTCTCCACAGGCGTTTAGTCGTCTCTTCACAGGCGTTTAGTCGTCTCTCCACAGGCGTTTAGTCGTCTCTCCACAGGCGTTTAGTCGTCTCTCCACGGGTGTTTAGTCATCTCTCCACAGGCGTTTAGTCGTCTCTCCACAGGCGTTTAGTCGTCTCTTCACAGGCGTTTAGTCGTCTCTCCACAGGCGTTTAGTCGTCTCTCCACGGGCGTTTAGTCGTCTCTCCACAGGCGTTTAGTCGTCTCATCACAGGCGTTTAGTCGTCTCTCCACAGGCGTTTAGTCGTCTCTTCACAGGCGTTTAGTCGTCTCTCCACAGGCGTTTAGTCGTCTCTCCACGGGTGTTTAGTCGTCTCTCCACAGGCGTTTAGTCGTCTCTCCACAGGCGTTTAGTCGTCTCTTCACAGGCGTTTAGTCGTCTCTCCACAGGCGTTTAGTCGTCTCTCCACGGGTCTTTAGTCGTCTCTCCACAGGCGTTTAGTCGTCTCTCCACAGGCGTTTAGTCGTCTCTCCACAGGCGTTTAGTCGTCACATCACAGGCGTTTAGTCGTCTCTCCACAGGCGTTTAGTCGTCTCTCCACGGGTCTTTAGTCGTCTCTCCACAGGCGTTTAGTCGTCACATCACAGGCGTTTAGTCGTCTCTTCACAGGTGTTTAGTCGTCTCTTCACAGGTGTTTAGTCGTCTCATCACAGGCGTCGAGTCGTCTCTTCACAGGCGTTTAGTCGTCTCTTCACAGGCGTTTAGTCGTCTCATCACAGGCGTTTAGTCGTCTCTTCACAGGCGTTTAGTCGTCTCTCCACAGGCGTTTAGTCGTCTCTCCACAGGCGTTTAGTCGTCACATCACAGGCGTTTAGTCGTCTCTCCACAGGCGTTTAGTCGTCTCTCCACGGGTCTTTAGTTGTCTCTCCACAGGCGTTTAGTCGTCACATCACAGGCGTTTAGTCGTCTCTTCACAGGTGTTTAGTCGTCTCTTCACAGGTGTTTAGTCGTCTCATCACAGGCGTCGAGTCGTCTCTTCACAGGCGTTTAGTCGTCTCTTCACAGGCGTCTCTTCAATTTGTAAAATTGGACATTTAAAAAAGGACAATTTGTGGATTACGGCGGAAGAGTTACACTTTAAAACAGGCATTCGTTCTCTTCGAGTCCTCTAAAGATTGCTGGGGGAGATAAAGAATGCTTGGAGTCTTCAAACTTTACATCTGGAGAGCTTTGATGGTCTTTTCCCTGAGATACATGTGACTGCTGAAGTGGGAGATTGGGAGGAGACTGATGGAAGTTTATTGACTTTTAAAACTCCTGAATATGGGAAATTTGAACATCTTTCCAAGAAAGCACTATATATTTTTTGTGTTAAAGTGCTTAATCTAAGAGCTCTTGACAAAGTTATGGAGTCAAAATGGTCTGGAGTTGTTGAGCCACGCTCTTCCCCGAAGAGTAGTTGGAGGTCCCTGTACAAGACGCCCATTGAAAAAAGATTGGGTGACTTACAGTGGCGGATTGCACATTGGGCAATAGCTACAAACAGATACAAAGCACATCTGAACCCTTTGCAAAGTGTAGATTGTCGTCTCTTCACAGGCGTTTAGTCATCTCTTCACAGGCGTTTAGTCGTCTCTTCACAGGCGTTTAGTCGTCTCTTCACAGGCGTCGAGTCGTCTCTTCACAGGCGTCTAGTCGTCTCATCACAGGCGTCGAGTCGTCTCTCCACGGGTGTTTAGTCGTCTCTCCACAGGCGTTTAGTCGTCTCTCCACAGGCGTTTAGTCGTCACATCACAGGCGTTTAGTCGTCTCTTCACAGGCGTTTAGTCGTCTCTTCACAGGCGTTTAGTCGTCTCTCCACAGGCGTTTAGTCGTCTCTCCACAGGCGTTTAGTCGTCTCATCACAGGCGTTTAGTCGTCTCTCCACAGGCGTTTAGTCGTCTCTCCACAGGCGTTTAGTCGTCTCTCCACGGGTCTTTAGTCGTCTCTCCACAGGCGTTTAGTCGTCTCTCCACAGGCGTTTAGTCGTCTCTCCACAGGCGTTTAGTCGTCACATCACAGGCGTTTAGTCGTCTCTCCACAGGCGTTTAGTCGTCTCTCCACGGGTCTTTAGTCGTCTCTCCACAGGCGTTTAGTCGTCACATCACAGGCGTTTAGTCGTCTCTTCACAGGTGTTTAGTCGTCTCTTCACAGGTGTTTAGTCGTCTCATCACAGGCGTCGAGTCGTCTCTTCACAGGCGTTTAGTCGTCTCTTCACAGGCGTTTAGTCGTCTCATCACAGGCGTTTAGTCGTCTCATCACAGGCGTTTAGTCGTCTCTCCACAGGCGTTTAGTCGTCTCTCCACAGGCGTTTAGTCGTCTCATCACAGGCGTTTAGTCGTCTCTCCACAGGCGTTTAGTCGTCTCTCCACAGGCGTTTAGTCGTCTCTTCACAGGCGTTTAGTCGTCTCTCCACAGGCGTTTAGTCGTCTCTCCACAGGCGTTTAGTCGTCTCTCCACGGGTGTTTAGTCATCTCTCCACAGGCGTTTAGTCGTCTCTCCACAGGCGTTTAGTCGTCTCTTCACAGGCGTTTAGTCGTCTCTCCACAGGCGTTTAGTCGTCTCTCCACGGGCGTTTAGTCGTCTCTCCACAGGCGTTTAGTCGTCTCATCACAGGCGTTTAGTCGTCTCTCCACAGGCGTTTAGTCGTCTCTTCACAGGCGTTTAGTCGTCTCTCCACAGGCGTTTAGTCGTCTCTCCACGGGTGTTTAGTCGTCTCTCCACAGGCGTTTAGTCGTCTCTCCACAGGCGTTTAGTCGTCTCTTCACAGGCGTTTAGTCGTCTCTCCACAGGCGTTTAGTCGTCTCTCCACGGGTCTTTAGTCGTCTCTCCACAGGCGTTTAGTCGTCTCTCCACAGGCGTTTAGTCGTCTCTCCACAGGCGTTTAGTCGTCACATCACAGGCGTTTAGTCGTCTCTCCACAGGCGTTTAGTCGTCTCTCCACGGGTCTTTAGTCGTCTCTCCACAGGCGTTTAGTCGTCACATCACAGGCGTTTAGTCGTCTCTTCACAGGTGTTTAGTCGTCTCTTCACAGGTGTTTAGTCGTCTCATCACAGGCGTCGAGTCGTCTCTTCACAGGCGTTTAGTCGTCTCTTCACAGGCGTTTAGTCGTCTCATCACAGGCGTTTAGTCGTCTCTTCACAGGCGTTTAGTCGTCTCTCCACAGGCGTTTAGTCGTCTCTCCACAGGCGTTTAGTCGTCTCATCACAGGCGTTTAGTCGTCTCTCCACAGGCGTTTAGTCGTCTCTCCACAGGCGTTTAGTCGTCTCTTCACAGGCGTTTAGTCGTCTCTCCACAGGCGTTTAGTCGTCTCTCCACGGGTCTTTAGTCGTCTCTCCACAGGCGTTTAGTCGTCTCTTCACAGGCGTTTAGTCGTCTCTCCACAGGCGTTTAGTCGTCTCTCCACGGGTCTTTAGTCGTCTCTCCACAGGCGTTTAGTCGTCTCTCCACAGGCGTTTAGTCGTCTCTCCACAGGCGTTTAGTCGTCACATCACAGGCGTTTAGTCGTCTCTCCACAGGCGTTTAGTCGTCTCTCCACAGGCGTTTAGTCGTCACATCACAGGCGTTTAGTCGTCTCTTCACAGGTGTTTAGTCGTCTCATCACAGGCGTTTAGTCGTCTCTTCACAGGCGTCGAGTCGTCTCTTCACAGGTGTTTAGTCGTCTCATCACAGGTGTTTAGTCGTCTCATCACAGGCGTTTAGTCGTCTCTTCACAGGCGTCGAGTCGTCTCTTCACAGGCGTCGAGTCGTCTCTTCACAGGCGTTTAGTCGTCTCTCCACAGGCGTTTAGTCGTCACATCACAGGCGTTTAGTCGTCTCATCACAGGCGTTTAGTCGTCTCTCCACGGGTGTTTAGTCGTCTCTTCACAGGCGTCGAGTTGTCTCTCTACAGGCGTTTAGTTGTCTCTTCACAGGCGTTTAGTCATCTCTTCACAGGCGTTTAGTCGTCTCTCCACGGGTGTTTAGTCGTCTCTTCACAGGCGTCGAGTCGTCTCTCCACAGGCGTTTAGTTGTCTCTCCACAGGCGTTTAGTTGTCTCTCCACAGGTGTTTAGTCGTCTCTTCACAGGCGTTTAGTCGTCTCTTCACAGGCGTCGAGTCGTCTCATCACAGGCGTTTAGTCGTCTCTTCACAGGCGTTTAGTCGTCTCTTCACAGGCGTCGAGTCGTCTCATCACAGGTGTTTAGTCGTCTCATCACAGGCGTTTAGTCGTCTCTCCACAGGCATTTAGTCGTCTCTTCACAGGCGTTTAGTCGTCTCTTCACAGGCGTTTAGTCGTCTCTCCACGGGTGTTTAGTCGTCTCTTCACAGGCGTCGTGTCGTCTCTCCACGGGTGTTTAGTCGTCTCTTCACGGGCGTTTAATCGTCTCTTCACAGGCGTTTAGTCGTCTCTTCACAGGCGTTGAGTCGTCTCATCACAGGTGTTTAGTCGTCTCTCCACAGGCGTTTAGTCGTCTCTCCACAGGCGTTTAGTCGTCTCTCCACAGGCGTTTAGTCGTCTCATCACGGGCGTTTAGTCGTCTCTCCACAGGCGTTTAGTCGTCTCTCCACAGGCGTTTAGTCGTCTCTCCACAGGCGTTTAGTCGTCTCATCACGGGCGTTTAGTCGTCTCTCCACGGGCGTTTAGTCGTCTCTCCACAGGCGTTTAGTCGTCTCATCACGGGCGTTTAGTCGTCTCTCCACAGGCGTTTAGTCGTCTCATCACGGGCGTTTAGTCGTCTCTCCACGGGCGTTTAGTCGTCTCATCACAGGCGTTTAGTCGTCTCTTCACAGGCGTTTAGTCGTCTCTCCACAGGCGTTTAGTCGTCTCTCCACAGGCGTTAAGTCGTCTCATCACGGGCGTTTAGTCGTCTCTCCACAGGCGTTTAGTCGTCTCTCCACAGGCGTTTAGTCGTCTCTCCACAGGCGTTTAGTCGTCTCATCACGGGCGTTTAGTCGTCTCTCCACAGGCGTTTAGTCGTCTCTCCACAGGCGTTTAGTCGTCTCATCACGGGCGTTTAGTCGTCTCTCCACAGGCGTTTAGTCGTCTCTCCACAGGCGTTTAGTCGTCTCTCCACAGGCGTTTAGTCGTCTCATCACGGGCGTTTAGTCGTCTCTCCACAGGCGTTTAGTCGTCTCATCACGGGCGTTTAGTCGTCTCTCCACGGGCGTTTAGTCGTCTCTCCACAGGCGTTTAGTCGTCTCATCACAGGTGTTTAGTCGTCTCTCCACAGGCGTTTAGTCGTCTCTCCACAGGCGTTTAGTCGTCTCTCCACAGGCGTTTAGTCGTCTCATCACGGGCGTTTAGTCGTCTCTCCACAGGCGTTTAGTCGTCTCTCCACAGGCGTTTAGTCGTCTCTCCACAGGCGTTTAGTCGTCTCATCACGGGCGTTTAGTCGTCTCTCCACAGGCGTTTAGTCGTCTCATCACGGGCGTTTAGTCGTCTCTCCACAGGCGTTTAGTCGTCTCATCACGGGCGTTTAGTCGTCTCATCACGGGCGTTTAGTCGTCTCTTCACAGGCGTTGAGTCGTCTCATCACAGGTGTTTAGTCGTCTCTCCACAGGCGTTTAGTCGTCTCTCCACAGGCGTTTAGTCGTCTCTCCACAGGCGTTTAGTCGTCTCATCACGGGCGTTTAGTCGTCTCTCCACGGGCGTTTAGTCGTCTCTCCACAGGCGTTTAGTCGTCTCTCCACAGGCGTTTAGTCGTCTCATCACGGGCGTTTAGTCGTCTCTCCACGGGCGTTTAGTCGTCTCTCCACAGGCGTTTAGTCGTCTCATCACGGGCGTTTAGTCGTCTCTCCACAGGCGTTTAGTCGTCTCATCACGGGCGTTTAGTCGTCTCTCCACGGGCGTTTAGTCGTCTCATCACAGGCGTTTAGTCGTCTCTTCACAGGCGTTTAGTCGTCTCTTCACAGGCGTCGAGTCGTCTCTCCACAGGCGTTTAGTCGTCTCATCACAGGTGTTTAGTCGTCTCTCCACAGGCGTTTAGTCGTCTCTTCACAGGCGTCGAGTCGTCTCTCCACAGGCGTTTAGTCGTCTCATCACAGGCGTTTAGTCGTCTCTCCACAGGCGTTTAGTCGTCTCTTCACAGGCGTCGAGTCGTCTCTCCACAGGCGTTTAGTCGTCTCATCACAGGTGTTTAGTCGTCTCTCCACGGGTGTTTAGTAGTCTCTCCACAGGCGTCGAGTCGTCTCTCCACGGGTGTTTAGTGGTCTCTTCACAGGCGTTGAGTCGTCTCTCCACAGGCGTTTAGTTGTCTCTCCACGGGTGTTTAGTCGTCTCTTCACAGGCGTTTAGTCGTCTCTCCACGGGCGTTTAGTCGTCTCATCACAGGTGTTTAGTCGTCTCATCACAGGTGTTGGATCATCCGAAGTCTCCTTGAGAAGCTGGATACAAACTGGAGCTGACGAACGCTATTTACCTTGGGACTTGCGTCCCGAGATAACAGCAGAAAGGCAGATGAGAAATAATTAGCATAGCTGATGTTCATAATATTAATGCATTAGATCTGATTCGGCAGTAGTATAGAAGGTAAGCATTATGTGAATGCTTGGTTAAAGAGATGCGTCTTTAATCTAGTTTTAAACTGGGACAGCGAGCCTGAGCCTCGAACAATATCAGGAAGGCTATTCCAGAGTTTAGGAGCTAAATGTGAGAACGCCCTCCCTCCTTTAGTGGACTTAGATATCCTAGGAATGACCAGAAGTCTCGAATTTATTGATCTTAAAGAGCGCGACAGATTGTAGGGCGATAGAAGATCCGTTAAATAGACTGGAGCTAAACCATTTAGGGCTTTATAGGTCAGTAGCAATACCTTGTAATTGATATGGAACTTAATAGGTAACCAGTGTAGAGATGATAAAATTGGTGTTATATGATCGTATTTTCTTGATCTAGTAAGAACTCTAGCGGCTGCATTTTGCACCAACTGTAGCTTGTTTATTGAAGATGCAGGACAACCAGCTAATAAAGCATTACAGTAATCTAGTCTCGAGGTCATGAATGCATGAACTAACTTTTCTGCATCAGAAACGGATAGCATGTTACGTAGCTTAGCAATGTTTCTAAGGTGGAAAAAGGCCTTTTCATTATCATTATGAAATGATAAATGACATTGAAAGTTTTTTTTTGCTGTGGTGAATAGAAGGAGTGTTGTGTAAGCCTGAAGAAGGGCAAGGCAATCAGATAAGCTTTGGAGTGACATAAAATACTGAAGTGGATTTTTTTTTTTTTTTTTAAATATTTTTTTACTTTTTTAAGAAGCGTTGGAATTTATATTTTGAATTATTTAATGTAAAATAAATTGGATTTTAAAAGTCAAAGTCTCCCTCTCTCTCTCTCTCTCTCTCTCCCTCCCTCTCTCTTTCTTTTCAGTGCAGCTCTAAGTCACTTTTTCACTTTTAAGACGTGTTTGTGTGTCAAGGGATTTGGATGATCCCTGATTTTAAAGTCAACATGAAACATTGTTTGTAACTCGTCTGTACACATTTCAGAGTGACATTCAATATTTTACGTACGATGGATTGATTGGACAGGTGAGAAAAGAGTGATGTTGTGTTTACTGTCACTGAAATTCAAGTTCAAAAGTCAAAGAATGAACTTGCTATGAACTACACCTTAACTTACCTCACATTGACCTCACGCTGACCCCAGTTGACCTCACGCTGACCCCTGCTTGACCCCTCTCTAGGCCTCAAGGCAGACTCACACTAACCCTTCCGGCTCGTGTTTACTGAACTGCTTCACACTGAAGGGTTAGTGTGTTAAATGAAGTCTGAAGTCTCTTTCAAGCTGTCAATGTGATTCAGAGTCGAAGGTTCAAACGTAACAAACTGACTGACTGAAAGTGCTACAGTTTGGACAAACTAAGGAAAAATCGATATATTTAGAATATATCTGAGCGAAGTTTATCTCTTGTTTAGTTCCTGATCATATGTAAATGCATAATATAGTTAATCATAGCCAATTATATTAAGCTCTGGCTACATTTGACTGAGTCATAAAAGAAACAATCGTTTAATATGCATGTTTTCAGATGTATAAGACCCCTGACTTCTGAAAGGACATGTTCCTAATGTGTTTAGACTTGACAGAGCACTGCATTATGGGTAAAAGCAAATCTGGGAGTGAAAGATAAATGCAGAGAGTTTAAAGGGAAAGAGCTGAGATGTGCAGATGAACATGTTACAGCATGAACATCAGAACACACATACACACGTACACACACGTACACACACACGTACACACACGTACACACACACACACACACACACACACACACACACACACACACACCAAGTCAACTTCATTTATATAGCGCTTTTAACAATATAGATTATTTCCTGGTGGCTCGAGAACACAAACCTTGAAAATGGTTCCAATGTGCAAACATTGATTTTTTTTAACTTAAAAAACGCAAACCCGTGAAAGCCATAGACAGTATAAGAAGTGGACAGAGCCATCTCATTGGAACTCAGTTAAGACAGTTGAAGCCCATTTTAAGCGATTTTTTAGCACTTCCGTTCCTGACGCGCAGACTCAAACCGACTCAAACTAAGCTTGATGACGTGAGCACCCTGTCTGACAGATGTAAATATTCTAGTAGCTGTGCGTGAAAACTGCCAACGTTGATCTTGCAGAGACGGGGAGCTTGAGCAAAGAGTTCTTTGGCGTGAGTGAGCAGGAGTAAGTAATTTATATAGTATTTATTTTAAAATTTAACGCCAGTACGCCATATTAAGTTAATGCATTGATTGCCTGCGAGCTTCTCCTCCTGTCTGTACGGTAATTTCTCTACTGTGCGACAGAGCGTCAAGTGGTTATGACGCAATCGTTAGCCTATTTGTACAAAAACTGTTTCTACGGGGCCATAATGTAACATAGAAGGTAATGGAGCCCTTTATACATTGTCGTGTCTTTAAACGCCTCAGATGTAAAGTTATTAGCTGTCAAAGTGACGCCAAAATGAATGGGAGTCAATGGGAATGCTAACG
>JAULUF010000022.1:222500-232500 GCA_031834385.1 Semotilus atromaculatus
TGAACACACACGAGTCGGTGCGTCTGTGGTCTTGTGTTTTTATTGGTGTGTGTTTGTGAATTGTTTAATAGTGTGTGTGTACAGGTTTAGCTGTACTTGTGAGGACAAACTGTCCTCATGTATATGTGTGTGTTTATGCTTGTGTGTGTGTGTGTGTGCATGCGTGTTTGTGTGCGTATGCATGTGTGTGTTTGTGGTGTGTGTGTGTGTACGTGCGTGCGTGTCTGCATGTGTGCGTGCGTGCGTGTGTGTGTGTGCGCGTGTGTGCGTGCACATGTACGCGTGTGTGTGTGTGTGTGTGTCTGCGTGTGTCTGTGCGTGTGTGTGTGTGTGTGTGCGCGTGCGTGCGTGCGTGTGTGTGTGTGTGTGTCTGCGTGTGTCTGTGTGTGCATGTGTGTGTCTGCGTGTGTCTGTGCTTGTTTATCTGTGCGTGCGCGTGTGTGTGTGTGTGTGTGCAGGGCTGGCGCAGTACAGTGGGGATCCACGGGTCGAGTGGCATCTAAACACTCACAGCACTAAAGAGGCCGTGATCGACGCTGTGAAGAATCTGCCTTATAAAGGAGGAAACACACTCACAGGTACAAACACACACATCTTAGATATACATGACTTTGATCGTCACTCTTAATGCATCGGTATGTTCATGTGTATTTTTCCTAGGTCTTGCTTTGACGTATATTTTGGAGAACAGCTTTAAACCTGAATCTGGATCCAGACCTGAGGTTCCTAAGATTGGGATTCTGATCACGGATGGGAAGTCGCAGGACGATGTTATGTCTCCTGCTCAGAGACTCAGAGACGCTGGGATCGAGCTGTTTGCTATCGGTATGAGAACAGAATCAACTGTGATGGGTTCATTAATGAAAGCTCATTTATTAGAGGTGGGCGATATGACCATGCACAAACACAGAGAACATATGACAATATTACAGTACTGCTATCTTTGTTATCAAAAATAAGATCAAAGATACAAATAACAAACAATAGGACAATAAAAGAAAAACTTAGATGATATAAACATGCTTTATGTTTTTCAGAAACAGTAGGAATAATACAGAAAGTAATCAAATATTAAATAACACTGCATAGTCTTCACTGTAGGAATTAAACATAAAGTGGTGCTTATTTAAGCTACAAAACGTGTCTGTGGCCTGTTTCCCCTGTGGTTGTGTAGGGGTGAAGAACGCGGATGAGAACGAGCTGAGGGCCATCGCCTCGCCACCCGAGGACACACACATGTATAACGTGGCGGATTTCAGTGTGATGAGCTCCATCGTGGAGGGAGTGACCCGGAGTGTGTGTGAGCGCGTCTCTGAGATCAGCCGAGAGATCAGCGGTGGGTTCTGGGATCAGCGATGGGTTCGGGGGGTTCTGGGATCAGTTGTGGGTTCTGGGATCAGCGGTGGGTTCTGGGGGTTCTGGGATCAGCGGTTGGTTCTGGGATCAGCGGTTGGTTCTGGGATCAGCGGTTGGTTCTGGGATCAGCGGTGGGTTCTGAGATCAGCGCTGGGTTCTGGGATCAGCGGTGGGTTCTGGGGGTTCTGGGATCAGCGGTGGGTTCTGAGGGTTCTGGGATCAGCGGTGGGTTCTGGGGGTTCTGGGATCAGCGGTGGGTTCTAAGGGTTCTGGGATCAGCGGTGGGTTCTGGGATCAGCGGTGGGTTCTGGGATCAGTTGTGGGTTCTGAGATCAGCGGTGGGTTCTGGGATCAGCGGTGGGTTCTGAGGGCTCTGGGATCAGCGGTGGGTTCTGGAGGTTCTGGGATCAGCGGTGGGTCCTGAGGGTTCTAGGATCAGCGGTGGGATCTGAAGGCTCTGGAATCAGCAGTGGGTTCTGGGATCAGCGGTGGGTTCTGGGGGTTCTGGGATCAGCGGTGGGTTCTGAGGGCTCTGAAATCAGCGGTGGGATCTGAGGGCTCTGGAATCAGCGGTGGGTTCTGGGATCAGCGGTGGGTTCTGGGGGTTCTGGGATCAGCGGTGGGATCTGAGGGCTCTGGAATCAGTGGTGGGTTCTGATGGCTCTGGGATCAGTGGTGGGTTCTGAGGGTTCTGGGATCAGTGGTGGTTTCTGGGATCAGCGGTGGTTTCTGAGGGTTCTGAGATCAGCGGTGGGTTTTGAGGGTTCTGGGATCAGCGGTGGGATCTGAGGGCTCTGGAATCAGCTGTGGGTTCTGAGGGCTCTGGAATCAGCGGTGGGTTCTGAGGGTTCTAGGATCAGTGGTGGGTTCTGAGGGCTCTGGGATCAGTGGTGGGTTCTGAGGGTTCTGGGATCAGCGCTGGTTTCTGGGATCAGTGGTGGGTTCTGAGGGCTCTAGGATCAGCGGTGGGTTCTGAGGGCTCTGGGATCAGTGGTGGGTTCTGAGGGCTCTGCGATCAGTGGTGGGCTCTGGGATCAGTGGTGGGTTCTGAGGCCTCTGGGATCAGGGGTGGGTTTTGGGATCAGTGGTCGGTTCTGATGGCTCTAGGATCAGCGGTGGGTTCTGAGGGCTCTGGGATCAGTGGTGGGTTCTGAGGGCTCTGCAATCAGTGGTGGGCTCTGCGATCAGTGGTGGGTTCTGAGGGCTCTGGGATCAGTGGTAGGTTGTGAGGGCTCTGGGATCAGCTGTGGGTTCTGAGGCTTCTGGGATCAGCGGTGGGTTCTAAGGGTTCTGAGATCAGCGGTGGGTTCTGGGATCAGCTGTGGGTTCTGAGCGTTCTGGGATCAGCGGTGGGTTCTTAGGGCTCTGGGATAAGCGGTGGGTTCTGGGATCAGCGGTGGGTTCTGAGCGTTCTGGGATCAGCGGTGGGTTCTGAGGGCTCTGGAATCAGCGGTGGGTTTTGGGATAAGTGGTGGGTTCTGAGTGTTCTGGGATCAGCGGTAGGTTCTGAGGGCTCTGGGATCAGCAGCGGGTTCTGGGATCAGTGGTGGGCTCTGGGATCAGTGGTGGGTTCTGGGATCAGTGGTGGGTTCTGAGGGCTCTGGGATCAGTGGTGGGTTCTGAGGCCTCTGGGATCAGTGGTGGGTTTTGGGATCAGTGGTGGGTTTTGGGATCAGTGGTGGGTTCTGAGGGCTCTGGGATCAGTGGTGGGTTTTGGGATCAGTGGTGGGTTTTGGGATCAGTGGTGGGTTTTGAGGGCTCTGGGATCAGTGGTGGGTTGTGAGGGCTCTGGGATCAGTGGTGGGTTGTGAGGGCTCTGCAATCAGTGGTGGGCTCTGCGATCAGTGGTGGGTTCTGAGGGCTCTGGGATCAGTGGTAGGTTGTGAGGGCTCTGGGATCAGCTGTGGGTTCTGAGGCTTCTGGGATCAGCGGTGGGTTCTGAGGGTTCTGGGATCAGCGGTGGGTTCTAAGGGTTCTGAGATCAGCGGTGGGTTCTGGGATCAGCTGTGGGTTCTGAGCGTTCTGGGATCAGCGGTGGGTTCTTAGGGCTCTGGGATAAGCGGTGGGTTCTGGGATCAGCGGTGGGTTCTGAGCGTTCTGGGATCAGCGGTGGGTTCTGAGGGCTCTGGAATCAGCGGTGGGTTTTGGGATAAGTGGTGGGTTCTGAGTGTTCTGGGATCAGCGGTAGGTTCTGAGGGCTCTGGGATCAGCAGAATCGGGTTCTGGGATCAGTGGTGGGCTCTGGGATCAGTGGTGGGTTCTGGGATCAGTGGTGGGTTCTGAGGGCTCTGGGATCAGTGGTGGGTTTTGGGATCAGTGGTGGGTTCTGAGGGCTCTGGGATCAGTGGTGGGTTGTGAGGGCTCTGGGATCAGAGGTGGGCTCTGGGATCAGTGGTGGGTTCTGAGGGCTCTGGGATCAGAGGTGGGCTCTGGGATCAGTGGTGGGTTGTGAGGGCTCTGGGATCAGAGGTGGGCTCTGGGATCAGCGGTGGGTTCTGAGGGTTCTGGGATCAGCGGTGGGTTCTGGGATCAGCGGTGGGTTCTGGGATCAGTGGTGGGTTCTGAGGGTTCTGGGATCAGCGATGGGTTCTGGGGGATCTCAGACACTAATAAAGTTTCACGCTATAATGGCAGCGTCTGTGACTGTCATAATTTCTGTTTGACTGTTTGATGTGATTCTTTGAGCTACTCGCTGTTAAAATGCACAATGAGAAACCTTCATCAGAGCTCAAACTGAACATTTACACATTTACAGTAAAAAAAAGGTATTGATTATTTTACTTAACAGAAATAAATTCAGAAACTTATGTCTAATTTTCACTTGTAAGCATTAAACCCTCAAACTTTATTTTAGCAAAAAACTGCAGTGAGACTTTAACTTTCTGTGTTTAGTTGACAACAGATTGTCAGTACAAATCTAGGTAAATGCTGTAAACTTCTGTCCACTTCTGTCCATAATTATGTGTTTTAACATTAAATCAACATTGAACTGAACTGAGCTGAATAATGACACTATTGTCTTCTGTAGAGATTCTTACAGCTGGTACAGTTGGAGGGTCAAAGGTTACAGCCAGGTTAAATTAAATTTTGTATTTAAGCTTTTATAATATCCTGCTTAGATAGTGTAAAGTTTGTGTTTGGCGTTTGTGTGTGTTTCAGGTGAGACAGAGCCGTTTTCAAGGTCACTTGACGCTCCCAGGGACCTTGTGACCTCTGAGGTCACGGCCAGGAGCTTCCGTGTGTCATGGACTCACGCTGCTGGGCCGGTGGAGAAGTACAGAGTGGTGTATTATTCATCCAGTGAAGTCAGACCTGAGGAGGTGTGTGTGTGTGTGTGTGTGTGTGTGTGTGTGTGTGTGTGTGCGTGTGCGTGTGCGTGCGTGCGCGCAGGTTTGTTTACATTTATGAGGGCCACATCTTCAAAACATCTTCAGGAATGGAGTCAAACGTGTCACTTCTGAGGATGTTTTTGGCTGGCCCCAATAATTATTTTGAATATACATCTGCGAATGTAGATTAATTCTGCCTAGTGAAACACTCGTGTTCATCTGTCGTTCAGGTGGTGGTGAACGGTGACGAGAACTCTGTGGTGTTGAGGTTTCTGAACTCTCTGACGGAGTATCAGATCACTGTGTTTGCCATTTACAGTAACTCAGCCAGTGAAGCTCTGAGAGGCATCGAGACCACTTGTGAGTGCAGAATCTATACATCACATCTGATCTATACATCACATCTGATCTATATTTCCATCTGATCTATACATCACATCTGATCTATACATCACATCTGATCTATACATCACATCTGATCTATACATCCATCTGATCTATATTTCCATCTGATCTACATAGGGCTGGGTATCGTAACAAAATTTTCGATACCGATACCGATACCGATACCGATACCTTGACTTCGATACCGGTTCCTGAACGATACCTTTTTCGGTACCAATTTTAGGAAATCCGTTTTAACAATATTACATTACCTTTCTTTTTTTTCAGTTTGTTGACTTTTTTACACCAAATGCTAAAGTTTTCTATGTTTACTAATCATTTAACAGCATGTAGGCCTATTCTTTACTTCAATGAGCTCATTGTTTCTGCCTTAATGCATTGTTTAACAATGAAACAATGAAAATTAATTGAAATGCATTACACACAGTCACTCACCTCTAACAGATCACAAATTGTAATTTAGACACATGCATTTTATGTAAAGCTGCTTTGAAACGATATGTTTTGTGAAAAATGCTATACAAATAAATGTGAATTGAATTAAATATAGGCTACTGGGGTGCGAAGTATACCTCGCGCTAAAAAAACAAAAAACAAACAACAACGCATAAAGCTTGCCGCAAGCAGTGGCGAAAGTAGCCTAATGATTATGGATGTGTCGGGGAAAAAACAGCAAGGATATATTTAAAATATATATTAAGATGAATATGGCGATGTTGACTCGATCGTCATTACTGCAGTAGTGAACACGGACGCGCGCCTATGGATTATAATCAAACTCTTTATTTCTAATTGTTTCGTTTAAAAGTAGACATATTTTAACCTATATTTAAGTCTATATGCCTATTTCTCGTGTCTGTGAGTCAAGTATCCTATACGCTTAGTTTCGGTTCGTTTGTGACGCGCTCCAGTTCTTGCAGTCGAAGATGGAAAAACGCTCTCAAGTGTTGCCGGTCTTGGCAGCGATTATCTTGTCGAAAATATTGGATCGCGTGCTTCTGACATCGAGTGTGGTACATAGGTCGGTACACTGTTGATCTTTTCCACATATTTTCTATCTATCTGGGTTGGGACACACACACACACACTACAGCCTCACGTGCGACGAGCCACGTCTCTCTGGGCAACCGCGTAAACTAACGTTAGTGTTTTTCCGCCACAGCCAATCATGCTGCATGCTTATTCATTGTTTCACTGACGTTGACTAGATTAACCCCTTAGGTATCGAAATGTGGTACCGAAAATCAAGACATGTTTCGATACTCGGTAGTATCGAGACAATTCGGTCGGTACCTAAAAAGTATCGAACTCGATACCCAGCCCTAGATCTACACTACCGGTCAAAAGTTTAAGATCGGTAAGATTTTTAATGTTTTTAAAAGAAAAAAAATTATTATAATATGAAATTATTATACTATGATGCTCAAGAAACATTTATGATTATTATCCATGTTGAAAACAGTTTTTTACATTTTTATTTCAGGATTCTTTGATGAATAGAAAGTTCAAAAGAACAGCATTGATCTGAAATGGAAAGCTTTTGTAACATTAATCACTACCATTCAACAGTTTGGGGTCAGTAAAAATTTTATTTTTTATTTTTGGGGGAAAGAAATTAGAAAATACTTTTATTCAAAAGTATAGAGTTAAATTGATCAAAAGTTATACAGTAAAGACATTTATAATGTTAGAAAAGATTATATTTTAAATAAATGCTGTTCTTTTGAACTTTCTATTCATCAAAGAATCCTGAAATAAAAATGTAAAAAACTGTTTTCAACATGGATAATAATCATAAATGTTTCTTGACCATCATATTATAATAATTTCATATTATAATAATTAAAAAAATGTGACATTGAAGACTGGAGTAACGATGCTGTAAATTCAGCTTTGATCACAGGAATAAATTACACTTCACTATATTTTCACATAGAAAACCTCTGTTTTAAATTGTAATAATATTTCACAATATTACTGTTTTTTTTTTATTTTATTTTTTTTTATCAAATAATTGCAGCCTTGGTGAGCAGAAGAGACTTCTTTTAAAAACATAAAAAATCTTACCGATCTTAAACTTTTGACCGGTAGTGTATATATCCATCTGATCTATATATCACATCTGATCTATATTTCCATCTGATCTATATATCAATCTGATCTATATATATCCATCTAATCTATATATCACATCTGATCTATATGATCTATATATCACATCTGATCTATATATCACATCTGATCTATATATCACATCTATATATCACATCTGATCTATATATCACATCTGATCTATATATCCATCTGATCTATATTTCCATCTGATCTATATATCACATCTGATCTATATTTCCATCTGATCTATATATCCATCTGATCTATATATCACATCTGATCTATATTTCCATCTGATCTATATGTCCATCTGATCTATATATCACATCTGTTCTATATATCCATCTGATCTATATGACATCTGATCTATATATCACATCTGATCTATATATTCATCTGATCTATATATGACATCTGATCTATATTTGACATCTGATCTATATATGACATCTGATCTATATTTGACATTGATATATATATGACATCTGATCTACATTATATATGACATCTGATCTATATATGACATCTGATCTATATTATATATGACATCTGATCTATATATCACATCTGATCTATATTATATTTGACATCTGATTTATATATGATATCTGATCTATATTTGACATCTGATCTATATTTGACATCTGATATATGACATCTGATCTATATATGACATCTGATCTATATTATATATGACATCTGATCTATATATGACATCTGATCTATATATCACATCTGATCTATATTTCACATCTGATCTATATATGACATCTGATTGATCTATATTTGACATCTGATCTATATTTGACATCTGATCTATATTATATATGACATCTGATCTATATATGACATCTGATCTATATTTGACATCTGATCTATATTATATATGACATCTGATCTATATTTGACATCTGATCTATATTTGACATCTGATCTATATTATATATGACATCTGATCTATATTTGACATCTGATCTATATTTGACATCTGATCTATATATGACATCTGATCTATATTTGACATCTGATCTATATTATATATGACAGTGATCTATATATGACATCTGATCTATATATGACCATTGATCTGTTAATCACATCTGATCTATATGTGACATCTGATCTATATTTGACATCTGATCTATATTATATATGACATCTGATCTATATATGACATCTGATCTATAAATGACATCTGATCTATGACATCTGATCTATAAATGACATCTGATCTATATATGATCTATATATGACATCTGATCTATAAATGACATCTGATCTATATCTGATCTATATTTGACATCTGATCTAGATATGATATCTGATCTATATTTGACATCTGATCTACATCTGATCTATATATGACATCTGATCTATATTTGACATCTGATCTATATATGACATCTGATCTATATGACATCTGATCTATATATGACATCTGATACAATCTGATCAATTAACTAATATCTGATCTTCATCTGTTTTATATGTCTGATTTATTACACACATCTGATCTATTATTTTCGGCTCAACTGATCGGTTGTGTGTCTGATCAGTTTTCTGCTTGCGCTTCAGTGATCGGTTATTGATTGTTGTGTTTCGTCAGTGGCCCTGCCGACGGTCAGCAGTCTGGAGCTGAATGACATCACTCACAGCACCATGCGTGTGCGCTGGCGAGAGGCCGAAGGGGCTTCTGGGTACATGATCCTGTACGCGCCTCTGACGGAGGGAGACCCCGCGGACGAGAAGGAGGTGGAATACACACACACACACACACACACACACTCACACACACACACACACACACTCACACACACACACACACACACACACACTCACACACACACACACACACACACACACACACATACACTCGCACACACACTCACACTTTCACTTGTGAATGTTTCGTTTCCCAGAGAATGCATCAACCAATCTGAAGTAAACCTTCGATTCAGCAAAAGTGTCTTTGGATAAAAGCATCATGAATGTAAATGTGTGTTTACAGGTTAAAGTGTCTGACTCTGTGACTCAGATTGAACTGGAAGGTTTAACTCCTGCTACCGAATACACAGTAACGGTTTACGCCATGTACGGAGAGGAGGCCAGCGACCCCATGACTGCGCAAGAGACCACGCGTGAGTACAGGACACACACGCCAGAACACACGCCAGAACACACGTCAGAACACACGGTAGAACATATCACACACACACACACACACACACACACACACACACACACACACACAGAACATCACACACACACACGGTAGAACATCACACACACACACGGCAGAACATCACACACACACACGGCATATTTATTAACTGTTAACCCTTGAAGGAATTATTTATATAACTTAGAAAGGCAGACTATTTCTCTGGCCAAGACAAACAGTTTCCCTATTCTATAAACAGATACTATTTGAAGTATCTATTATTGTAAAGCTTGTAACTAGATCTAACATCTCATTGACTTAGTACATGAGCAGGTAGGCAGTTTTCAAAGTATGAATATGAATTTAATACAGGCAAACTACGTTATACATCGTGACTACAGTTACACGGAATAAATGTATTTACAAACATAATAAACAACAAAACATGAACGAGAGATGCATAGAGACAGGGAGAGAGAGGAAAATGTAGAGAAAGAGTTGGGCCGATCCGAAGGATCAGTAGAAAAGCAAAATCATAGGCAAAGGAACCTCAAACTAGAGACAACAAGGAATCACAAAATCACCCTTTTTGAGGCAACAACCGTACAGCATAATAAATCTTGATAAGAAATAA
>JAULUF010000022.1:237500-265000 GCA_031834385.1 Semotilus atromaculatus
TGAATGTCAGAATGGGAAAGAAAGGTGATTTAAGCAATTTTGAGCGTGGCATGGTTGTTGGTGCCAGACGGGCCCGTCTGAGTATTTCACAATCTGCTCAGTTACTGGGATTTTCACGCACAACCATTTCTAGGGTTTACGAAGAATGGTGTGAAAAGGGAAAAACATCCAGTATGCGGCAGTCCTGTGGGCGAAAATGCCTTGTTGATGCTAGAGGTCAGAGGAGAATGGGCCGACTGATTCAAGCTGATAGAAGAGTAACTTTGACTGAAATAACCACTCGTTACAACCGAGGTATGCAGCAAAGCATTTGTGAAGCCACAACACGCACAACCTTGAGGCGGATGGGCTACAACAGCAGAAGACCCCACCGGGTACCACTCATCTCCACTACAAATAGGAAAAAGAGGCTACAATTTGCAAAAACCAAAATTGGACAGTTGAAGACTGGAAATATGTTGCCTGGTCTGATGAGTCTCGATTTCTGTTGAGACATTCAGATGGCAGAGTCAGAATTTGGCGTAAACAGAATGAGAACATGGATCCATCATGCCTTGTTACCACTGTGCAGGCTGGTGGTGGTGGTGTAATGGTGTGGGGGATGTTTTCTTGGCACACTTTAGGCCCCTTAGTGCCAATTGGGCATCGTTTAAATGCCACGGCCTACCTGAGCATTGTTTCTGACCATGTCCATCCCTTTATGGCCACCATGTACCCATCCTCTGATGGCTACTTCCAGCAGGATAATGTACCATGTCACAAAGCTTGAATCATTTCAAATTTGTTTCTTGAACATTACAATGAGTTCACTGTACTAAAATGGCCCCCACAGTCACCAGATCTCAACCCAATAGAGCATCTTTGGGATGTGGTGGAACGGGAGCTTCGTGCCCTGGATGTGCATCCCACAAATCTCCATCAACTGCAAGATGCTATCCTATCAATATGGGCCAACATTTCTAAAGAATGCTTTCAGCACCTTGTTGAATCAATGCCACGTAGAATTAAGGCAGTTCTGACGGCGAAAGGTGGTCAAACACAGTATTAGTATGGTGTTCCTAATAATCCTTTAGGTGAGTGTATAAGTTGACCTTTTTCATCTTTTACAGCGGAATGCAAAGTTAATAATATTGAGAAGAGGCTCTTCCACTATAGGTAACACTTCTTTCAGTAGTTTAGTTGGTATAGGATCTAATAAACATGTTGTTGTTTTAGATGAAGTGATAAGTTTATTTAACTCTTTTTGTTCTATGGTTGTAAAGCATTGTAATTGTTCTTGCGGGGTGATAATTGCGGCTGAATTATAAGGCGCGAGCAAAGATTGAACGGTTACGATTTTGATTCTGATGCTTTCAATTTTCTCGGTGAAGAAGTTCATGAAATCATTACTACCAAACTGTAACGAGGTATTTTGTTCAGACGACGTCTGTTTATTTGTTAGTCTAGCCACGGTATTAAATAAAAACCTTGGATTATTTTGGTTGTTTTCTATTAGTTTGCTGAGGTGCTCAGCCCTGGCCGTTTTAAGGGCCTTTTTATAACGTGACATACTGTCTTTCCACGCGATTCTAAAGACCTCTAAATTAGTTTTTTTCCATTTACGCTCTAAATTACGGGTTTCTCTCTTTAAAACATACGTAGTATTATTGTACCATGGTGCTATACTTTTCTCTCTGACCTTTTTTAATCTAATGGGTGCAACAATATCCAATGTTCTAGAGAGAATGGTGCTCATAGTGCTAGTTAGTTCGTCTAGTTCATCTGTTTGTTTGGGTTCAGGCAGCAGCTGAGACAGATCAGATAAGCTATTTGAGAAATTATCTATGGTGGATGGAAGGATTGTTCTACCTGGTCGATAACGTGGCGCAGCATGACATATTACAGCAGTACGTAATATGCAGGTTACCATGTAATGGTCAGTGACATCATCACTTTGTGGAATGATATCTATATCGGTTGGATCGGTTCCATATGATATAATTAAATCGAGTGTATGATTAAGACGATGAGTTGGTCCGGTGACGTTTTGTTTGACCCCGAAGGAGTTTAATAAATCTGTAAACGCAGCCCCTAACGCATCATTTAAATTATCTACGTGTATGTTAAAATCTCCAACAATTAATGCTTTATCGACGTTGACCAAAAGATCTGATAGAAAGTCAGCAAACTCTTTTAGGAAATCGGCGTAAGGCCCTGGAGGTCTATATACGGTAGCCAATGCTAGAGATAATAGGGATTTTTTTCTTACATCTAAGAGCGTAACATTTAGCACAAGTACTTCAAACGAATTAAATCTATGACCAGTTTTCTGAGTAACATTAAGAATATCTCTGTAGATTGTTGCAACACCGCCGCCACGACCGATCAGACGGGGCTCATGCTTATAACAGTATCCTGGCGGAGTAGACTCATTTAGACCGAAATAATCATTTGGTGTAAGCCAGGTTTCAGTAAGGCACAGAACATCGAAATTATTATCTGTGACCATTTCATTTACAATAACCGCCTTAGGTGTGAGCGATCTAATGTTAGAAGGTGTGTGTGCAGGTTCTCATCAACGATAACTCGAGCTGTGTGTGTGTGTGTGTGCAGGTTCTCATCAACGATAACTTGAGTTGTGTGTGTGTGTGCAGGTTCTCATCAACGATAACTCGAGCTGGTTTGTCATCACGGGTCTCAAGCCTTTGACTGAATATGAAGTGTCTCTGTCTGGGATCTACAGAGATGAGTCTGAGAGCGATGCAGTGGAGATCAGTCAAACCACAGGTCTGACGTCACAGTCCAGCAGGATCACTTATAACTTCAGATCGTAAATTAAACACTTATAACTTCAGATCATAAATTACTGTTTGAAATCTGTTTTTTGCTTCTTTGTCTCTAATTTTGTTTGAAGTTGCCAGAACAACACCAGTTACCACGACGACTGTCAGAACGACTACATCCGGTAAAATCTCTCATGTGTTTCCGTCACCAGGGGTTTTCCTGCATCAGAAACGCTTACATGCATGTGAAGATGCTTGACCACATAATTCACAATATCTCAAATGTGTTTTTTGTCTTTGGTTAGTGATTAGTTAGTTTGTTGTTTGGTTGGTTGGTTAGTTATTTGTTTGTTTAGTTAGTTTGTTGTTTGGTTATTAGTTGGTTGTTTGTTTAGTTAGTTTGTTAGTTAGTCGGTTGGTTGTTTGTTTGTTTGTTTATTTGTTTAGTTAGTTGCTTGTTTGGTTATTGTTTGTTTGTTTGTTTAGTTAGTTGCTTGTTTGGTTATTGTTTGTTTGTTTGTTTGTTTGTTTGTTTGTTTGTTTGTTTAGTTAGTTAGTTAGTTAGTTAGTCAGTTGGTTAGTTAGTTAGTTGCTTGTTTGGTTATTATTTGGTTGTTTGGTTAGTTAGTTAGTTAGTTAGTTAGTTAGTTAGTTAGTTGGTTGGTTAGTTAGTTAGTTAGTTAGTTAGTTGCTTGTTTGGTTATTATTTGGTTGTTTGGTTAGTTAGTTAGTTAGTTAGTTAGTTAGTTAGTTAGTTAGTTAGTTAGTTAGTTAGTTAGTTAGTTAGTTATTCGGTTGGTTGGTTGTTTGGTTGGATGGTTAGTTAGTTGGTTGGTTGTTTTGTAAGTTAGTTAGTTAGTTAGTAGCTTGTTTGGTTATTATTTGGTTGTTTGGTTAGTTAGTTGATCAGTCGGTTGTTTGGTTGGTTGTTTAGTTAATTAGTTAGTTGATTGTTTGGTTAGTTAGTTAGTTAGTTGGTTGTTTGGTTATTAGTTGGTTGTTTGTTTGGTTAGTTAGTTAGTTAGTTGCTTGTTTGGTTATTAGTTGTTTGTTTGTTTGTTTGTTTGGTTAGTTAGTTAGTCAATTGGTTGTTTGGTTGGTTGTTTGTTTGGTTAGTTAGTTAGTTAGTTAATCAGTTGGTTGGTTCTTTGGTTGGTTAGTTAGTTAGTTAGTTAGTTAGTTAGTTAGTTGCTTGTTTGGTTAGTTAGTTGAATGCTTTGTTAGTTAGTTAGTTAGTTAGTTAGTTAGTTAGTTAGTAGTTAGTTAGTTAGTTGCTTGTTTGGTTAGTCAGTTAGTTGGTTGTTTTGTTAGTTAGTTAGTTAGTTAATTGGTTATTTGGTTGGTTAGTTGGTTATTAGGTTGGTTGTTTGGCTAGTTGTTAGTTAGTTAGTTGGTTGTTTTGTTAGTTTGTTAGTTGGTTGTTTGGTTATTAGTTGGTTGTTTGGTTAGTTAGTTAGTTGGTTGGTTGTTTGGTTGGTTGTTTGGTTAGTTAGTTAGTTAGTTAGTTAGTTGGTTGTTTGGTTAGTTAGTTGATTAGTATGGCGAGCAGGACGAGGCCGGTGGTGTGATTGATGATGAGCTTCACCTGCGCGACACACCAGTCTCGTGTCTCTCACGGAGGAGCGGAAGCATAAAAGGAGGAGCGACGACGTTGTTTGGTTAGTTAGTTGCTTTGTTAGTTAGTTAGTTAGTTGGTTGTCTGGTTTGTTAGTTAGTTGTTTTGTTAGTTAGTTAGTTGGTTTTTTGGCTATTAATTGGTTGTTTGGTTAGTTAGTTGGTTGATTGGTGCATGTGTGTGTTCATATGTGCATGTATGTGTTCGTGTGTGTGTGTGTGTGTGTGTGCAGCGCAGCGTCTGGCCATCAGGAATCTGCAGCTGAGTGACGTGACGACCTTCAGCATGCGTGTGTCATGGGACGCTGTGGGTCCAAACGTGCGTCAGTACCGCGTGTCGTACATCAGCACGCGAGGAGACCGCGCGGAACAGGTGGTGAGTGTGTGAATCTCACATTCAGTCAACTCGTACATGTGTGTGTCATTCAGAAATTGTGATTTAAATGTCACCAAGGTTTCACCAACATGTTCAGGATAGCAAACAAGATTTATTGAAATTGCACTATAAATTGAGATAATCAAATATCATTGTGTTCTAGCAAGTGTGTTAATGAATCTATTGCTGTCATTGATTTCAAGCTGTACAAAAAAAGAGATTTGCATCAGTCCATTTCTCCTCCAAAAGCGCTTTGGCTCTGAAAGTATTGTGTCTTCTGTTGAGTTTGGAAGCTTGTGTTTATCTCTTTATCACTTTCATCTGTGGGAGAGTCCTCTGATCCTGAGTGTGTGTGTCTTCACCACGGGATCATTCTCTGTAATGAGTGTGTGTGTCTTCACCGTGGGATCATTTTCTGTGATGAGTTTGTGTGTTTTCTCCGCTGTGGTGATGAGTGTGTGTGTGTGTGTGTGTGTTTTCTCTGCTGTAATGAGTGTGTGTGTGTGTGTGTGTGTGTGTGTTTCCTCCGCTGTAATGAGTGTGTGTGTGTGTGTGTGTGTGTGTGTGTGTATGTTTGCTCGTGTTTATATTACATTGTGGGGACCAAATGTCCCCACAAGTATAGTAAAACCTGAAATCACCTACATTGTGGGGACCAGCCAGCGGTCCCCATGAGGAGAACAGCATATAAATCACACTAAGTAATGTTTTTTGAAAATGTAAAAATGCAGAATGTCTCCTGTGATGGGTAGGTTTAGGGACAGGGGCAGTGTAAGGGGACAGAATATATAGTTTGTACAGTATAAAAACCATTACGCCTATGGAGAGTCCCCACAAAGATAGCGAACCAGACATGTGTGTGTGTGTGTGTGTTTCCTCTGCTGTAATGAATGTGTGTGTGTGTGTTTCCTCTGCTGTAATGAGTGTGTGTGTGTGTGTGTGTGTGTGTGTGCTTCCTCTGCTGTAATGAATGTGTGTGTGTGTGTGTGTTTCCTCTGCTGTAATGAGTGTGTGTGTGTGTGTGTGTGTGTGTGTGTGTGTGTGTGTGTGTTTGCAGGCGATGGTTCCCGCGTCTCAGACCTCAGTGTTGCTGCAGCCTCTCCTGTCGGACACTGAATACAGCGTTAGTGTGTCTGCGATCTACAGTTCTGGCGACGGCCCGCCCATCACACGCCTCGCTCGCACATGTGAGTCTCCTCTCACACACTCTCACACACACACACACACACACGCACACACACACACACACACACACACACACACGCACACACGCACACACACATACACGCACACACACACACACACACACACACACACACACACACACACACACACACACACACACACAAAGTAAAGCCTCCTCCTCTCCCTCCTCTTTCTCCTCTTCCTCCTGCTCCTCTTCCTCTTCCTCACTCCTCCTCCTCTTCCTCCTCAGTGCCTCTCTCCGCTCCCAGTGGCCTCCGTGTGTCTGAGGAATGGTACAACCGCTTCCGTATCAGCTGGGACTCACCGCCCTCTCCCACCATGGGCTACAGGATCGTGTACCAGCCCACCTCAGGTACCACACACACTCACTCAACACACTAACTCCCAAACATACACACACACATGCCGTGCACTGACCTCACAGCTGACCTCTGACCTTCCGACAGCGTCCGCTCGTGCTCTGGAGACGTTTGTGGGTGATGATGTGAACACCATGCTGATCGTCAACCTTCTGAGCGGGACGGAGTACAGCGTTAAAGTCATCGCCACCTACACCACTGGATCCAGCGAAGCCCTGAGCGGGCGAGCTAAAACACGTGAGTGTGTCCCTCCACTGAACACGTGAGTGTGTCCCTCCACTGAACACGTGAGCGTGTCCCTCCACTGAACACGTGAGACTATCCCTCCACTGAACACGTGAGACTATCCCTCCACTGAACACGTGAGACTATCCCTCCACTGAACACGTGAGACTATCCCTCCACTGAACACGTGAGCCTGTCCCTCCACTGAACACGTGAGCCTGTCCCTCCACTGAACACGTGAGACTATCCCTCCACTGAACACGTGAACGTGTCCCTCCACTGAACACGTGAGACTATCCCTCCACTGAACACGTGAGACTATCCCTCCACTGAACACGTGAGCCTGTCCCTCCACTGAACACGTGAGCCTGTCCCTCCACTGAACACGTGAGCCTGTCCCTCCACTGAACACGTGAGACTATCCCTCCACTGAACACGTGAGACTATCCCTCCACTGAACACGTGAGCCTGTCCCTCCACTGAACACGTGAGCCTGTCCCTCCACTGAACACGTGAGCGTGTCCCTCCACTGAACACGTGAGACTATCCCTCCACTGAACACGTGAACGTGTCCCTCCACTGAACACGTGAGACTATCCCTCCACTGAACACGTGAGACTATCCCTCCACTGAACACGTGAGCCTGTCCCTCCACTGAACACGTGAGACTTTCCCTCCACTGAACACGTGAGACTATCCCTCCACTGAACACGTGAGACTATCCCTCCACTGAACACGTGAGCCTGTCCCTCCACTGAACACGTGAGCCTGTCCCTCCACTGAACACGTGAGACTATCCCTCCACTGAACACGTGAACGTGTCCCTCCACTGAACACGTGAGACTATCCCTCCACTGAACACGTGAGACTATCCCTCCACTGAACACGTGAGCCTGTCCCTCCACTGAACACGTGAGACTATCCCTCCACTGAACACGTGAGACTATCCCTCCACTGAACACGTGAGACTATCCCTCCACTGAACACGTGAGCCTGTCCCTCCACTGAACACGTGAGACTATCCCTCCACTGAACACGTGAGCGTGTCCCTCCACTGAACACGTGAGACTTTCCCTCCACTGAACACGTGAGCGTGTCCCTCCACTGAACACGTGAGCCTGTCCCTCCACTGAACACGTGAGACTATCCCTCCACTGAACACGTGAGCCTGTCCCTCCACTGAACACGTGAGACTATCCCTCCACTGAACACGTGAGTGTGTCCCTCCACTGAACACGTGAGCGTGTCCCTCCACTGAACACGTGAGACTATCCCTCCACTGAACACGTGAGACTATCCCTCCACTGAACACGTGAGACTATCCCTCCACTGAACACGTGAGCCTGTCCCTCCACTGAACACGTGAGACTATCCCTCCACTGAACACGTGAGCGTGTCCCTCCACTGAACACGTGAGACTTTCCCTCCACTGAACACGTGAGCGTGTCCCTCCACTGAACACGTGAGCGTGTCCCTCCACTGAACACGTGAGCGTGTCCCTCCACTGAACACGTGAGACTATCCCTCCACTGAACACGTGAGCCTGTCCCTCCACTGAACACGTGAGACTATCCCTCCACTGAACACGTGAGCCTGTCCCTCCACTGAACACGTGAGACTATCCCTCCACTGAACACGTGAGCCTGTCCCTCCACTGAACACGTGAGCGTGTCCCTCCACTGAACACGTGAGCGTGTCCCTCCACTGAACACGTGAGCGTGTCCCTCCACTGAACACGTGAGACTATCCCTCCACTGAACACGTGAGCGTGTCCCTCCACTGAACACGTGAGCGTGTCCCTCCACTGAACACGTGAGCGTGTCCCTCCACTGAACACGTGAGCGTGTCCCTCCACTGAACACGTGAGACTATCCCTCCACTGAACACGTGAGCGTGTCCCTCCACTGAACACGTGAGACTATCCCTCCACTGAACACGTGAGCGTGTCCCTCCACTGAACACGTGAGACTATCCCTCCACTGAACACGTGAGCGTATCCCTCCACTGAACACGTGAGCGTGTCCCTCCACTGAACACGTGAGACTATCCCTCCACTGAACACGTGAGACTATCCCTCCACTGAACACGTGAGCGTGTCCCTCCACTGAAAACGTGAGCCTGTCCCTCCACTGAACACGTGAGCGTGTCCCTCCACTGAACACGTGAGACTATCCCTCCACTGAACACGTGAGCATGTCCCTCCACTGAACACGTGAGACTATCCCTCCACTGAACACGTGAGCGTGTCCCTCCACTGAAAACGTGAGCCTGTCCCTCCACTGAACACGTGAGCGTGTCCCTCCACTGAACACGTGAGCGTGTCCCTCCACTGAACACGTGAGACTATCCCTCCACTGAACACGTGAGCGTGTCCCTCCACTGAACACGTGAGCCTGTCCCTCCACTGAACACGTGAGCCTGTCCCTCCACTGAACACGTGAACGTGTCCCTCCACTGAACACGTGAGACTATCCCTCCACTGAACACGTGAGACTATCCCTCCACTGAACACGTGAGCGTGTCCCTCCACTGAACACGTGAGCGTGTCCCTCCACTGAACACGTGAGACTATCCCTCCACTGAACACGTGAGCGTGTCCCTCCACTGAACACGTGAGCGTGTCCCTCCACTGAACACGTGAGCCTGTCCCTCCACTGAACACGTGAGACTATCCCTCCACTGAACACGTGAGCCTGTCCCTCCACTGAACACGTGAGACTATCCCTCCACTGAACACGTGAGCGTGTCCCTCCACTGAACACGTGAGACTATCCCTCCACTGAACACGTGAGACTATCCCTCCACTGAACACGTGAGACTATCCCTCCACTGAACACGTGAGCGTGTCCCTCCACTGAACACGTGAGCGTGTCCCTCCACTGAACACGTGAGACTATCCCTCCACTGAACACGTGAGACTATCTCTCCACTGAACACGTGAGCGTGTCCCTCCACTGAACACGTGAGCGTGTCCCTCCACTGAACACGTGAGCGTGTCCCTCCACTGAACACGTGAGCGTGTCCCTCCACTGAACACGTGAGACTATCCCTCCACTGAACACGTGAGACTATCCCTCCACTGAACACGTGAGCGTGTCCCTCCACTGAACACGTGAGTGTGTCCCTCCACTGAACACGTGAGACTATCCCTCCACTGAACACGTGAGCGTGTCCCTCCACTGAACACGTGAGACTATCCCTCCACTGAACACGTGAGCGTGTCCCTCCACTGAACACGTGAGCGTGTCCCTCCACTGAACACGTGAGACTATCCCACCACTGAACACGTGAGCCTGTCCCTCCACTGAACACGTGAGCGTGTCCCTCCACTGAAAACGTGAGACTATCCCTCCACTGAACACGTGAGCCTGTCCCTCCACTGAACACGTGAGCGTGTCCCTCCACTGAACACGTGAGACTATCCCTCCACTGAACACGTGAGCCTGTCCCTCCACTGAACACGTGAGACTATCCCTCCACTGAACACGTGAGCCTGTCCCTCCACTGAACACGTGAGCGTGTCCCTCCACTGAACACGTGAGACTATCCCTCCACTGAACACGTGAGCCTGTCCCTCCACTGAACACGGTTAATTTTATTTAATTAACTGAATATTGAATTAACTGAATTAACTTTCAGAGAACATTCAGAAATAACATTTTCATGTAAATGTTGCTCCAATCGTTCTTGTAAGATATTGTTGTGATGTGTGTGTGTGTTTGTGTGTGTCTGTAGTGTATCTGGGAGTGAGTAACCTCAGCACGTATCAGGTGCGGACCACCAGCATGTGTGTGCAGTGGCAGCCTCATCCACACGCCAGCCTGTACCGGCTCATCCTGCAGTCTCAGCTCAGTGAGTGTGTGTGTGTGTGTGTGTGTGTTCGTGTTTGATTATATCTTTGGCATGTCTGTAGTGAGGTTTGGTGTGATTATATGTTACACGTTTAACCTTCACTGAACAAACGTCTCATTTAGAGTCTGAAACTTGCTGCATATAAACATGATTTATAGTGTCGTTTGTGATTGAATCCAGATGAACAGCGGTTTAGTTTCAGAAGTAATTCAGTAATTCAGTAATTCAGAAGACACTTTATCTGATACAGATATAGACATTCATATAGATGCAGTCATCAGTCATCTTTCCATTCTATTCTCTTCTTCAGACGGCGAGAAACAGGAAGTGAGGTTGGCTGGCTCCGCCTCCAGACACTGCTTTAATGACCTCACGCCGAACACACAGTACATGATAAACATTCACGCTCAACTGCAGGACACAGAGGGACCGGCCGTCACCACCACACAGAGGACATGTATGTGCACGCACACACACACACACACACACACACACACACACACACACACACATGTTGTGTTTTCATGTTTTATGGGGACTTTCCATAGACATAATGATTTTTATACTGTACAGACTGTATATTCTATTCCCTTACACTGCCCCTGTCCCTAAACCTACCCATCACAGGAGACATTCTGCATTTTTACATTTTCAAACAACATCACTTAGTATGATTTATAAGCTGATTTCCTCATGGGGACCAAAAAATGTCCCCACACGAACAAGGATTTCGGATATTGCCATCCTTGTGGGGACATTTTGTCCCCATAACGTAGGGTTTACCAGGCCACACACACACACACACACACACACACACACACGCACAAACACACACACACACACACACTCACACTCACACACTCAAACAATTTACTTGCCATTGTTACCACTTTTCTTCTGTACCTCAGTAGCATTTCCATACCAACATACACTCACCTAAAGGATTATTAGGAACACCTGTTCAATGTCTCATTAATGCAATTATCTAATCAACCAATCACATGGCAGTTGCTTCAATGCATGTAGGGGTGTGGTCCTGGTCAAGACAATCTCCTGAACTCCAAACTGAATGTCAGAATGGGAAAGAAAGGTGATTTAAGCAATTTTGAGCGTCGCGTGATTGTTGGTGCCAGACGGGCCAGTCTGAGTATTTCATAATCTGCTCAGTTACTGGGATTTTCATGCACAACCATTTCTAGGGTTTAAAAAGAATGGTGTGAAAAGGGAAAAACATCCAGTATGCGGCAGTCCTGTGGGCGAAAATGCCTTGTTGATGCTAGAGGTCAGAGGAGAATGGGCCGACTGATTAAAGCTGATAGAAGAGCAACTTTGACTGAAATAACCACTCGTTACAACCGAGGTATGCAGCAAAGCATTTGTGAAGCCACAACACGCACAACCTCGAGGCGGATGGGCTACAACAGCAGAAGACCCCACCGGGTACCACTCATCTCCTCTACAAATAGGAAAAAGAGGCTACAATTTGCAAGAGCTCACCAAAATTGGACAGTTGAAGACTGGAAATATGTTGCCTGGACTGATGAGTCTCGATTTCTGTTGAGACATGAATCCATCATGCCTTGTTACCACTGTGCAGGCTGGTGGTGGTGGTGTGATGGTGTGGGGGATATTTTCTTGGCACACTTTAGGCCCCTTAGTGCCAATTGGGCATGTTTAAATGCCACGGCCTACCTGAGCATTGTTTCTGACCATGTCCATCCCTTTATGGCCACCATGTACCCATCCTCTGATGGCTACTTCCAGCAGGATAATGCACCATGTCACAAAGCTCGAATCATTTCAAATTGGTTTCTTGAACATGACAATGAGTTCACTGTACTAAAATGGCCCCCACAGTCACCAGATCTCAACCCAATAGAGCATCTTTGGGATGTGATGGAACGGGAGCTTCGTGCCCTGGATGTGCATCCCACAAATCGCCATCAACTGCAAGATGCTATCCTATCAATATGGGCCAACATTACTTACACTCAACATTAAGGCAGTTCTGAAGGCGAAAGGGGGTCAAACACAGTATTAGTATGGTGTTCCTAATAATCCTTTAGGTGAGTGTGTAATCCAGAATATCATAACACTTTCAATGAATGGTTCAGCAACCTTGCCGCTGGTGCCACTTCTCGAGTCCGATCCTTGAGCCGCACACTCGTCCGCAGATGCAGCAGGGGACCAGACACGGGGGGACCAGACACGGGGGGAACCAGACACTGGGGGGACCAGACACGGGGGGACCAGACATGGGGGGGAACCAGACACCGGGGGGACCAGACACCGGGGGGACCAGCCGCCCACTGGTGTCTCTTGATTGGCCTCTCGGATCGCCGGTCTTGGTTGGTTTGGTGTGTTTGAGAGACTGCGTGGCACAGGTGTTCTGCCAGGCTGATCTGTCCAGTACCAGAGCTTTGAACTGCGTGAGGGGATGTCCCCTCGCTTTAGGACAATCCTGTTGTAATCCAGCAGGGCGCTCTGCGCCCATTAGTGGACTGTAGAGGGCTTGGCGGGGCAGGCGGTGTTCAGGCATGCGTATGGTGTGCCCTATCCATCGCAGGTGTTTTTTGGCCACAGCTGCTTCCATACAGATTGAGTGAGTGTTGCTGAGGACGACTGTGGGGTATTTGATCTCTCCAGGACGAGCTGAGGATCTTCTGTGGGCAGTGAATATGGAAGGCCTCTAGGCTGATGATGTGCTGGCGTTATGGGGTCCATGACTCTGCCCCATAAAGCCATTTATGTGAAAACTGGGGGGATGTGAGATGGGACATGACCTCGGTTTATTGAGTGTTAACGTGTTGGCCAAAAGATTGGTCAAGTCATCAGCGTACTGAAGCTCACAGATTTGTCAGGCCTTTGTGTGGGCCTGGAGCCGGCGGATGCTGAAGAGGCCTCCGTCAAGTCGGTATTCCACATGGACACCGTCTTCATGTCCCATGACACGATGGAAGAGGCGGTGATGGCAGAGAGGAGGATGTTAAAGAGCACCGGAGCCCCGACACAGCCTTGCTTCACCCCAACGTTTACCTCGAAAGGCTCTGACTGGAGTTCTCCCGTGAGCACTCCGGCTTGCCTCCCGTCAGGCAGCGCTGTAGGATGCTGAGATAGAGCCCTGCACGGGCCTTAAATCTAGGCCCTAGCCCGGCCCTGGCCCGAGACGCTCAGGCCCTAGCCCGGCCCGTGTCTGACAGCTCATCAGAATTATCAGCCCGAGTCCGACCCGAGCCCGTTATTTATAAAAAATAAATAAATAAATAAATTTAAAAAAAAGCCTGCCTGACATATAGCACAGCCTGACTATGTGGCAGTCATTTAAATATGTTATGTTCTCAATGGCAAAGTAGTTACCGGTAAGTTTGATCCATTTAGCCTCTCAAATCAACACTTACTTGGCTACAATAAAATCCATAGATATAAAACAATTTAAGCATATCACACAGACAGTTAACGTTTGTTTAAACGTTTATTATCATTTTTGAAAAGCTGAGGCAAACTGCTCTGCTGCTCAGTCGCAACAGCGTTCGCAAAATAAATGAGCTAAATACAATCTTAACAAATGAAATAAATTACATTAAATTAAATTAAAAACAAGCATGCAGGTTATCTTACCTCAAAAATCAAGTCTTCAAGTTCACTACAGAACATGCATGGCCATTCTTATTTCCAATAGTTTCCAACAGACTAATACAAATAAAGCCCAATCAAACGAAAACCAACAAGACAGCCTCCTAACATAAGAACAGTCTCTTACAGAGCATCGTGAAGAAAAAGCACAGCATCCACAGTGGAAGGTTTTAATCCAGTTGCACTTTTTCCAGCTGCGCTGAAGTCACGCTCGCTCCTTCTGCTGCTGGCGGACACTAAACACAGAACGAGCGGTCGCGCGAGTCTCGGATCGCGCCGCCGGGAAACCTGTGTGTGTTTGCGCGAGCACTGTCGTGTCAGTCACATGTCAGTGTGATAGGTTATAAAACGTCTTTCTATGTTTGCTTTTCAATCGTCATCTTCTCATATTATATTTTAATTAATGTCTAAAATGGGCTATAAAAAATATAAGCCTAAAACAGGCCCGAGGCCCGGCCCGCGTGTGAACTATGACGTGAAAATTGGCCCGAAGCCCGGCCCTAGGGTCGTAAATAAGTCGGGGCCCGTCGGGCTCGGGCTGAAATGCAGGGCTCTATGCTGAGAAACTTGGGTGGTACCCCAAGTTTGGAGTGGTGTTTCCAGAGCAGCTCACGGTTCATGATGTCAGAAGCTTTGCTGAGGTCGATGAAGGCTACGTAAAGGTATTTGTGATGTTCTCGGCTCTTCTCCATCAGCTGCCTCAAGACAAACACCATGTCTGTCGTGGATCTGGTCTTCCAGAAGCCACACTGCATTTCCAGAAGCACAGCGTCCGAGATGTGCTCAACCAGTCCGCTGAGTGGGATCTTGGCCAGGACGGTCCCTGCGATGGAGAGGAGAGATGTCCCGCTGTTGCCCCAGACTGCTCGGTCTCCTTTCTGCTTGTAAATGACCACGATGTTAACATCCTTCCAGTCCTGTGGGAGGGTCAGGCGACGTGTGAGGATGTGTCTCCGTGTTTGAAAACCTCTGCAGGGATTCCATCGGGTCCAGCGCCTAAGTTGTTCTTCAGCCCTGCAATAGCTTTCCAGAGTTCTGAGTAAAGTGGTGGGGTGTCCAGGTGCATATGTGGGTCAACAGGCTTGGTGTGGTTGAAGAGACTCTCAAAATTATTTACCCAACGGGCAGGTGAGGCACACACACACTTATACTCACTCACTCTCTCTCTCTCTCTCTCTCTCACACACATACACACACCCACACCCACACACACACACACACTCACACACACTGTGAAAAAGAATCCTCTCTCTAAAGGTGATACAGTTACTCTGTTTCTATAAATATAGAATCATTCAAATGTTGTCATAATTTATGAGAAATTGAATTCCAAACATTTAAAATGTTATGAGACAGAATTAAGAGATTTATTCAGACATGATTACATCATTAAGACTCGTTCCCGTCAGACGGACAGTGACGAGCATCACCTGTACAGTAGACTTGTGTTGTTTATAATGGTGAAATGTGTGTGTAGTTCCTGTGAGCACGGTTCCGCCCACCACAGCCAGAAGCTCCACCCCTCCGCCCACCCTTCCCGCCACTAAAGAAGGTACGTGTCACATGACATCGTGAGGGTTCGGACGTACAGCAGGCTTCATCAGTGTGTGTGTGTGTGTGTGTGTGTGTGTGTGTGTGTGTGTGTGTGTGTTAGTGTGTCGTGCTGCTAAAGCAGATCTGGTGTTTCTGGTGGACGGATCATGGAGTATCGGAGACAACAACTTCCAGAAGATCATCCGGTTCCTGTACAGCACAGCGGGATCTCTGGACCGGATCGGGCCGAGCGGCACTCAGGTGAGGAACACACACTCAGGTGAGGCACACACACTCAGGTGAGGAACACACTCAGGTGAGGAACACACACTCAGGTGAGGAACACACACTCAGGTGAGGAACACACTCTCAGGTGAGGCACACACACTCAGGTGAGGAACACACACTCAGGTGAGGCACACACACTCAGGTGAGGAACACACACTCAGGTGAGGAACACACTCTCAGGTGAGGCACACACACTCAGGTGAGGAACACACACTCAGGTGAGGCACACACACTCAGGTGAGGCACACACACTCAGGTGAGGCACACACACTCAGGTGAGGAACACACACTCAGGTGAGGAACACACACTCATGTGAGGAACAAATACTCAGGTGAGGAACACACACTCAGGTGAGGCACACACTCTCAGGTGAGGAACACACACTCAGGTGAGGCACACACTCAGGTGAGGAACACACTTAGGTGAGGAACACACTCAGGTGAGAAACACACACTCAGGTGAGGAACACACACGAGGAACACACACTCAGGTGAGGAACACACACTCAGGTGAGGAACACACTCTCAGGTGAGGCACACACACTCAGGTGAGGAACACACACTTAGGTGAGGAAAACACTCTCATGTGAGGAACAAATACTCAGGTGAGGAACACACTCTCGGGTGAGGAACACACACTCAGGTGAGGAACACACTCAGGTGATGAACACACACTTAGGTGAGGAACACACTCTTAGGTGAGGAACACACTCTTAGGTGAGGATCACACTCAGGTGAGGAACACACTCTTAGGTGAGGAACACACACTCAGGTGAGGAACACACACTCAGGTGAGGAACACACTCTCAGGTGAGGAACACACTCTCAGGTGAAGAACACACACTCAGGTGAGGAACACACACTCTTAGGTGAGGAACACACACTCTTAGGTGAGGAACACACTCTCAGGTGAGGAACACACTCAGGTGAGGAACACACACTCAGGTGAGGAACACACACTCAGGTGAGGAACACACACTCAGGTGAGGAACACACTCTCAGGTGAGGAACACACACTCAGGTGAGGAACACACACTCAGGTGAGGAACACACTCTCAGGTGAGGAACACACACTCAGGTGAGGAACACACACTCTTAGGTGAGGAACACACACTCAGGTGAGGAACACACACTCTTAGGTGAGGAACACACACTCTTAGGTGAGGAACACACTCAGGTGAGGAACACACACTCAGGTGAGGAACACACACTCAGGTGAGGAACACACTCTCAGGTGAGGAACACACTCTCAGGTGAGGAACACACACTCAGGTGAGGAACACACACTCTTAGGTGAGGAACACACACTCAGGTGAGGAACACACACTCTTAGGTGAGGAACACACACTCTTAGGTGAGGAACACACACTCTTAGGTGAGGAACACACTCTCAGGTGAGGAACACACACTCAGGTGAGGAACACACTCTCAGGTGAGGAACACACTCTCAGGTGAGGAACACACACTCAGGTGAGGAACACACTCTTAATTGAGGAACACTCTCAGGTGAGGAACACACACTCAGGTGAGGAACACACTCTCAGGTGAGGAACACACTCTCAGGTGAGGAACACACTCTCAGGTGAGGAACACACTCTTAGGTGAGGAGCACACACTCAGGTGAGGAACACACTCTTAGGTGAGGAACACACACTCAGGTGAGGAACACACTCTTAATTGAGGAACACTCTCAGGTGAGGAACACACACTCAGGTGAGGAACACACTCTCAGGTGAGGAACACACTCTCAGGTGAGGAACACACTCTCAGGTGAGGAACACACTCTTAGGTGAGGAACACACACTCAGGTGAGGAACACACTCTTAATTGAGGAACACTCTCAGGTGAGGAACACACACTCAGGTGAGGAACACACTCTCAGGTGAGGAACACACTCTCAGGTGAGGAACACACTCTCAGGTGAGGAACACACTCTCAGGTGAGGAACACACACTCAGGTGAGGAACACACACTCTTAGGTGAGGAACACACACTCAGGTGAGGAACACACTCTTAATTGAGGAACACTCTCAGGTGAGGAACACACACTCAGGTGAGGAACACACTCTCAGGTGAGGAACACACACTCAGGTGAGGAACACACTCTCAGGTGAGGAACACACACTCTTAGGTGAGGAGCACACACTCAGGTGAGGAACACACACTCTTAGGTGAGGAACACACACTCTTAGGTGAGGAACACACTCTCAGGTGAGGAACACACACTCTTAGGTGAGGAACACACACTCAGGTGAGGAACACACACTCTTAGGTGAGGAGCACACACTCAGGTGAGGAACACACACTCTTAGGTGAGGAACACACACTCTTAGGTGAGGAGCACACACTCAGGTGAGGAACACACACTCTTAGGTGAGGAACACACACTCTTAGGTGAGGAACACACTCTCAGGTGAGGAACACACACTCTCAGGTGAGGAACACACACTCTTAGGTGAGGAACACACACTCAGGTGAGGAACACACACTCTCAGGTGAGGAACACACTCTCAGGTGAGGAACACACACTCAGGTGAGGAACACTCTCTCAGGTGAGGAACACACTCTCAGGTGAGGAACACACACTCTTAGGTGAGGAGCACACACTCAGGTGAGGAACACACACTCTTAGGTGAGGAACACACACTCTTAGGTGAGGAACACACACTCTTAGGTGAGGAACACACTCTCAGGTGAGGAACAAACACTCTCAGGTGAGGAACACACACTCTTAGGGGAGGAACACACACTCAGGTGAGGAACACACACTCTCAGGTGAGGAACACACTCTCAGGTGAGTAACACACACTCAGGTGAGGAACACACTCTCAGGTGAGGAACACACTCTCAGGTGAGGAACACACTCTCAGGTGAGGAACACACACTCAGGTGAGGAACACACACTCTCAGGTGAGGAACACACTCTCAGGTGAGGAACACACACTCAGGTGAGGAACACACTCTCAGGTGAGGAACACACTCTCAGGTGAGGAACACACACTCTTAGGTGAGGAACACACTCTCAGGTGAGGAACACACTCTCAGGTGAGGAACACACACTCAGGTGAGGAACACACTCTCAGGTGAGGAACACACTCTCAGGTGAGGAACACACACTCTTAGGTGAGGAACACACTCTCAGGTGAGGAACACACTCTCAGGTGAGGAACACACTCTCAGGTGAGGAACACACACTCTTAGGTGAGGAACACACTCTCAGGTGAGGAACACACTCTCAGGTGAGAAACACACTCTCAGGTGAGGAACACACACTCAGGTGAGGAGTGAGGAACACACACTCAGCTGAGGAACACACTCTCAGTTGAGAAAAAGTAGCCTAATGAATGTGTCAAATATAGCAAGGTGTCATTTTAATTGTTTAAATTGTTTAAGTGTTTTCTGTGTCAGTCTCGGCTGCAAAGATGAAGTTGACGATGCGGACTCGCCAGTATTGAACGTGCCTATGGAGAAATGCACACCTCATACGGATTAGGCTGCATAAAAGAGTTATTTGTTTCTTTTCGTTTTGAATTGTTGTTCGATGTTGTTTTAAAGTAGACATTTCAAGTTAGACATTAGATATATTTCTGAGTTTCAGTTCATTTATGAGACGAGTTCCAGTTCACGAGCAATGCCAAAATTAAGTCTCCTGATATATTGCGCATCTTATGATTACTCATGCATCAACATAGATAAAATTAAAAAATAAAATATTATTTAAACATAAATATGAAACTAAATACATTTTTGTCAATGGCTACAGAGAAATGTGATGTCGGAGTGGAGTTAGAGCGTGTTCCTGTGTGGCAGGGCTGCGTTTTCGGAATAATAATCAAATAATTCCCAGCGATCGTTGAATATTATTTTTGCTTTAAATGCCCATCCCTACAAAATACTTAATGTCTTAATCAGACAACAGACCAGCACCATAGCATAAGAAAGAAAATATAAATAAATAAAATAAAAATACATTCAAGTAAATAAAAAATAAAGGAATGCAAGAGGCTCAGTAGCTTCTGCAGCATTATATTATATTATATTATATTATATATTATTACACAAGCATGTAGTCGGCTGTTGTTGCTGTTACGGGACTAAGCGATGTCTGACTAGTCGACACGTGGGGTGATGACATCATCGTTTCACAAAATATACGGATTGGCTGTACACACGAAAACACAAGGGTGTCGTCTTCAGGTTTATCCACTCTCCCCAAACGCCGGATCCGTATGGACGAAACGCCAATACGACACAGAGTTTGCACGTATACAGCCATACGTGTCTCCGTGTGGACAGGGCCTAAATGATCTTTAAAAAAAATCTTGTATTGTTCACAATCAAAAAATAGGAAAATACAGAGCAATTTTTTTGTATACAGTTTACATGTCAATATATAAACCTGTGTGAGTGTAACAGTTTTGTGAATCTTTGAAATAACATCAATAATTTATTTATTAAAGCACCCTATTGTTTGATCCTGTTAAAATATATATCCAAATGCTAAACCTCATAAAAGTAAGTAATTCATATGATTATTGTGTTATGATCATGAACATGCACCTCACCATTCAATCCGATTATGATTGAGGGAGTCAGATCCAATCTGAGTGTGTGTGTGTGTGTGTGTGTGTGTGTGTGTCTCAGGTGGCCATTGCTCAGTTCAGTGACGACGCTCGCACCGAGTTCAAGCTCAGCTCACACCTTGATAAAGAAAGCCTTCTGGACGCCATTCAGAGGATCTCATATAAAGGAGGAAACACAAAGACAGGCAAAGACAAACCCACACACACTCATCCGCTCTGCTGTAACACACCAATGCTTGTGTGTGTGTGTGACCTCTGACCTCTGACCTCTGACCCCAGGCAGGGCCATGCAGCATGTGAAGGCGTCGGTGATGACGGAAGTGGGCGGGGCCAGAAGGGGCGTGCCTAAAGTGCTGGTGGTGCTGACGGACGGGCGTTCCCAAGACGACGTGCTCCAGGTCTCCCAGGAGATCCAGACAGAAGGTGCGGCGCCGAGGCCTTTCCCACACGGGCAACTCTTCTAACGTGTAATATCTCATGTAGCGTGTGTTTGTGTAGGTTATGTGGTGTTTGCCATCGGGTTTGCCGATGCTGATTATGGCGAGCTGGTGAGTATCGCCAGCAAACCCAGCGAGAGACACGTGTTCTTCGTGGACGATCTGGACGCTTTCAGAAATATTGAAGAGAAACTTATTACCTTCGTTTGTGAAGCTGCATCAGCTAGTAAGTGTGTGTGTGTGTGTAAAAATTAAATTAATTACATTTTAAACAGTTTTCTGTTAGGGCTAGTTTATAGTATTTATTACTATCTTTGTGAAATAACAGTAGTTCTGCAGTGAGGCAAATATGTGTGTGTGTGTGTGTGTGTTGACATGTTTCTGTGTTGTTGTTTGTAGCGTGTCCTTCAGTACCCATGAGCGGCAGCACCTTACCAGGTAAATAAAACAAACTAAATGAAAATAAATTGTCTATTTGCAAGGTGTATGGAAACTTTTGAGCATGACTTTATATTTATATATATATGCCGTGATCCATGCATTACATCAGTCCTGTTCAGAGTTCAGGAACAGAACATCAGCTCAATCTGTGTTTTATACTGAATATGTGATGATTCTGCTGTGGCTCTCAGCAGTGTCTGTAGTGACGGTGTGTGTGTGTGTGTGTGTGTGTGTGTGTGTGTGTGTGTGTGTGTGTGTGTGTCAGGGTTCAGGATGATGGAGACGTTCGGGCTGGTGGAGCATCTGTACAGCAACGTGAGCGGCGTGTCGATGGAGCCGGGGACCTTTAACAGCTTCAGCAGCTTCAGACTCGGCAGCGGCGCACTCCTGACACAGCCCACCAGGTGACGCTCACACACACACACTCCTGACACAGCCCACCAGGTGACGCTCACACACACACACTCCTGACACAGCCCACCAGGTGACGCTCACACACACACACTCCTGACACAGCCCACCAGGTGACGCTCACACACACACACTCCTGACACAGCCCACCAGGTGACGCTCACACACACACACTCCTGACACAGCCCACCAGGTGACGCTCACACACACACACTCCTGACACAGCCCACCAGGTGACGCTCACACACACACACTCCTGACACAGCCCACCAGGTGACGCTCACACACACACACTCCTGACACAGCCCACCAGGTGACGCTCACACACACACACTCCTGACACAGCCCACCAGGTGACGCTCACACACACACACACACACACTCCTGACACAGCCCACCAGGTGACGCTCACACACACACACTCCTGACACAGCCCACCAGGTGACGCTCACACACACACACTCCTGACACAGCCCACCAGGTGACGCTCACACACACACACTCCTGACACAGCCCACCAGGTGACGCTCACACACACACACTCCTGACACAGCCCACCAGGTGACGCTCACACACACACACTCCTGACACAGCCCACCAGGTGACGCTCACACACACACACACTCCTGACACAGCCCACCAGGTGACGCTCACACACACACACACTCCTGACACAGCCCACCAGGTGACGCTCACACACACACACTCCTGACACAGCCCACCAGGTGACGCTCACACACACACACTCCTGACACAGCCCACCAGGTGATGCTCACACACACACACTCCTGACACAGCCCACCAGGTGACGCTCACACACACACACTCCTGACACAGCCCACCAGGTGACGCTCACACACACACACTCCTGACACAGCCCACCAGGTGACGCTCACACACACACACTCCTGACACAGCCCACCAGGTGACGCTCACACACACACACTCCTGACACAGCCCACCAGATGACGCTCACACACACACACACACATGTCTGGTTCGCTATCTTTGTGGGGACTCTCCATAGGCGTAATGGTTTTTATACTGTACAAACTGTATATTCTGTCCCCTTACACACACACACACACACACACTGCCCCTGTCCCTAAACCTACCCATCACAGGAGACATTCTGCATTTTTACATTTTCAAAAAACATTACTTAGTGTGATTTATACGCTGTTCTCCTCATGGGGACCGCTGACTGGTCCCCACAATGTAGGTGATTTCAGGTTTTACTATACTTGTGGGGACATTTGGTCCCCACAATGTAATATAAACACGAGCACACATACACACACACACACACACACACTCCTGACACAGCCCACCAGGTGACGCTCACACACACACACTCCTGACACAGCCCACAAGGTGACACTCACACACACACACACACTCCTGACACAGCCCACCAGGTGATGCTCTCACACACACACACACACACACACACACTCCTGACATAGCCCACCAGGTGACGCTCACACACACACACACACATACACAGACTCCTGACACAGCCCACCAGGTGACGCTCATACTCACACTCATACTCACACTCGCCACGCATGCTCATACTCACACTCATTATCACGCTCATACTAACGATCATACTCACACTCATTATCACGCTCATACTCACGCTCATACTCACACTCATTCTCATGCTCATACTCACACTTGCCACACACGCTCATACTCACGCTCATACTCACACTCATACTCACGCTTATACTCACGCTCATACTCACATTCATACTCACACTCATACTCACTCTCATATTCACGCTCATACTCACACTCATACTCACACTCATACTCACGCTCATACTCAAACTTGCCACACACGCTCATACTCACGCTCATACTCACGCTCATACTCACATTCATACTCACGCTCATACTCACACTCATACACACACTCATACTCACGCTTATACTCACAGACACACACACGCTCATACTCACGCTCATACTCACACTCGCCACACACGCTCATACTCACACTCACACTCACACACACGCTCATTCTCACGCTCATACTCACACTCGCCACACACGCTCATACTCACACACACGCTCATTCTCACGCTCATACTCACACTCATACTCACACTCATTCTCACGCTCATACTCACACTCATACTCACACTCATACTCACATTCATTCTCACGCTCATACTCACACACACGCTCATTCTCACGCTCATACTCACACTCATACTCACACTCATTCTCACGCTCATACTCACACTCGCCACACACGCTCATACTCACGCTCATACTCACGCTCATACTCACGCTCATACTCACACTCATACTCACACTCATACTCACGCTTATACTCACGCTCATACTCACACTCATACTCACGCTCATACTCACACTCATACACACACTCATACTCACGCTTACACCCGTTTCACACCGCAAGTGTGAGCGGCGCGTGAGCAGCGCGACAGCGCAACAACATCGTCACTGCAGCTGCAGACGCGCGCGAGTATTCACACTGGAAGCGTTTGCACAGCGTCACAACAGCGGCTCCCAGGCTACATATAAGCATTTCTTTACAAAGACTTTTGTTAAATTTGTTTTTAGAAGTTGGTCATAAACTTGATAGACATGAAGTTTGTTCAAAACCCGGTAAACTGAATAATTAAAAACAAGTTTAATGGGTACATTTTCTATAAAATTTGTGATTCTTCATTTTCTTTTCTGACATACTGCAGTTCTTGTTAAAACACACTAGACATGCAAATTCTGTGCGTTTTGGGCACTTTTTGTGTGAAATCATATTAATTTCATCCATCAAAAGTGTGCTTTCACTTTAATTGAGCGTGAGCAGCGCAGCAAAAATACTCATTGATTAACATGCACGCCGGAAAAAATACGCGCCGCTCACGCTTGCGGTGTGAAACGGGGGTTATACTCACAGACACACACACGCTCATACTCACGCTCATACTCACACTCGCCACACACGCTCATACTCACACTCATACTCACACACACGCTAATACTCACAGTCATACACACACTCGCCACACACGCTCATACTCACTTTCATACTCACACACACGCTAATACTCACAGTCATACACACGCTCATACTCACACTCATACACACGCTCATACACACGCTCATACTGGCGCTCATAATCACCCTCATACTCGTCACACATGCTCATACTCACGCTCATACTCGTCACACATGCTCATACTCGCGCTCATACTCACGCTCATACTCGTCACACATGCTCATACTCACGCTTATACTCGCCACACACACTCATACTCGCGCTCATACTCACGCTCATACTCGTCACACATGCTCATACTCACGCTTATACTCGCCACACACGCTCATACTCATACTCACGCTCCCACTCGCCACACACGCTCATACTCACGCTCATACTCACGCTCATACTCACGCTCATACTCACACTCATTCTCACGCTCATACTCGTCACACATGCTCATACTAACGCTTATACTCGCCACACATGCTCATACTCACGCTTATACTCGCCACACACACTCATACTCATACTTACGCTCCCCCTCGCCACACACGCTCATACTCACGCTCCCACTCGCCACACACACTCATACTCACGCTCATACTCACGCTCATACTCGCCACACACGCTCATACTCATTCTCACACTCCAACTCGCCACACACGCTCATACTCACGCTCATACTCATGCTCATACTCGCCACACACGCTCATACTCACGCTCATACTCACGCTTATACTCGCCACACACACTCATACTCACGCTCCCACTCGCCACACACGCTCATACTAGCGCTCATACTCATGCTCATACTCGCCACACACGCTCATACTCACGCTCATACTCATGCTCATACTCGCCACACACGCTCATACTCACGCTCGCCACACACGCTCATACTCACGCTCGCCACACACGCTCATACTCACTCTCACACACATATACTCACACTCACACACATAATCACGCTCACACACACGCTCATGCTCGCTCGAACCGTGAAAACACACAGAGCTGGAGATGTTGTTGTGAAATGTAATCAGACTAAACTCTCTCCCAGGTTCATCCACCCGGAGGGTCTGCCGTCAGACTACACCATCACCCTTCTGTTCCGGCTGCTCCCGGAGACCCCTCAGGAGCCCTTCGCACTGTGGGAAATCCTCAACAACAACAATGAGCCGTTAGTGGGAGTCATTCTGGACAGTGAGTAACACGCCTGCAACACAGGGTCAAGGGTTCGATTCTCAGGGAATGTATGAACTGGTGCATCAATATAAAAATGTGCTTTTGAAATTAAATGCAAATCTCGTTTCAATTCATGTGAGGTCAGTTCACTTCTCTTCACAGATGCAGGAAAGACTCTGACTTTTTTCAACACCGATTATAAGGGCGATTTTCAGACGGTGACATTTGAGGGGGCGGAAATCCAGAAACTCTTCTATGGCAGTTTCCACAAGGTCAGAATCACGAAGCGCAAGGAGATTCAGTCTGTGAAAGTCCTGTTGTCTAATGCAGCATAATTCAGAGCTGTGTTTGTGTGTGTGTGTGTGTGTATGTGTGTGTGTGTGAGCGCAGCTGCACATCGCAGTGAGCACGACCTCGGCTCTGGTGATGGTGGACTGTAAGTCAGCGGGAGAGAAGCCTGTGAACGCAGCCAGAAACATCAGCACTGACGGGGTCGAGGTGCTCGGCCGGATGGTTCGATCCCGAGGCTCCAAAGACAACTCTGCTCCGGTACCGTGTGTGTGTGTGAGATCAAAGGGAAAGTCATGCATAAATGCAGTTCATGGTTGGAATAACACGTCTCACATCTGTGTGTGTGTGTTTAGTTTCAGCTGCAGTCCTTTGATATCGTGTGCAGCACGTCATGGGCTCGACGGGACAAATGCTGCGAGCTGCCCAGCCTGGTGAGTGTGTGTGTGTAAGAGTGTGTGTGTGTGTGTGTGTGTGTGTGTGTGTGTGTTGTGTGTGTGTGTGTGTAAAAATACCCCTGAAATTTTAAGTTGATATTTCTATCATTTAATAAAATATTTGCTTTTTAAAACTTACACTTAGTTGTGAGCGGCATGACTCATTTTTGTTTAGAATTTTTTAAGTTTGAATTGATCTAATTTTATATTTTATTTCACCTCACTTTTATTTCAATAGTTGGGATCTCTGATTTATATTTCAAATTCACAGCAATATTTACTGACCTGACGTGTTGAGCTGAAACACTTGTGAACAGTTCTGAGTGATGATGAAATGATTTGAACGAAACAGTAGCGAGTCATTGAGAGATTGCACGTGTGTAAGTGAGCTGTGTGTGTGTGTGTGTGTGTGTGTGTGTGTGTGTTTCAGAGGAAGGAATCCGAGTGTCCATCTCTCCCGCGTGCCTGTACCTGCACTCAAGACAGCAAGGGCCCCCCCGGCCCCCCTGGGCCCCCGGTACTAGCCCTTCATCATCATCATCATCATCATCATCATCATCATCATCTCAGACATCAGTCACTGACTTTGTGTGTGTATGTGTGTGTGTGTGTGTGTGTGGCAGGGAGGTTCTGGTACCAGAGGAGCCAGAGGAGATCGAGGGGAACCCGGCCCTGTGGTACTGAATTACCCACAATCCACCTCACTCACTAACATTTCCCAGAGACTGTAATAGGAGTAGATGAGCACAGATGTTGTGTGTCTGCAGGGTCCGGTCGGTCCGGTCGGGGACGCTGGTGTTCCAGGAGCTCAGGGGCCTCCCGGTCCCCCGGGGCCCAGCGGACGCTC
>JAULUF010000022.1:267500-270000 GCA_031834385.1 Semotilus atromaculatus
CAGACAGCCCAGTCTGTTGTGATTGGACCACTCTGCTCTGATTGGCCAGACAGCTCAGTCTGTTGTGATTGGACCACTCTGCTCTGATTGGCCAGACAGCTCAGTCTGTTGTGATTGGTCTGCTGTGATTGGTCTACTCTGCTCTGATTGGCCAGACAGCTCAGTCTGCTGTGATTGGTCTACTCTGCTCTGATTGGCCAGACAGCTCAGTCTGTTGTGATTGGCCAGACAGCTCAGTCTGTTGTGATTGGACCACTCTGCTCTGATTGGCCAGACAGCTCAGTCTGTTGTGATTGGTCTACTCTGTTCTGATTGGCCAGACAGCTCAGTCTGTTGTGATTGGCCAGACAGCTCAGTCTGCTGTGATTGGTCTACTCGGCTCTGATTGGCCAGACAGCTCAGTCTGCTGTGATTGGTCTACTCTGCTCTGATTGGCCAGACAGCTCAGTCTGTTGTGATTGGCCAGACAGCTCAGTCTGTTGTGATTGGCCAGACAGCTCAGTCTGTTGTGATTGGCCAGACAGCTCAGTCTGTTGTGATTGGCCAGACAGCTCAGTCTGCTGTGATTGGTCTACTCGGCTCTGATTGGCCAGACAGCTCAGTCTGCTGTGATTGGTCTACTCTGCTCTGATTGGCCAGACAGCTCAGTCTGTTGTGATTGGCCAGACAGCTCAGTCTGCTGTGATTGGTCTACTCGGCTCTGATTGGCCAGACAGCTCAGTCTGCTGTGATTGGTCTACTCTGCTCTGATTGGCCAGACAGCTCAGTCTGTTGTGATTGGCCAGACAGCTCAGTCTGCTGTGATTGGTCTACTCTGCTCTGATTGGCCAGACAGCTCAGTCTGCTGTGATTGGTCTACTCTGCTCTGATTGGCCAGACAGCTCAGTCTGCTGTGATTGGTCTACTCTGCTCTGATTGGCCAGACAGCTCAGTCTGCTGTGATTGGTCTACTCTGCTCTGATTGGCCAGACAGCTCAGTCTGTTGTGATTGGCCAGACAGCTCAGTCTGCTGTGATTGGTCTACTCTGCTCTGATTGGCCAGACAGCTCAGTCTGCTGTGATTGGTCTACTCTGCTCTGATTGGCCAGACAGCTCAGTCTGCTGTGATTGGTCTACTCTGCTCTGATTGGCCAGACAGCTCAGTCTGCTGTGATTGGTCTACTCTGCTCTGATTGGCCAGACAGCTCAGTCTGTTGTGATTGGTCTACTCTGCTCTGATTGGCCAGACAGCTCAGTCTGCTGTGATTGGTCTACTCTGCTCTGATTGGCCAGACAGCTCAGTCTGTTGTGATTGGTCTACTCTGCTCTGATTGGCCAGACAGCTCAGTCTGCTGTGATTGGTCTACTCTGCTCTGATTGGCCAGACAGCTCAGTCTGCTGTGATTGGTCTACTCTGCTCTGATTGGCCAGACAGCTCAGTCTGCTGTGATTGGTCTACTCTGCTGTGATTGGCCAGACAGCTCAGTCTGCTGTGATTGGTCTACTCTGCTGTGATTGGCCAGACAGCTCAGTCTGCTGTGATTGGTCTACTCTGCTCTGATTGGCCAGACAGCTCAGTCTGCTGTGATTGGTCTACTCTGCTCTGATTGGCCAGACAGCTCAGTCTGCTGTGATTGGTCTACTCTGCTCTGATTGGCCAGACAGCTCAGTCTGCTGTGATTGGTCTACTCTGCTGTGATTGGCCAGACAGCTCAGTCTGCTGTGATTGGTCTACTCTGCTGTGATTGGCCAGACAGCTCAGTCTGCTGTGATTGGTCTACTCTGCTCTGATTGGCCAGACAGCTCAGTCTGCTGTGATTGGTCTACTCTGCTCTGATTGGCCAGACAGCTCAGTCTGTTGTGATTGGCCAGACAGCTCAGTCTGCTGTGATTGGTCTACTCGGCTCTGATTGGCCAGACAGCTCAGTCTGCTGTGATTGGTCTACTCTGCTCTGATTGGCCAGACAGCTCAGTCTGTTGTGATTGGCCAGACAGCTCAGTCTGCTGTGATTGGTCTACTCGGCTCTGATTGGCCAGACAGCTCAGTCTGCTGTGATTGGTCTATTCTGCTCTGATTGGCCAGACAGCTCAGTCTGCTGTGATTGGTCTACTCTGCTCTGATTGGTTAATTCCCATTGCCATAACACCAACAGCTCTGCGTGTCCTGAGGCTTCCTACACCGTACACTAAACACAGTAACGAACAATGACGTCGATTTTACCATATCAATCCGAGCGTGAGTCCGACGATGAAACACTAGAAGAAGAAGAACCATTCACTCAACCCGAACCTCCATCACAGGGACTCGAGCGGGACGCTTCAGTGATCTAGTGTGAATGAATGATGTAACATAAACATTGGTAAAACAAATCTTTCCTCAAAGTAGTGAGAATGACAGACAATCTGCATTAATAGACAGTTGTATGTAATAGTGGCCCACAGCTGATCAGCTGACTCGATATTTGAGAAGCAGTCGTCAGTAAAATAAAGGTAACAGGACAAGTTTATGATTATACTGCTG
>JAULUF010000022.1:272500-387500 GCA_031834385.1 Semotilus atromaculatus
ATTGAGTGTCTTTTAAAGACTGAGATGAGAGTAGATCACACCTGTTGATCGTGTTTGAGCAGAGATGATGGAGAGTCACTGAAACTGTGTGTGTGTGTGTGTGTGTGTGTGCATCATCAGGCCCTGTGGGTGAGAAGGGAGAGAGAGGGAATCCCGGTGTGGGTGTGCAGGGGCCGAGAGGAGCCGCAGGACCTCCAGGTGAACCTACACACAATTTTCGAGTCTATTTAAAAGAATGTTGTGGTCAATGGTGTCAAATGCGGCACTAATATCGAGGAGCACCAATAGAGAGATACAACCACGATCGGATGATAAAAGTAAATCATTTGTGACTCTAACGAGAGCTGTCTCGGTACAATGGTACGGTCTAAATCCAGACTGAAAATCCTCCAGATATCATTTCTTTCGAGAAAGGAACACAGTTGTGATGATACTGCTTATTTTAATATCTTTGACAAAAAAGGCAGACATTGACTAATTCTGTACGATCAAGTTGCGTTTTTCAAGTTGTTGATTTAGATGAATTAATGAGTTTGCAATATTCTTCCTCTCCTATAGCAACAAATGAATAAAAAATTTCCTCAGGGAGACTACAATGCACTCCCGGATGCGATACTGTAGTAGACGGTTGCATAGTTATAATTTTCTCCCTGATATTATCAATCTTATAAGTGAAGAAGTTCATAAAGTCATTACTGCTGTGTTGCTTGGACACTTCTGGGCTTTCTTTTTCGTTAGTTTAGCCACTGTTTCAAATAAATACCTAGGATTATGTTTATTTTCTTCTAAGAGAGACATAAAATAAGCAGATCTATCTCTCTGTACGCAGTAATGCTGTCTTTCCACGAAATGCGAAATACCTCTAGTTTTGTTTTTTTACAGTTGCGCTCCATTTTCTGGCTCTTCAGCCGGAACCAAACAATGTACGGAGTTCACTAAGCTAATCGCATCCAAAGCAGTATCTAAAGCCCTAGCACTCTTACTATCCTGGATTAAAGTTTGGATGTGTGTCTCTAGTTCTGAAATCTTCTCCGTCAGCCTGACTCTCTCCTTGCGTTTCTCACATGTGAAGCCCTCAGTGCTGACGGAGAAGGCTATGTTATACATGTGACACGCAGTGCAAGTGACAATAACAGGAGAAGACATTACTCAGGCTATGTCCACACTAATACGGTTTCGTTTGAAAACGTACATTTTTCTCTCCGTTTTGGCCTTCCGTCCACACTGAGATGGCGTTTTAAATGAACAAAAACGTAGCTTTTGGAAAACGCTCTCCAAAGCGGATACATTTGAAAACGCCGTTTTCGTGTTGTAGTGTGGACTGTGAATCCAGAGGTATTTGAAAACGATGACGTAAGGTTAGTCATGTGATCCATGTTGTACCAATAGATATTCATGTTTACCGGTATTGTGCCTGTTAATTATGTGCGATTCACTTTTACACTGTTGCTCAAATAAATATGTTACATTGCAGTTTGCACACTCTTCATATCACAGTAGCTACTGCAAAGATGACAGAACATGTACTCACATTTGCTGTCCTGCAATACAGGAGAGTCGCGTTTTAGACCGAACAAACGGTGACCGAGTGCGACCACTTTATATCAGTGAATGGGGAAATATTTTGCTAAATAAAATTATCCTGTTAGAAGAATTGCGCGATAACTTTATTATTTATTTTTCCATCTGTATCATCTCAGTAAGCTTTTGTGAGGTTTCACGCATGCGCAGTACGGTGAATTTAGAAGTTTCTTATCCACACTGGACCGTCGGATAACGCCTGAAAACGCTCGTGTGGACGGAGAGCGTTTTTAAACGAAAACTCAGTTTTTAAATGTATCCGGATTAATGTAGATGTAGCCTCAGTGTGTGTTGACTGATCTACTCACCACAGTCGCTTGATGGACTCATAAAAGACGCGGATAGCAGGCTAGCAATATGCTAGTGCGTTATGCGAGTTTTAGCATTTTAGATTAAAGCTAGCGATGTCAGATCAATGTGACAGAAAATTAGATAATATCAGATAAATTGCGATAATTCAATTATATTAAGCAATATAAACAGCAGGAAAGATAGAAGATAGAGTTTAAAAACATAGCTATACGGAGCTACAGCGTAATCCACTCGGGCAGAAACAGTGGAACAGTGGAAACACACAGTAAAGTAGGTTTAGCTTCCAGAATATTGTGTTTAAGGGCACTTTATTTGACAGCCACATTACTCGAATATTAACAGGAAGTTGAAGAATCAGTTTCCTGTCCACAGGACCCCCTGGTGAAGGCCGGACAGGAAGTACTGGTCCCTCTGGTCGCCCCGGTAACCCTGGGAGCCCCGGCAGACCCGGAACACCAGGACCAGTGGGACCCCCGGGCCCAGCCGGATACTGCGACCAGAACGCCTGCCTCGGGTACAACGTGGGAGGTGAGTGTGTGTGTGTGTGTGTGAGTGTGAGTGTGAGTGTGTGTGAGTGTGAGTGTGTGTGTGCGTGTGTGAGTGTGTGTGTGTGTGTGAGTGAGAGTGTGAGTGTGAGTGAGAGTGTGTGTGAGTGTGAGTGTGTGTGAGTGTGTGAGTGTGTGTGTGAGTGTGAGTGTGAGTGTGTGTGTGTGTGTGTCAGACCCGGCTCAGATGGCCTCACTGACGCTGATGTCCCTGTAGTTCAGCCGTATGGCCCCGAGGAGGAGGACAGTGACCCGTACGGCAGCTACGGCTCCGACTACCAGCCCCAGTACCCCCCGCCCCGGCCCGTCGAGCCCGTGGAGGAGGAGCTGCGCTCGCCCGGCGTCCAGCGGCACACGCGACACACTCGCAGCCTCGCGGACCTGCGCACACGCCGGCCCCGGAGACACCAAGAGCGCACGTAACCGGCTCACAGGAAATGCATCACCGGCTCACTGGAAACGCATCACCGGCTCACAGGAAACGCATCACCGGCTCACAGGAAACGCATCACCGGCTCACTGGAAACGCATCACCGGCTCACTGGACAGGAAGTGTGTCAGTCAGCGGCGCTTTAAAGCAGCTTCTCAGTCATAAACAGGGAAATAATGATGCAAACTTCATCAAATTCATGTAATTTAATTGTCTTCGGTATTCGTGTAAATACCGCATGATTCCGGTTATTTGTTTGTGATGTTCACTAGTGACAAACTCAACAATGAAAATAATAAACCGCTGCGTCCTCAGCCGACGCTCACAACACTTTACGGCTTATCAACATCCTTCCCTCCTGGGCCAGGAACTTTTTTATTTCCTTTTTATAATAGTTTTTCTATTTTTCGATGCAATTTTTTGGGGAGATTTTTTGGTATTTATTATTTACCTTTAAATTACTAGATTTAATAAATAATAAATAAATAGTAATTTAAGAACATTCCTCACATTCGTTCAACTTAAATTCAAAATAACTCACAATTTCATGCAGAACCATTTTAATTCAGCTCTAAATATCTTACATTGGGAGTTTGCCGAACTCTTGTGGAGAATAATAATATAAGATGATATTTCATGACTCTAGACGGCCTTATATCTCTATATGGAGTAAATGATAATAATATAAGATGATATTTCATGACTCTAGACGGCCTTATATCTCTATATGGAGTAAATGATAATAATATAAGATGATATTTCATGACTCTAGACGGCCTTATATCTCTATATGGAGTAATGATCTGTTCCTCTGGGTCCTAAAGCCAGTTCACTTACATTCAGACACACATGTAGACATTATACAATCATTTTTTGGTAAACTTTTAGCATTTTAAGGTTTTTCTATATGAACTGAAGCATTCCTAAGGGGGTTATTGAGCTGACTGGGAAGGATCTGTTACTTTATTTAAATTTCAACAACAAAAATCCATTCATTTTTTGTGTATTTTTGGTTCGAGTGCGACAAAAGTCCTGGAGTCTTGGACCCCCCGATGAACACTCGATTTAAAAAAAAAAAAGTACAAATTAATTTCAGGTCAGAATGACCCGTGGGAAGGATGAGGGATAAAGTGCCCCTATTATGCTATTTTAAATATTGTAATTTTAAATATTGTAATGTTGTTTTTGTGTCTCCTACAATAGTTTTACATGCATTGAAGATTAAAAACACTGATGTCCTCATAATCTGCACTGCAGCATCAGCTCTTTCTCAGTGTCTGAAACGCCTCCATCAAAGATTCAGTCTCTCTAAGCCCCGCCTCTCTGAGAGCTGCTCTGCTGTGATTGGTCAGAAGGATTCAGTCTCTCTAAGCCCGCCTCTCTGAGAGCTGCTCTGCTGTGATTGGTCAGAAGGATTCAGTCTCTCTAAGCCCCGCCTCTCTGAGAGCTGCTCTGCTGTTATTGGTCAGAAAGCAAACGCTCATTATCATATCTGAATCTCAGAAAACAGCGTCTCCTCGACACGAACAACGCGAGCCGAATTCTTCAGTCTCAGACACACAGGGCTTAAAGTATTCCGGCACCATGCCGGATCTCCGGCGTGCGGCTGTGAGAAGAAAAAAATAATTGGGAACTTGCATCCGGTTTAATCATAGGGTTTAATATTTCCGAGTCAATTGATTTCAGCTACCAATCATATGAGAGGAACGCAGCTCTAACTAACGTTACGCCTATCAGAAGCAGAGCAGGGCGGGTCATCACAGTCCCGCGAGAGCGATCCGAGAGCAGACGCTCCTCATGCTTGTGAATCGCTCTCGCGGGACTGTGATGTCATAAACCAGTCGGTCTGTGCAGCGCCGGTTCAAGTCGAACAAGCCCAGTGTGACTGAGATCCATACGTCACGTTAGCGTCGTCGGTGAACGCATGGAGCGCAAGTTCATGAAGCCGGGAATGATGTCCTCCCCACGGGCATCATCTCCTGGACAGACACTTTTATAAATCCTGTTTTTCTGTCAGTAATGTGTGACAAGTAGTGCTGTCAACGTTAACGCGTGCGATTCATTTTTGTCCAGCTTTAACGTGTTAAAATATTTAACGAAATTAACGCAGCATTGGTTCTTTCTGTCATCCTTTAGCTGGAATTACATGATCACGCTCTTATTCACGCAAATACTTTTAAACCGTTCATGCACAAGACAAGACAAAAGAGAACGCGCTGTCAGTGAATGTCCTCCTGACACACACACACACACACACACGACGCACAGAAAGACGCTCGCCAGTATCACACAGACAGCGCACCAGTATTGAGTTCTCTTTCGCGCTTGAACGAACAATAAACACACACATTTATGCCAAAATGTTCGTTTTGTCGAGTATCCTCACAAGAACCGTCTTAAATGAGTTAAATAAAATCTTAAACGAAAGTAAATAGTAGTGAGAGAACGAGATGCGTGAGATCCTGTCGGCAGATCTTAAAGTGACAGCACACTGTTTTCTCTGTCAGTAAAGTTAACCAAAGAACAGAGTTATTCAATTTCAGGTAAATATGACATTTATTATAGGTTAAGTGAGGATTGTTTTAAGTTATATTTTTTGAAGCCTAATGTTTAAAATTTTAAGAAAAATCATTTTCATCAAGACATCAGTAGTTATATAAATATCAGTGATACTGGCCTTCATTCATAAAAAGATGCCATTAACATACAGCCGTAACACTTAAATGGTGCCATAAAGATAAGTCTGTCTGTGCCCTCCCAAAAACAGTTCAGGCTCAGGATTTGTTTTCACTTTAACCCCTGTGCTAGTGTTAGAGGGCGGGGCTAAGAGACGCTGCTCAGCCAATCAACACCACAGGCTGGCATTATGCAAATGAGTTACAAACCTACACAGGTTCAGCAGGAAGTGAGACTGAATTACTGACGACTCGTTTCAGTTCAGAATCACGTTCTTTTAGGAGAACTCCATTAATCTTTGAAACTTTATTACTCGCTGCATGACAGGGAATATTAGATCAAGCATAACAGGGGATTCAGGCATAATCAGCTCAAGATGTTCAGTTCCTCGAATCGGTTCAGTTCCTCGAATCGGTTCAGTTCTCTGCATCGGTTCAGTTCCTCGAATCGGTTCAGTTCTCTGCATCGGTTCAGTTTCTCGAATCGGTTCAGTTCCTCGCATCGGTTCAGTTCCTCGAATCGGTTCAGTTCCTCGCATCGGTTCAGTTCCTCGAATCGGTTCAGTTCCTCGAATCGGTTCAGTTCCTCGCATCGGTTCAGTTCCTCGCATCGGTTCAGTTCCTCGAATCGGTTCAGTTCCTCGAATCGGTTCAGTTCCTCGCATCGGTTCAGTTCCTCGAATCGGTTCAGTTCCTCGAATCGGTTCAGTTCCTCGCATCGGTTCAGTTCCTCGCATCGGTTCAGTTCCTCGAATCGGTTCAGTTCCTCGAATCGGTTCAGTTCCTCGCATCGGTTCAGTTCCTCGAATCGGTTCAGTTCCTCGTATCGGTTCAGTTCCTCGAATCGGTTCAGTTCCTCGCATCGGTTCAGTTCCTCGAATCGGTTCAGTTCCTCGCATCGGTTCAGTTTCTCGAATCGGTTCAGTTCCTCTAATCGGTTCAGTTCCTCGAATCGGTTCAGTTCCTCGAATCGGTTCAGTTCCTCTAATCGGTTCAGTTCCTCGCATCGGTTCAGTTTCTCGAATCGGTTCAGTTCCTCTAATCGGTTCAGTTCCTCTAATCGGTTCAGTTCCTCGCATCGGTTCAGTTTCTCGAATCGGTTCAGTTCCTCTAATCGGTTCAGTTCCTCTAATCGGTTCAGTTCCCCGCATCGGTTCAATTTCTCGAATCGGTTCAGTTCCTCGAATCGGTTCAGTTCCTCGCATCGGTTCAGTTCCTCGAATCGGTTCAGTTCCTCGAATCGGTTCAGTTCCTCGAATCGGTTCAGTTCCTCGCATCGGTTCAGTTCCTCGAATCGGTTCAGTTCCTCGAAATGGTTCAGTTCGTTGCATCGGTTCAGTTCCTCGAATCGGTTCAGTTCCACGAATCGGTTCAGTTTCTCGAATCGGTTCAGTTCCTCGAATCGCTTCAGTTCCTCTAATCGGTTCAGTTCCCCTCATCGGTTCAGTTCCCCGCATCGGTTCAGTTTCTCGAATCGGTTCAGTTCCTTGAATCGGTTCAGTTCCTCGAAATGGTTCAGTTCGTTGGATCGGTTGAGTTCCTCTAATCGGTTCAGTTCCTCGAATCGGTTCAGTTTCTCGAATCGGTTCAGTTCCTCGATTCGCTTCAGTTGCTCGAATCGGTTCAGTTCCTCGAATCGGTTCAGTTCCTCGAAATGGTTCAGTTCCTCGAAATGGTTCAGTTCGTTGCATCGGTTCAGTTCCTCGAATCGGTTCAGTTCCTCGAATCGGTTCAGTTCCTCGAATCGGTTCAGTTCCTCGAAATGGTTCAGTTCGTTGCATCGGTTCAGTTCCTCGAATCGGTTCAGTTCCTCGAATCGGTTCAGTTTCTCGAATCGGTTCATTTCCTCGAATCGGTTCAGTTCCTCGAAATGGTTCAGTTCGTTGCATCGGTTCAGTTCCTCGAATCGGTTCAGTTCCTCGAATCGGTTCAGTTTCTCGAATCGGTTCAGTTCCTCGAATCGCTTCAGTTGCTCGAATCGGTTCAGTTCCTCGAATTGGTTCGTTTGCGCCAGTCACACAGAATGTGTTTGTTTGATAATGGAGGTCTATTAATATTATTACATATAAATTATTATGATTGAGTCTCATTCTTGTGTTTATTTAGAGAAAAACAGTCAGTGGAAAATATAAATATTTTTATTGTATTGTTGGTTTTACATTAAACATTTTTACTTCGATTGGCTGTTTGGTGTATAAATGATTCTGCCTGTACCCTGAGAGCTCAGGTATAACTGAGAAATATTGTCATAATATCCAGATATTTGCATCTGTATGAGTCTCTTTATATCTGGGTTATGAAACTGATTCAGCGTCAGGTTTTGTGGATGATCACATTCATGACATAAACATCCAGTTTTTAATGCGATTATTTCTCACTTTATCAAGCTTTGGCCACAGTGTTGTTTGATCTTCAGTTATTTATTTAATCTTGTAAGATTTCTCTTTATTTTATGTATTCAGCATGTTTTAACTTACATCTATATCTGCTGTTGTTTACAGTTAATTTTCATAGTAATGTGACATTTAAGTTTTATGATGCGTTCATCAGATGAATTATACAGGTCGCCTCAAATCAATCTAATAAAAAATATGACAAAACTACTAAAATTATCTAATTTATTAAAAAAGATATTCTGTGTGTGGGAAGGTATTACAGTATTGTGTATAATATAAATAAATAGGACTAAAACTAATAGATTGAATAAAAAGACAACAAAACAAAGAACATAAAAACTTAAGTTCGATTGACTGACAGCATTATTTTAACACGTCCGACGCACAGCCGCGGGGGCTTGTGGGAAACATCGCGAACGCGCCAGCAGAGGGCAGCATCACGTGACTTCATACAGATCGATTAAAAAAATACAAACTTCAAGTAAGACTAATTCTGCTGTAAAGCATCATTATTAGATCAGTTCTGTTAGATCTGATAGTGTCAGTGCAGTAAAATCTATATTAATACTGAATCTGAATGAATATATTTCTATGATTGAGAAATATTCATATATATTTACAGGGGCGGACTGGGACCAAAAAGTGGCCCTGGACTTTCTGGCCCACAGCAGCCCACCACATCCCACATCATAACACATTGGCCTATTAATGTGCAGAATATTTTTTAACACCACTTATTGCATAAAAATATAACACAAAACAAAAATAAATGCTATTTAAACATTTATTTTAAGAAACACAACATATATTAGGTCATATTTGTAAAACAAAGGGAAACAAACAGAAGAACATTAAGTAATATAAATATATTAATATATAACTATCAAGACAGCATATCATCTAGCCTAGTCCAGGGGTTCTCAACCTTTTGCAAGCTGGGCCCCCCCAAAGCTGGTTCATTGCAGTTGGGGCCCCAGTGCCCCCCGCCCCCCCATACCCTGGCACCAGACCTCTGATATTAATGTATGCTTTATTATTGTTATTATTACTAGGCCTAATAGTAGGCATCATCTGCATTTTTTACAGAAGCTTGCAGGTAGGTGATGTTAATGTGAGACCTGAGCCTGCTTTGCCTTGCAAAGATCCTCAATTCTTGGCTCAATGTTTGATAAACATAGCCTCAAATAATTCTGAAATTAGCAATAACAACTAAATGATTGATAACACCTATAATGATCAATAAGCCATTGATGTCTGGATAAAAATTAACTGTGTAACAGGTAGGACATATACAGAAATTGAATAAAGTTATTAAAAAGTCTGCGCTGCATAAATTATAAATTATAAGTTATAGACTAATCCTTATTAAAGCCACACAAGTTCAAGAGCAGTGAGTAATTTTCTCTGTTCTCTTTGTTCTTTGATTAACTTTACTGACAGAACGCTTTATTGGCAGCTGGCCCTTTAAGATCAGCCGCTGCTGAGAGACGCAGATCTCACACGTGTCACAACTCTTTATGTCCCTCATAAGACTGCTCTTATGTTATTAAGATACTCGACAAACAACATTTTGGCATAATTGTTAGTTCAAGCGCGAAAGAGAACTGTATTCTGGCGCGCGGTCTGTGCATGCGCATTATACGGGCGCGCGTCTTTCTGTGAGTCACATTCAGGACATTCACAGGCAGCGCGAAAAATGTGTTCGTTTCAAATCGGTCAAATTATATCTGTAAAATAGACGTAATGAGTGGCACATAACGTGAAGTAACATGGCATTTTATTTTGTTTGAAATGTAACTTTTCTCTTAAATTTAAATTTTCTCTTCCACTTGTCCTACAAAAAAATCCACTTGTCCCGGACAAGCCTTGATGTCGAGCACTGCGTCCGTCATAAAAATAAATGCGGATGGTTCGATTTTCTGCATTTTTGGCATCCGTAGCATATATTTTGAGGAGTTTTGACAATTGAGAGCCACCAAATGACGAATATGAAAAAACGAATACGACAGTTTCGGACTCAGTCAGGGTGCAAGGACCTTAAACTTTTGAGGCTTGCGCAGCTCGAGGAGAAATCAAACAAATGAGCGCCGTTTTCTAAAGTCTATGAGCGCAGCACACACAAATTGCAGTTACATTTTGCAGTTAAATGAATACACGTCAGGAACATACATCACACGACCTGACCACCAAGAGAGCTGAGAATTGACCATCACTTAATTTACCATCACCTCACGATTGAAAATGTGACACTGATTTCATATGACAGTTCAACAAGCAAGTTAATAATATTAAGCCACTTACATTTTAGACGAAATAATGACTGTTTTGGTATATTTTAGCAGCGAAAATAGATCCGATGAATCCAAACAAAGATCACAGCATAGCGCATCTCACAGCAACACTCAATCGTGTTTTGAATGATTCAGTGTTTTGAACGAATCGGTTGAGTCAAAGATTAAATTACCCATTCACAAACATCTGTCTCATTCTTGATGAATCGGCCGTTTGAACGAATCGTTTGAATGAACGACTCAATGACTCGCTTAATAAAACCGCTTATCACCTGCATTTGCGCTCACTATCGACAAACCAATCAAATTTAATAGTTAATAACTTTTTTTTTTTAATCAGTCCAAACACATTTTAATTTTTATTCAGGAGTAACGTATATACAAAACTTTAACTTTTATGACAGTAGTTTAGTGATACAAAAAAAATTAAAAAAACATTTTTTCCCCCAGTTTTTTCCCCCCTCCCATCCTGTACCCTACTCGCGCCCCACCGGTTGAGAACCACTGATCTAGTCAGTGGAGCCAGTTTTTGTGCATCGATCGGCCGACTAAGTTTTCTCAGTGTTACTGTTCCGCACCGTTGGCTGAAATTTGTCCTGAAACTCATTGGCTTTTTTTCGGCCGATTCGGGTGAAAGAGGGAACTCTGATTGGCTGTTCAGCTTAGTGAACGAGTCAGTGCACTGCACGATAATATTAGCAAAACAGCGAGCAAAGTCAAAACGGCACAGATGGAAGGCTGTTCTGATGTTACGTCATCTTACCTGAGTGTTCCTTGGCGAATATTTCAATATTAACATGAGCGGAGTGGAATAAAGAAAGTGTTTAGCAGGATTGATATTTAAAACGGTAAGCACGCACTGCTTTGTTTACGGTATGTGTCTGCAGCCGACAGCGTTGGTTTCTCTTTTTGAATGACGAATGTAGACGAATATATCTGCAGAAATAGACAGTTGTCTCATTTACACGCAGGCGCAGAACGCGCATTAGCTATAGCTGACAGTCGGCTGTAGTTCTCTCGCCGTGTACAAGTGTAGCTTTTATCCCGCGACGTGAGGTGACAGCACAGTCGGCTTTCATCAGGGCTAGTTCACCGGCGTTGGCTTGGTGTGTTCCAGGACGTGAAAGAGGGCGTGTTTCAAGATACGCAATGGAGTAGACTAAACTAATTAACAGGGAGGGAGGGCAATACACTCACATGCACACAAAATACACTCCTTGTCGGCCGCGCCCGCGCGATCGACTCCCTCATCCATTTGCGTAGAAAAGAAATGTAATATTATGATTAGTGGGGGGAAAAAAACAGGTGATGGCTGCTAGGGCTGGACCCGAATATCCAAATATTCGAATATTCGTCCGGTGGGTTGGTATTCGATTTGAAAATGTGACATTCGAATATTCCTCTTCTTTTTTTCTTTTTTTTTACACTTTACACCACCTGGCATCCCCCTCGAAACGGTTTTCATTCGCGCTTAAATATGTTTTACACTCTAAAATCTGGTAAAATATAATACTTAACATAACTTCGTTATAACTTAATAAATATATTTGCTTCTTCTTGGACTACTTCTTGTTCCTGCAACAGGAGTATTCTCTGGCTAGAGCGCAGAACAGCGGAGTGTGTGTATGGACAGAAGTGCACGACCCGAGCTTGTATTTTGGGTTAAGCTGCATTGCTTTGACATTGTGGAAAATAGAAAAATAGAAACAAAATGTATTATCCTTTTTACCCGTTATTATCAATCTAAATTAATCTACTGCGAAATATAGGAAACTTTGAGATTTTACTGGGACGTCACAATTTCGTTTTTCTTTATTTAAATTTCGTTTTTCTATATTTAAATTTCGTTTTTATTTATTTAAATTTCGTTTTCATTTATTTAAATTTCGTTTTTCTTTATTTAAATTTCGTTTTTATTTATTTAAATCTACTTTGTCAGTGAGAAAAATATAAGACTATACCTTATTAAAAATATTGCTTAAGTGAAAAGATCTATGTGTATGTGTGTGTGTTTTATATCACTAGTGCAGTGTCCGTTCTCGGAGCATATAAGCTCTGCTCGCGTGAGGCGCGCGCGCTTCCCGCTCCCGCTGTTCTGTAGTTTATTAAAAGTTTATTCATTCTGAACGTGTCGCGTCTCGCCTGTCTATCTATATTGCATCAAATATGACACTGCACTCCCTTGTGAAGTCGTTTGGATGAACGGTTCTCGAAATAATCAAAATGCAAACGGACAGACAGACATTCACATATTGCGTCTTTTGCGCGCTCAAGTTCGTTATTTCAAATGTAGGCGCGCGGTATGCCGCTCATAATGGAAGCGACGCGTTCGTTTTTTCCAAGCGCGTCCGCGCCGCATCGAGATAAAAACATCTCAACTTTTCAGAATGCCACAAGCGCTTTGATTGCTTAGCAACGACAGACTCCTGCGCAACCGCCCTAGCGCTTTGGAAAAGGAGAACAAGGCGCGCCTAGCGTTTTCTACGGGTTTTTAGGCGCTAGGCTATATGTGAATGAGATTCCGAAGCTTCGATTATTCGATGTTCATTACTACTGAAGCTTCGAAGCTCAAAAAATGGTATTCGGACCAGCCCTAATGGCTGCGTGTGTGGTGGGCCGGCCGTCCTGGAGTACCGGCCGTTCTGTGATTCTCCAGATCACACAGATGGCCAGTCCGCCCCTGTATATTTATGAGTCTGATGTCATAGGTGAGTGAAGTCCTCAGGTATTGTTCGTGTGTGTGTGTGTGTGTGTGTGTGTGTGTGTGTGTCAGTCAGCAGGAGTTTATGAGCGCTGACAGGCACGTGCAGAGGGGGGGGGGGGGCTTTGGGTGCTCGAGCCCCTGCCCTTTTTCAAAATTAATCGAAAGTGCCCCTCTCAAACAAATAATGATAATATTGTTTTCAATAAAACAAAATGCATTTGATTTTAATTAACATGACAATGTGTACAAAACTAAAATAGCCTAAATTCACGTTTATTTTTACGTTTCTGTCAGTCTGAGGTGCCGTTGCCATGACTCGTTGCTATGGGTTATTATTTACGTCACTTGCGTGTCTTGCTTCGGACTCGACTGAAGAGGGCAGTCTCCGTTTTCGAGGCTCTAAACATCGGAGGACGGCAGGCGCGCGCAACCGTAGCAAAAGTTATGCGTTTTAAAACGAAAATGCACTAGTGTATCAACAACGTAGGTATTCCACAGTCTGATCGGGAACCGAACTGATGCGCTCGAGCCAAAATACACGTGAAATGGTGATTTTTGATAATTGTACAGAACCGGTCAAAAATGGACACATTACAATTTTTTAAAATGTTTTTTAAAGAAGCCTCTTATGCGCTTCAAGCCTGCATTTATTTGATTGAAAATACAGAAAACAATTATTAAAATTTAAAATAATGGTAGGCCTACTTAAAAAATATCTCTGATGCAAAGCTGAATTTTCAGCATCATTACTAACCCTAACTTCACTTTCACATGTTCCTTCAGAAATCATTCTATGCTGATTAATTATCAATGTTGGAAACAGTTGTGGTGCTCAATGTGTTTTTGATTAATAAAAAGTAAAAAAGAACAGCATTTAATTAAAATAGAAATTATTTTATAAGTCTTTACTATCCTTGCTGAATAAAAGAAAGAAAGAAAATTACTGACCCCAAACTTTTGACCAGGAGGCTATAGTGGATATTGGTACAACATATTTCTATTTGAGATAAATGCTGTTCTTTTTGTAACTTTTAAACTCAGAATCCTGAAAAAAGTATCAAAGGTTATACGTCTATTAAAATAGAAAACCATTATTTTAGATTTTAGGAATATTTCACAATAGTACTGTTTTTATTTTTCAAAAAAATTTACTACAAAATGTAGCCTTGATAAAATTTTCAATAAGATCAATAAGATACTTCTTTCTAAAACATTAACAATAGTAATGTTTCCAACCTTATATATATATATTTATAATGCATAAATATATATATGCATGCCCCTTTTTTACATTTGAGCCCCTGCCCTTGAGGAACTCTCTGCACTTCCCTGAGCGCTGATGAAACAACTGGTCAAACCTGCGCAAAATAAATCTCATAATTTACTATAAAGACGTTCGTTTTGTCAGAAGAGTCTTCAGTCCAGTCCGTGTCAATCATTTAGATTCCTTTAATACATATGTAAATTACCAAAGCAGTCTTTTTTTATGAGGCGGAAATGGATATCCGATGATATTAATACAGATAAATAATAATTGGGGGGCGTGGCCTTGTGATAAATAAGAGTTGGAGGCGTGACTGTGATAAATAATAACTGTGGGCGTGGCCTGGTGATAACATAATTGGGGCGTGGTCTAAGATCAGCGTTTGTAATGAGATGCAGGTTGAGTCGTCATTTCTCTTCTCTTGAATTCCTGTTTTACTGCTAAAACAAATAAATAAATTAAAAATAAATACAATTCATCTGTAATATTTCATTTGGTTTGGATGAGGGAGAAAGGTTTTGGTAGAACACCAAAACAGATTCAGCTTTATTTATCTGATAGGATTATAATTTTTTTTCATATTCAGAAATGTTTATGTGAAACCCAGTGTGAAAGGAGGCCATATGAAGTTCCGTGTTTTAATAAGCACTGCTGGATTAAAGGATTCCAGCTGTTGTTGTGTCTGGATAGAGAATATTAATACAGTCCAGCATCACGTGACTGATCTGTGTGTGCGTGTGTATATTGAGTATGCTCTCATGTTCATAAACTCTGAATGAAACCCTCGCGCGCCGGATCATGTGTCGGCTCCCGTAGATTCCCCCGGAGGATCGCGACGCGTTTCAGAAGGTGAGGCTCTTCGCTTCGGTTCCCAGGTATCGTTCCCAGTTATTGTGACTGACGGAAGTTTCTGGTTGGAATGAATCGCGAGCGCCGAAGTTCCTTTACTAACGACACCGAACGGGTTTCTGAAGGAAAGATTCAAACTCGGACAATATATTGAGTCGTTTGCTGTTTTGACTCGTTCGAATCTTCTGTGTGTTTGGTCGTGTGGAGTGAGTTTAGTGACAAATTATTCTGACTGATTGGTTGATGTTGATTTAAGCTGCTGCTGAAGTTCGAGAAGGTTGAGTTTGTGTAACTGACATGTGAAGTTCTGGACGAGCTTAATTCGCCATCAGTGAATGAATGAACATCATCGTCATCTTTATCATCTTCATCTTCATCATGTTATGAAGTGACTTTATGACATCTACGCTGATTTCCCGGGTAAATCTCAGTCAGTGTCGCTCACGGGTTTCCAAGGCAACAGCTGTTTCACTTCGCCACACTCGGAGAAATGATTGTAAGAATGAAACAATATTGTGAAAAGCAGAATATTCAACTGAATTGGAGTGTGTTGAGAGTTGATAATATCTAACATGAAGAAAATTGAGCCTGTTTATGAGCATCATAATGTTTTTGCATTGTGACAGAACCATGACATACAAATACAATATAACTGACATTTGAACATTGTTTTATATCGCAGTAATAAGGAAATAATGAGCATAATTGTAAAAGAATAATTGTAAAAAAAAAAAAAGACTTTAATTATTCCCAAACTGAACATGTTTTTAAAGTCCCCATTAAATCCAAATGGACAATTCTTGTTTTGTTATGGAATATTGCAATGTTTATTCTAAATGATTTATGGGTGCACATTATTGTGTTAATAATCTTGATTGATAAGTTCCCCTTGCAGCATCTCTTCTCTTCTATGATGACGTGGGCGGGGCCATAACCTGTCACTCACAGGAGATCAGCCAATAGCAAACCACAACCATCCAATCAATTCCCCACAGACACAATCAAGCCCCGCCCACATGTGTTCTTGTTCCTGAAGCCTTTACTCAGATATACGACACAATAAGCCGCTTTCCGACCGGAGGGACTTTTGCAGTTCCTAGAACCTAACGTTCCTATAACCCTTTTTTTTCGCGTGTTCCGACCGGACTAAGTTGGGGATTTTTTAGTTCCTCAGACCGTAGTTCCTATAACTCTTTCAGTACCTAGTCTAGAGCGAGGACTTTTTTAGTCCCCTTTCCCTAGGTCTACGTTGATTGGTTTAACTCATAAGTCACGCCCACTGTCAACACATTTTCTTCAATGTCTGTTGCACTTCGCCTATGTAGGCTATGCTAACTCATAACTTAAGACAAACATAACGCATTCAACCAGCTAATAGATAATGCTAGCTAAACTTACCCGTCGTTTTGTTTGCCTCCTGCGCTCTGCTCTTCTTCCATCATATCACTTAAGATCATATTACGCTGGAGCCTTCGTCTTCTGTGTTTCTCTGTACAGAACTCAAGCATAGTCTTTAAACGCCGCCGTTCGTACTCCGTTAATAAGGTCCCGGCAAGGCAGAACAGGAACATTGCGATAGCCTCCTCCATGCTGTTTTTTTATTTTTTATTCAACAATTGCACAGTTTACAGCCCGTGCTGGTTTGTTGTTGTGTGGCGCCGCCGCCGCCGTGCTTACGTCACTCCCTTACCCCTCCTACCAGTTCCTACGGCCACTTGGCCAGTGCGAACACAAACAGCAAAACCGAGTTTGGGGGAGAGTAGTTCTTAGAACTGTTTAGAAGTGGACAGTTCCTATAACTAAGTTCCTGTAACTACTTGGTCGGAAAGCGGCTGTAGAGTGCCAAAGTTATGACGTCACTTTGTAGGACAACTCGGAGGCTAGCGGCGCATGGGTTCCCTCGATCGAAAAGCTATGCATTTTCCTCATAGGCATAGACTTTTGGAAAATCGCAAAAAATAAGGTCTGAGTTGTGACCCTTACACGTTTTGTCTATCAAGATAATCTTTACAAGTTAATCCAAAATGTATACATTTTGAAGCCTAAATAAAGACGTCAGATATAAAATGATAAAGGTAAAAAGTTAAAAAAACCACAAGCAGGTTATAACTGGTGTGTTTTATGTCATAGTTAAAAACGTGAAAATATTTAGAGGCTTTTTAACCACAGACCTTATTTCAGGCGATTTAGCAAAAACCCATAGACTTTAGGGCGAGGGAACCGGAAGGGCTAAAATGCTAACGTTTGGGCCTACAGAGTGGCGTCATAACTTCAGCTCTCTATTAGACTTTACCCTGAACCTCGTCTCAGACTCCACAGGTGAGTCAGACTGGGATGATGGTGATGAAGGTGATGGTGATGAAGGTGATGATGATGAAGGTGATAATGAAGATGATGGTGATGATGAAGATGATGGTGATGATGAAGATGATGGTGATGATGAAGATGATGGTGATGATGAAGGTGATGGTGATGATGAAGATGATGGTGATGATGGTGATGAAGGTGATGATGAAGATGATGGTGATGATGAAGGTGATGGTGATGATGAAGGTGATGGTGATGATGAAGATGATGGTGATGATGGTGATGAAGGTGATGATGAAGGTGATGGTGATGATGAAGATGATGGTGATGATGAAGATGATGGTGATGATGAAGATGATGGTGATGAAGGTGATGATGAAGGTGATGGTGATGATGAAGATGATGGTGATGATGAAGATGATGGTGATGATGAAGATGATGATAGTCGCTCCTCTTCCGGGAGGATCGTCTGCGTTCAGGAAGTTCACAAACCGTTTCGATCAGTGTTTTATCGTGATTGGATGATGACATCTTAATGGGCGGGGTTTGCTTGCCATACGTGATTATTGTGAGTAATAATGATAATTTGGGGGAAGTATTTATTGCCAAAAAAAAATATTATTTGTGTAGGCTAATACATATATTTTTTTTATTTAAATTAATTTCAATTTGAGATCAGATTCACCCATGTGTATTTATAGTCAATCTGAACATTATTATTGCACTTGGTGTCGATGTATATATCAATTTAAACAATTTATATAAAAACAACAGAAGTTTAAACCAGTAGATTTGAAGATAAACGCAGGTCAAAATTGAGTTTGGCAGAGGACAGAATTCCTCAGCTGGAGTGAATCTGATTGGCTGTGTGGGAGGGGCGGGGCTTAGCGCTGCACTCCTATTGGCTGACACTGGTGACTGCCACCTGGACACTTGTTCCTCAGAACTAGACAGAAGCTCAGTGTGGAATTAGAGTCCTCAGGCGTGCGTGCGTGCGTGTGTGTGTGTGTGTGTGTGTGTGTGTGTGTACGTACGTGTGTGTGAGAGAGAGAGTGTGTGTGTGTGTGTGTGTGTGTGTGTGTGTGATTCTATGGAGAAAGACAAATTAATTGAGATGGCTGAGATTGTGCTGAAGAAGGTGAAGAAATAAACATCAGAAATATTGTTTATTTAAGTGTTTTATTCCGAAGTCTGAAAGAAAGTGTCGTTACGAATCTTTCCTCTCTAAAGATGGACATTATACTTTCATGTATTTATAAAACACTAACAGTACTGTGAGTGATTGTAATTACTGCATATGAAATGTTTTGCATTTGCATTTCTTGATTTGGAGAAGCTTTTATCCTCGGCGGGCAGAAACACGAGGGATGAAGTACAGGGAACAATAGAGATGAAGATTTAACTGGCAGTTTCAGACGGTTTGTCATCTCTGCTTCTATATTCAGATGAAAAATAATCCCTAAATCAACCCAACCAAAACGATTTTACAGGAAAACTCAACTTAGTCTTATGTTGGTGATAGATTTAACTCTTGATTTTAAATGTGAAATCATTTTTAAAATCTTAGTTTTGCATGTCCCTCTCATTAGCCTATTATTTTAATAGTTTAAATCGAATATGAATTAGGGTTTTCATTCAGTGTAGTGTCCGTCTCCGTAGTTACTGATTCCTCATTGTTTGTTCCCTTGGTTACTGATCAGTCCCACCTGTGTCTTGTTCAGTTCACCGTCGGTTATCGTCAGTGTTTGAAGTGTTGTGTTAATATTCTCACATGTGTTTTAAAGACTATTATTATTATCATTCTGATTTGTGTAAACCTATTGTGTCGTATATCTGAGTAAACGCTTCAGGAACAAGAACACATGTGGGCGGGGCTTGATTGTGTCTGTGGGGAATTGATTGGATGGTTGTGGTTTGCTATTGGCTGATCTCCTGTGAGTGACAGGTTATGGCCCCGCCCACATCATCAGAGAAGAGAAGAGATGCTGCAAGGGGAACTTATTCTGATTTAGGATTATTAACACAATAATAATGTGCACCCATAAGTCATTTACAATAAACACTGTAATATTCCATAAAAGAACAAGAATTGTCCATTTTGATTTCATGAGGACTTTAACAGAGATCACGGGTCAGGTGTGGCTCTTGAGTTCCTGTATGAGGGTCAGATGTCACCTGTGGTTACCATGGTAACAGAGAGAGTTTAATCAGACGTCAGAATTTTAAACTCGTTCTTCTGTGATCTTTAGAGAATCTTCAGAAAGTCAGTGTGTGTGTGTGTTAGTTGAAGACTGCAACAGTGTCTCATGCAAGTTTAATAATGACAGTCCAGCGCTGTGGTGATGCTGAATGTGTCATTACTCTCATTTGCACGTGTGTGTGTGTGTGTGTGTGTGTGGCTCGCTGTCAGGCTGCTGTAATTAATGAACACACAGTGTTACTGGGCTGTCACACTCTCACTGTTGCCATAACAACAACATGCAAATGAAGCTTGGCTTAAGGTTTTTACATTTCTAATCAGGAGAGAGAGAAAAGCGATTTCTTCCCTCCAGCAGAAGCGTGATTCCTCCACACGCGCCGTCATTAATATTACACACGCGGGTGAGGGCTTTACCCGAAGGATTCGCTTCCAGCGTCCTGATGTGGATGAGATGCTCGGATACACGATACACACACACACACACACACACGCTTCCTTCCAGTTCTGCAGAACACAATCAATCTGCTAATGTAGCAACTTATTAAATGTATAATGTATTATGTGTATGCTAGGTCAAAAAGATGCGCTTTTAGTCTAGCTTTGAACTGACAGAGTGTGTCTGCTTCCCGGACAATGGTCGGAAGACTGTTTCAGAGTTTTGGTGCTAAATAAGAAAAGGATCTACCGCCAGCAGTCGATTTTTGATATTCTAGGTATTATTAACTGGCCGGAATATTGAGATCGCAATAGACGTGAAGGACTATAATGCGTTAAGAGCTCGCTCAAGTACTGCGGAGCTAAACCATTTAGTGCTTTGTAAGTAATCAACAATATTTTTAAATGTATACGATGTTTAATAGGCAGCCAATGCAGTGTTGACAGAACCGGGCTAATATGGTCATACTTCCTGGTTCTGGTAAGAACTCGAGCTGCTGCGTTTTGAACTAGCTGTAGTTTGTTTATTAAGCGTGCAGGGCAACCACCCAGTAGAGCATTACAATAATCTAGACTTGATGTCATGAACGCATGAACTAATTGTTCCGCATTTGTCATTGAAAGAATGTTGTAATTTAGATATATTTTTAAGATGGAAGAATACGGTTTTACAGATGCTAGAAACGTGGCTTTTAAATTAAAGATTGCTATCAAAGAGCACACACACACACACACACACACACACAGGTTCCTAACCGACGACAAAGACTCGACCGAGCAGCCATCAAGTGTTAGACAGTATTCTAGGTTATTACGTGTGGAAGTTTTTTGTCAATAATTAGAATCTCTGTTTTTTCAGAATTAAGTACTTACTAGTAAGAAATTACTATCATTCAATTTTTTATATCAGCTATGCATTTCATTCGTTTTGTGAATTGGTCATTCTCATCTGGGACCTATACACAAAATATGTACAAACAAAATGTAATAAATATATAAAAAAAAACAAAGCCCAAAACACACAAAAAGACTAAAACATTATTTTCTTTGACATTAATTTGACCTTAAATACTTTTTTTAAAAGTTATGTCGTTGAATGAAAAAAGGACACTAATATGATTAATGTCTTTAAATATTTATACAGTATGGAATTACATGTATAAAGGGGAAATGAAAATGTCATTATGGGTCAGTACAATGTGATCTCTGTGTGTGTTTCTGCTGATGTGATGAATGTATTCATGTGTGTTTGGATTCTCAGTCGAATCGTGCCAGAATCGCCTCACTGACCCTCCGGCCTTGAGATCTCAAACGTCTGGGATTGGTTACAAATGAATACAAACCTGTTTCACATTCCCCCGCAAACTAGACATTTTCTTTTCTCTTTCTCCTTCTCCTCTTCATCTGTGATTCTAGATAAAGCTTTTGGTAAGTCTTCTGCCTTTGCTGAGTTTTTGGCTTTGATTCTGGAATGCTTGAACTCATGAACCTTCTGTGCAAACGCCTCTTTCTCTCCTCTTTCTCTCTTTGTCAGAGGTTTTTATTATTTGATTGTAGTCTGTACCACATTGCAGTATATAGCACCAAATATTGTGCACCAAAATAATTGAGTTTTTTGATAACCTTCTCTCTGAGCTGCTCTGAATGTAAGAGTTTTAAATAAATGCTTCTTTACATGTGAAATGAGTAACAGTAAGTTCAGTAAGATATTTTTGCTGTTTAGTTTCAATAAACCTTTTTTGTACTGGTTGTTTGCGCCATTATTCACAACCCCAAAAAAGCACGTCTTAAACCAGACGCTAACTGGTAGATTGTGTTGGTCATTATGGAAATGATCTGACTCTGTGTTCTTTCATTTGTGTGTCAACAGTAGATCATCGCAGAACTTTACACTCCCATCGGTGCAGTTCTGGAATTGTGCACTGACGCTAATGTGCCCTGTTTAGTAAATCTGCCCCTTACTGTGCTTTCAGGGTAAACATTTCATCAAAATATGTGCTCCATGGGATTTAATTAAGCCCATGCCTTTGACATTTCTAGTGCTGTGCTCTTCCAGTTACAGGACCTGATTGGTATCACTGACCTTTTAATAAAGTCCTTTTGTATCTGTTCTCTTTGTACAGGTGAGCCTCCATGACACCCAGTTTAGCAGATGAAGCTCACCTGCCAAAATGCTGGGTTTTTTACTCTGATCCCTTAGTCCCTAATTAAAATCCCTCACCAGACCATCATCTGACCGTCATCACCATACTCATCATGTCAAGCCAAAGGAACCCCTGTGTGCTCAATACAACCGGCTTCACTCCCGAAGACTCTGTGGAGATGGATGTTTCAGTGGAGACTGTGCTGGACAGATGTGATCCTGTTCCGCCTCCAACAGACGAAAGGCGGATGGCATTGAACGACGAGGAAGAGGAGAAGAACGAAGGGGTTTCTTCATTGGAGAAGGGTTCCTTCTTCACCCGTAACCTCTGCAACTACAGAGATCATGAGGACTTCCATCGGTCTGAAGGACCATTCTGTGTTTGCACCTTCTGCAATTTCAGTATCAACAATTTTGAATCCCTCTCATGTCATAATAAAGTTCAACACCCAGACGAGAGCTGTTCCAATTTCAGGCAAACCGTTGATTGTGAGAATGATGTTTCCCTTCTGGAAGCAGGTGGAGACACTGGAAAGACACCTAAATTCAGCATTTTGGAGAAAGGACTCGAGGTGGAGAAGGATCTGTATAGTCCAGTGTTGAAGGATGAGATCAGGGCTGTGAGTGTAAATGGTACGATCATTATCCCAGAGCCTGTGTGTCATGTGACTCCTCTTCTACAGCGACCTCCCAATCTCAGCAACTCTCCCACAATCTTGGTTCCTCTTCACACCAGCAAGTACAACCCAATTCTGGACAGCAATCCCACCCTGATCACATGTTTCAGCAGATTCCCGTACCCGACACACTCAGAGTTCTCCTGGCTCACCTCAGTCTCCAGGCTCCCGGAGGAGCAGATCAAGGTGTGGTTCTCCACCCAGCGCCTGAAGCAGGGCATCAGCTGGACTCCTGAAGAGGTGGAAGAAGCCAGGAAGATGATGTTCAATGGGAGTATACCAACCCCACAGCACACCTGTGTGGCTTCACCTACACCTGAACCAACTCGTCAGACCAGCCCTGCATCAAGCAGCACAGCAAATATATCATCCACCACTTCTACATCTCTCCGTCAGACTCTTAAACACTCTTTTGGAACTCCTCTCTTGACTTCAGAGCTCAAACGCCCTGTTGTGCACATGCCTCCACTTCTCGCTTCTTCTCCTGGGTTCCCTGAGTCTAAAACATCCAGCCCTGCTTCTTTTGTGGCCTCAGACATGAAGAGACCTGTTGCATATTGTGTCCTTCCTAAAGGGAAACTCCCAATGGTTCAATCCAAAGAGAAGATGATGTCCAAAGAAAGACTCCCTTTGTCACCCATAGTGTCCACCAATCTCAAAAGATCTCTAATTCATCAGCAAATAAACAATCGTACTTCTGCCTCTGCCTTCATTCCTAAAAACAAGTTATCCTGCTTTGCTAATGGTGTAACCGTGTCCTCTCCACCAGCACAAGTGAACAGACCAACAATCATCCAGACTCTTTCCCGGTCTCCGACACCGGTCCTTCAGTGTAAGTCTACAGAACCACCAGTGCTCCCATGCTTCAGTAGTCAGAATGACAAAGAAATCCCACATGGGGATGTTAAGCATTGGTTTCTTGACCACACTACAAATTCACAGAACTCGTATGTTGAATTCGGTTCGGTTCCCGCTCAGTTTCCTAAGAGTCCTGGACAAATCAAGCTTCTAGAGGAGAGTTTCCAGAGGAACAGTTTCCCATCCTATAATGAGGTCGAACACCTCATGATCACCACTAGACTGTCTCGAGAGGAACTCGAGAGCTGGTTCTCAGAGCGCAGAGCACTTCGAGATTATCTGGAACAAGCCCTGCTGAACTCCATGGATTCTAGACGGGATTCCCAGCAGCCGGTCCTCTACGGATCCCAGAGATCCGGGACCTGTACCTTCAGCCCTGTGCCTCCCAACAGCAAGTCTGTGAACCGGGTCAAAAATGGGTTAGTCCAAAGCAGATGGCCTTCGCCTGTGGAGGTCAGGCGTATGGAGATGCGACGCACAGAACTCGTCCGGTGGTTCCGAGACAGTCGGCTGGCTCAGCAGAGCTGCGTCCTGGACCGGAAGGAGGTGTTTGGAGAGCGGAACGGCTGCCTGGCTGAAGACTATCCCAGCCCAATGGATCGACCACTTAGAGGAGAGATCATTAAACCCAGCAGCCCAGAGATGGAGAACCGGTTCTCCAACACACTCGCTCAGCACACGGGCAACCCAGAGATGGAGAACCGGTTCTCCAACACACTCGCTCAGCACACGGGCAACCCAGAGATGGAGAACCGGTTCTCCAACACACTCGCTCAGCACACGGGCAACCCAGAGATGGAGAACCGGTTCTCCAACCCACTTGCTCAGCACACAGGGAACCCAGAGATGAAGAACCGGTTCTCCAACACACTCGCTCAGCACACAGGGAACCCAGAGATGGAGAACCGGTTCTCCAACCCACTCGCTCAGCACACAGGGAACCCAGAGATGGAGAACCGGTTCTCCAACACACTCGCTCAGCACACGGGGAACCCAGAGATGAAGAACCGGTTCTCCAACCCACTTGCTCAGCACACGGGGAACCCAGAGATGAAGAACCGGTTCTCCAACACACTCGCTCAGCACACGGGCAACCCAGAGATGGAGAACCGGTTCTCCAACCCACTCGCTCAGCACACGGGGAACCCAGAGATGAAGAACCGGTTCTCCAACCCACTTGCTCAGCACACAGGGAACCCAGAGATGGAGAACCGGTTCTCCAACACACCCGCTCAGCACACAGGGAACCCAGAGATGGAGAACCGGTTCTCCAACCCACTCGCTCAGCACACGGGGAACCCAGAGATGAAGAACCGGTTCTCCAACCCACTTGCTCAGCACACAGGGAACCCAGAGATGGAGAACCGGTTCTCCAACACACCCGCTCAGCACACAGGGAACCCAGAGATGGAGAACCGGTTCTCCAACACACTTGCTCAGCACACGGGGAACCCAGAGATGAAGAACCGGTTCTCCAACACACCCGCTCAGCACACAGGGAACCCAGAGATGGAGAACCGGTTCTCCAACACACTTGCTCAGCACACGGGGAACCCAGAGATGGAGAACCGGTTCTCCAACACACCCGCTCAGCACACAGGGAACCCAGAGATGAAGAACCGGTTCTCCAACACACCCGCTCAGCACACAGGGAACCCAGAGATGGAGAACCGGTTCTCCAACACACTTGCTCAGCACACGGGGAACCCAGAGATGGAGAACCGGTTCTCCAACACACCCGCTCAGCACACAGGGAACCCAGAGATGGAGAACCGGTTCTCCAACCCACTCGCTCAGCACACGGGCAACCCAGAGATGGAGAACCGGTTCTCCAACACACTTGCTCAGCACACGGGCAACCCAGAGATGGAGAACCGGTTCTCCAACACACTTGCTCAGCACACAGGGAACCCAGAGATGGAGAACCGGTTCTCCAACACACTCGCTCAGCACACGGGCAACCCAGAGATGGAGAACCGGTTCTCCAACACACTTGCTCAGCACACGGGCAACCCAGAGATGGAGAACCGGTTCTCCAACACACTTGCTCAGCACACAGGGAACCCAGAGATGGAGAACCGGTTCTCCAACACACTTGCTCAGCACACGGGCAACCCAGAGATGGAGAACCGGTTCTCCAACACACTTGCTCAGCACACGGGCAACCCAGAGATGGAGAACCGGTTCTCCAACACACTCGCTCAGCACACGGGCAACCCAGAGATGGAGAACCGGTTCTCCAACACACTTGCTCAGCACACAGGGAACCCAGAGATGGAGAACCGGTTCTCCAACACACTCGCTCAGCACACAGGGAACCCAGAGATGAAGAACCGGTTCTCCAACACACTTGCTCAGCACACGGGCAACCCAGAGATGAAGAACCGGTTCTCCAACACACCCGCTCAGCACACAGGGAACCCAGAGATGGAGAACCGGTTCTCCAACACACTTGCTCAGCACACGGGGAACCCAGAGATGAAGAACCGGTTCTCCAACACACTTGCTCAGCACACGGGGAACCCAGAGATGGAGAACCGGTTCTCCAACACACTCGCTCAGCACACAGGGAACATCGGGGAAGCGTTCGGAGATGGCATCGAGGACTTTGGAGTTTCAGACTCCAGTTAGAAGATGGAAGGTATGTTTAAAGATGAGCAGAACACTGTTGCATGTGCTGGTGTTGTCATGAAAGTCGTATTTTTTTATGAAAAAATGTATTGAAGGAATGGTAGAAGTTTAAATGGGTCATGAAGTTAGAAATCAAAATTCCCTTGATCTTTTAATATATAAGGGGTCATTGTACTACAAAACATCATGTAAGTTTCAGAACTCAAAAAGTTCTTGTTAGTCTAAAACAGCTTATATTGAAGCCAATCCCTCTGAACGGCTGATTGCGGAATGTAGCTCTTTATTACGTACTAGTATAGCTAAACACATTGACGCCTGATTCTACATCACTGCTTATTTAGCCCCGCCCACCGATTCACGAATGTCATGTAGTGGGTAAATGACAAGAGATGCAAACGCAGGTCTATGCAGGTTTCCAAATTGTGGGTTATTATTTTGGATAATTTTGAACCCAAAAAGTTACGGACTGCAGCTTTAATGTTTAAATTATTTTCTATGGTAGTTGACATTATTTCCCAAATGACTTAACTTGCATTGAACCTGTAACATTCTTTTGAATAAAACAATCATAATAATTGAAAGCAATGACGTGATGTCAAACTTTAGTGAGGTATGAATTTTAAAGCATCACTTTGTGTGTCTGTAAATGTGACTTTCATGATGACGTGTGACAGCATGTATATGTATATTTAAGATTATCAGGGGGCAGAAGTGAGCCTGTTTAAAGTTAATTGTCATTTCCCTCCACAGGTGAGAAACAGCTCGTTAGTGTTTCTCTGGAGAACCGGTTCCATGGAAGAGCATCAGGAACCGTGTGTGTGCGCGTGTGTGTTTTGGATTATAAAAACACTGAGGAAACTTCTGTGTGCTGATTCTGCTGAAGCTGGAGTATCTGCACTTTTAAAAAGGTTTGTGTAAACACACTTTTGCTGCAGATCTGTACATTGCCTATTTTGTTACATTTTACAATGGGAACAAATTTAGTTTATTGCACATGTATACTTCCTAACAGTCTGTTGAAAGATATGCTGAATATTCTCTGGACACTTTATCTGCTAAAGCCTATATGATTCTTTTGCTACAGACGTTATATTAACAGAAACACTGTTGAATGTCTGTTTTACACACTTCTGCTGATGTTTAAACGGGTGTGTTTGCCATTGTGTTCGTAATGAACTGTTCTGTCGTGTCTCTCTTCTCACACACGCACGCACGCACGCACACACACACACACACACAACCTCTGAAATCCAATAAAACACCGTTGGATTTATTGTTTGTTTGTGAGATTGCTGTAATATATTTCATATGAAGCTTTGTTTTGTTCCATAGATTCACTGAAAGCTGGAATCATAATAACATTATGAATCGGAGCCGTTCCTCGTTTGTGATTGGTTGATCCGGTTGTTTAAACCCTCAACCTTCCTCGAGCCATTTTGACTTAAGGTCCATTCGATGTTCCGGTCTCTGTAGGTTACCCAGCTGACAAAACATGTTCTAAAAATGTTTTTCTTACGTTCCCATTAAGTTATGAAAACATTATTTCTGAATGTTCTCTAAATATCCCCTTTTTAAAAACGTTTTTTCTTGGTTATGTGAACGTTAAGGATCCATCATTGTGTAGTTTTGCTGCAGTTTTCAGTGGAGGAACTGATGAAGAACACGGCGATCAGTTCTTCATCATCACACCGGGAGATCTTTCAGCCGGCTTCATCATCCCTGCTCTTTCTGCAGCACAGCTCATAACCACGAGCTCATTGAAAGATTCACAATATGTGTTTTAATCAGGATTAACTGTGTGAATGATATTTATTCTCTGCACCAGAGACCTGAGAGTTACAACTGACTTAATGTCATTATTAATCAGAATTATTGTAAAAACTAGTTTCCTATTTGGAAATTGGACACGATCGTATCTCAAGTCGTATTTATTTACAACTTCAACTAGGAAATAAAGGAAGCATCACTACATAAAACACACAATACACAACATAAAACACACACTCATTCCCCTCTACATGTTTACGGTTCAGCCCAACTAGGAAACTCGTATTTACGATAATTCTGATAGCAGCAATATTGGATTCTAACTTGGATTCTGTCATTATGGTGTGTGTGTGTGTGTGTGTGTATTTTCCAGATGTGGGTTGATCCAGAGTAAAATGATACACAGCACTGACACACACTCATTTTTGTTAAACTGTGAAACACCGACTCCACATTCACTTATTTAATATTAAAATTCTTCCTCTCACAAACAAACAAACAATCAGCTGAATAATATAACACTCGTACAGTCGGACAAAAACAATGTTTTAATTGTTTACAATATAAAAACTACAACAAAATATCTACAAACAAATGTTTATTTGTAGAAGAAAAACACCATGTCAGGAATAAAAGAAGAAGAACTGTGGATGTTTGTCTCTATGTACTACATGAAGACGATGCAAACACAGATCCTCGAGGATGAGGATGAGGATGAGGATATGTACAGGAGGGTCATGTGATCGTCACTCGCGCTGCTCCATCTTCACTTTGGGCGGCTTCAGGAACGTTCGGTTCTTCTTCTCTTTCTTAGTCTTTCCTTTGGCCTGGAAGTTCCTCCAGCTGTCCACTCGCCCGTCCCGCGTCTCCTGAACACACACACACACACACACACACACGGTGAAACACGAGCGGCGCGCACTCGTCTGCAGAGTCACTGAACTGGCGAACCTCGAAGTTCTTCTGCCACTCGCGCTCTCTCTTGGCTTTCTCCTGCGTCTCGATCTCCTCTTCTCTCTGTCTCTTCCTGCAATCACACACACACACTCAGTGATGTTAGATTTACCTCAGATGATCTGATTAATAACTCTATGATCTTCTGCTTCAGCGCTGAATCTGAGTCATATCTGGAGTTTCATCCATAGACATCATATAGAGCTAGACGCCTATCGACCGCTGCTGCGTACATGTAGCTATGATACAGGAAACATGGGATATTACACTCCTGAAGCGTCCGTCTAACACTGTACGGTTGCCAACAGCTCTGGGTGATGACCGGTGCCGTGCTCATTCAAGTCACGCGCATCAGACCATACCAATAAACTATACATTGAGAATTAGTTATTCTTTTGGGACCAATAATTTGATTTGCAAACAGGATCCTCTGCTGTCTGTCGGGTCGATCCGGTCTCGCAGGAATACATGCGATCCTGAGGGAATAATATGACGTGATGCTGCCCAAGAAACATGTCTGATTTATTCATGTTTTTAATTTGCGAGAATTATTTGATGAATAGAAGGTTCAAATGAGATAAAAACCCTAACATTATAAATGTCTACTGTCAGTTTTGATTCATTTAATGTGTCCTTGCCGAATAAAAGTAGGATACTTTAATTTCTTTAAAATGTAGTGTATAATGTTACAAAAGCTTTCTATTTCAGATCAATGCTATTATTTTTTAACTATGTTTTGTAATTAATGTGACTTTTTTGGGACCTTAAAATTCGTCTTATAATTACATTGTACATAAACAGGTTAAGCACAAATATGTTTATGTCTGAGAACCTTTTAAACACATACAATCCTGAATGGCGTATACTGTGAGACAGTACAATATCTTGAATCTCCTTATTATCCTGTAAAAACCACGATTGTCCCGCATTTTTCTTTTCGGAAGTTGGCAACCCTAGTGTACAGCTCTGGAGAAATGACTCATGATCACAGATGTTCAGTGACGTGTGTGTGTGTGTGTGTGTGAATCTGTGTGTGTGTGAGTGAGTGTGTGTGAGTGAGAGAATCTGTGTGAGTGCGAGTGTGTGTGAGTGAGTCTGTGTGTGTGTGAGTGAATCTGTGTGTGTGTGTGTGTGTGTGTGTGAGTGAATCTGTGTGTGTGTGTGTGTGTGTGTGTGTGAGTGAGTGTGTGTGTGATTTACCGTTCATGCATGTCTTTTGCTTCTCTCTCTTTCCTCTTGATCTCCAGCTCAGCGAAGAGTTTCATGGTCTGTTTATAAACGGCCTGTCTGAACTACAGAAGCACAAACTCAGTGAGAGCAGAACACACACACACACATACACACACACACACACACCTTTTCTTTCGAGTGTAACAGTTTATAGAAAGAATCTAGGGCGGGGCTTGGTTCTCTGCATCTGTTGTTGATTGGTTGTTGAGATGTGGGCGTGGCTCAGTGTATACGGCACTGGCACATCCGGGAACTGAACTGAATCTCGTAACCGCCCCTTTATAGGGGAACACAAGCCCGACTTCAATACACAATATTGGCACAAAACCACGTCCGTACACAGTGTGTATAACTTCAGAAATCACTGAGATAAATATGATTAGATGTGTGGAGTGATTATACGCCCACCCTGCCATAGAGCGTGAGGGACATCCACACACTTCATCTGGGCCTTTAAAAACATGTCCCTTATTCATTATACCAGCGTCAGAGTGGAGTAACAGCGCCCCCAGTGGCCGGAGGCGGACATTACTGTCATCGGGTCCCAGTGGAGGATTATACTTCACTCTTTTAAGTAAATCTGTAAATGTATATATTGTCTGTATATTCAGAGCACTGAGAGCCCGGTTCTGTCCGTACACTGGCCTGATCTAGCTTTCCACAGCATCATCCCTAATTCATGATATTTCCATAACAGCAGGATATGGATGATGATGGCAGGCGGAGATGGGCAAATACATGGAAATGTATTTAACATAAAAATACAAAATACTGTGTGGAAAAATGTATTTAAATACAAATATGAAATAGTCGTAGTGTGTGAAAGCGTTGGTGTCGTCATTACAGTAATCCAACTGTTCACGGTCATAAAAACACTGAAATACACGCAGCGTCACATGATTTCTCCACTCATGTTCTCTCAGAACATCTTCATAATCAGATTATTGACCATGATCCACTAAAGGAAGTAAACTCAGGCTGAAGTGTGTGTTCGTACCATTTCCGGGTCGTCTTCCTCCACATCGATGGGCTTGCCGTCCTTCTTCAGCTGCTTCTTCTTCTGGCTCATCTGAGACACACACACGCACACACACACACACACACAGACGCACGCACACACACACACGTACACGCACACGCACACGATGGTGAAGCTTGATCAACACACACTGCCTGAGTTCTCGAGTCTCGAGTGTGTCTCACCATGTGCTCCACGTACTCCTTCCCCGCGTGGACCACGTCTAACGCTTTCTTCTTCTGATCGGGTTCCAGCAGCATCTTATAGGCCTTATCCACCGCTGAACACACACACACACACACACACACACACACGCACACGCACACACACACACACGCACACACACACACACACACACACACACACACAGCTCATCAAACACACGGAGACTCCAGGCATCATCAGATCATCATGTCTGTGGTTTACCTTCAAACGCCAGCTGAGCTCGATCCACATCATCCTGGTTCTTATCAGGGTGCACCAGGATAGACAACTGAGGACACATACACACACACACACACACAGAGAGAGTCAGTGTGTGTGTGTGAGCGTGCGTGTGTGTGCGTGTGTGTGAGAGAGAGTGAGTGAGTGAGTTAGTGAGTTAGTGTGTGTGTGTGTACCTGTCGAAAGCGTTTCTTCAGCTCCTCGTCTGTGGCCTCGGGGTCGATCTGAAGCACCTGCACAGATAAACACTCAATCAATCCCATGATCCTCCTCTGTGACTGAGATTCGTCACACGATGAGCGTCAGTGAGACTCGCCTCAAACGGGTTGAGATTGAAGTATGAAGATCCGGGTCTCAGTAACCTCTCGATCTGCTGTTTAGAGGTGAGAACCGAGTCTCTCTTCTCGATCTGCTTCACCTGCGCGCACACACACACACACACACACACACATCATCATCACCACATTACATCACAACACAATCATGATCCTCACATCACCAACAGTTTATTTTGTTGCTAGAGTCTCTTCTGCCCAAGGCTGCATTTATTTGCTCTAATACAGTAAAAATTGTGAAATATTTTCATAAAGTAAATCTGCTGTTTTCTATGTGAATATACAGTAAAGTGTAATTTATTCCTGTGATCAAAGCTGAATGTTCAGCATCATTACTCCAGTCTTCAGTGTCACATGATCCTTCAGAAATCAGGATAATATGCTGATCTGATGCTCAAGAAACATTTATGATTATTATCAGTGTTGAACACAATTGTGCTTTTGCCCTGTGAAATTATCTGGAAAAACATTAATTCATTACTGTGATTATCTGAGGTAAATGAGATTAACTGCATTGAAAATGAAATCACAGTGCATAAACAATCTTTATTAAACACACAATCACTAAACAAAAGCAGAAAGTTATGAATGAGGTTTGAATGATTACAGAAGAATGATCTGAATATTGATTATGGCTCATAATCGTCATTAATCGGAGGATGTTGTGAATGATAGTGTTGTCTAGATAGGCAGCTCAGTGTTTAACACACATACACACACACACCCTGTGCCGCAGCACATCTGTATGTTTAACTCGGCTCTGTTCGTGAATGTGTGTGTAAAGTGTGTATTATTGTCTCAGTCTCACCTCTGTGTAAAATGTATTAAAGGCTTCTTCGCCGCTGCCGCCCGCCGCCATCTTGCTTCTGTGACGTCAGCGGATATCGTGTCACTCACAAAATAAAAGTCCTCGGCCCGCATGACAAACGCTGAACATATTAAATTATCATTCATTTCACAACTGGAGCACAGGATAGATTAGAAGACTAGTGAAAGCTTAATCCAGTTGGTTCATCTTTAAGAATCAGAATCCTCAGTTTATTTCCACCGAGGTTAATATTTAGATAATATGGATATTTTAAAACTAGAATGTTTAATAACCCTGAGCTTGTGTATTCTATATTTGGTCCTCGTTTAGACGGAGTGAATGAAGCCCAGAAAAAATGAATATTGCCCAGAATATTGTAATATATCTCCTGTCCTGGCTGGGAATATATTTCAATTACATTTTCTCTAGTTAAAATGATCATTCTTGATGTCAGGAATTATATTTCCGCTAGTAAAAACTATTATTATTGATAACTGTAACTAGTGGAGATTGGCAATGCTTTGACTTTTAATTGCAGGATGAGAATTTGTGACAATTCAATATTCAGATTGTGAAACACAATTTTCTGATAGCGGCTGGTTCTGAAATAGATCTGTCATGACCGCAACAGTTACTCACGATCACTTCATCTTTAGTGATTTTGCCTTCAAAATAAAGTACGAGAAAGTTTTTGCAGCAATATTTTATTTTGAGATGAATTGAGAGCTTTTAATTTGAAAAGTTAAAAAAAAGAAAAAAATCTGAAAGATATTCAAACCCAGATGGCACACGTACGTCTGCAAGATGTCTGTTAAAGATCACTTAATCTGGAAAGCATCTGCTGTTTACTAACATCTGATAGACATCTTTAAGATGTCAGTTTAACATACATTCTAAATCATTACATCTTAAAGACATCTATCAGGGAAGAGTCTGTGGATCGCTTCGTTGCAGATAAAACACACCGGCTTTGCATTCACAAAACTAGTTAGGATGAACGCGTATGAACGCGTCTTTCATCTTCTTTGTATGCCCTATTTTCGCTGTCAACTTTCCTCTTTAGACTCTTTGATAGAGCCATTTTCTCTTACCAGCTTAAATGTGAACATCTGTCTGCACACGTCGTAATAGCGTAACTCCAGCATGCAAACAATAAAACAAATGCAGTTTAGTACGTGATGATGCCAAGGAATAATTCTGAGTGTAAAAGTAGGCTACGTCAAATAATTATTACAATAAGCTAGGCTCCATTGTGTAACAAGCTAATTAAAATTACATTTATTATTCACAATATGGAAAGAGGAAATAAAACAGTTCGTTAAGCCATTAATGGGCTTATTCAAGTCCTCTTTTATCTTTTGAGTTATTTTTATCCTTTCAGGATCTCCCACATATGTGTGTTTTGGAAAGGCCGTCTGTGTTGCAAGCTGATGAATGAAGACACTTGCCAGGTTATGTGTCACTACTGCTTTATTAATTTATCCAGTGTAAAACACAAATGTGGCTTATTGTTAATAACTGTCCTACTAGAGGATTTAACACAGAGAAACAGCTCACTACCAGTTAAAAAATACACTGTGTTTCTATACAATTCTAGTTGCATTTCTCATCAATTCATTTGACTATGTTCTGGCCCACCATTTAGTGGCGATATTTTACGGCCTGAGGCCAAACTTACATGCTGACCCCTGCCCTATAAAGACCAGACATGTTAGCCGGGTTATCGTAACACTGGCCTCTGCAGTTTTTAATATCAAGATTCATATCATTTAGAATCCCTTAGAATCTTCCGTGTGACTAAATATTGGCAGATATTTTGAATACTTCCCCTTCTGTAAAAACATAACATACCACATATGTGAGTTGGTCCACATGAGCCAAATCAGGGGTGGAATCAACTATTATGGAACAATATGTAGTGCTCTATACTTGAAGAATTTCAGCTTGAACTCTCTGTCCCATCAAGTCACCTTTATTTATATAGCGCTTTTTACAATACAGATTGTTTCAAAGCAGCTTTACAGTGATAACAGGAAAATAATGTTGTAATAATATTGTTAAATATCAAATTAAATGTCCCCAACTAAGCAAGCCAAAAGCCAATGGCGACAAAGGCGAAGAAAGGCGCCTTTTGCCGTCAGTTAAATAAATTCCTTGCATAAGGTGTTAGACAGATAAGATGTTTGTTCCTCTCCCCTTATTTCCATATTTCCTCATATTTTCTGCAAGAAAATGGTCAAACTTGCTAAGAAGTTCAAGTATCCCTAAATAATTTCCATTGTTTTGAGACCCTATCGTCTCAACCTCTCCCTGGAATGCCCATTTAGGATAATACAGCCTTGGTTGAGGGTTAGTTGCGTGTAATTATGCATAATTTAATGTTATTACTATGGTAGCTATATGTAACGTGTGTAACAAGGACACTGAAATAAAGTGTTAAGAATATTCTTGCAATTTTTATCCAATGGAAACTAACCCGCTCAAGCAGTTTGTAGAAGCGGGTCTGAACCTTAGACTCGACCTGTTAATGGTGCCGTGGATTAAGTGTCTGATTGTGAAGTTCCTGCTGATCTGAACTGTAGCTCCTGAACTGAGACTGAATAGTGTCATTGTTCTCTACAGGTTGAGGGATTGTGGTGTTACAGATGAAGGTTGTGCTGCTCTGGCTTCAGCTCTGAGATCAAACCCCTCACACCTGAGAAAACTGGATCTGACTGGAAATAAACTAAGAGACTCAGGAGTGAAGCTGCTCTCTGATATGAAGGATCCACATTATAAACTGGAGATGCTTGAGTAAGTAGTGATGATTAAAACTGTTCATATTTTAATTTAAATTTAATTGTTTATTCTTAATGTACTTTCCTTGTGATGGTGAATTACACACTATAAATATGTTTAATAAGAGTTTGATTCATTTTTTAATAATAGTTAATAGCATTAATTAAATATCTTCAAGTTTCTTTTTATTTCAAACAATTAAATATTTTGAACAGAAATACAGGGTTATAGATAAGGGTCAAGGGTCATCGTTCATAGTTATTTAGATACAAAATCAAAAGCTAAATGTTTAAAAACAGCTTTAACAATTATGTATCACAGTATTATATTATAATCTCTCACTTAATAATTTAAGTAGTTTCTTTTAGTTGTTCTAAAGTGGATAATGCAATAATGTCACACACATTTGACTGTGTTTTGCTTACAGGCTTTAGATGTTAGTCTGACCTTCTCTGGATCAGCTGATGGAGAATAAAGAGCCTCTACAGACACAATCACAAACTCATCTTTTTGCTCAAAATGTTACTGTTTTTATTAAACTTTCCCACATTCAAGAGTTGGTAAAAAAAGAAAAGAAAAGCATGAAGCTAGAATAAAAGTTTTCTTTTATGTGGTTTAAAAGCAGAGGGTCTGTTCTTTCTTTTGATATGTTGCATATTCAGATATTCATACAACAAAATATTATGGGGGCCATGAAAGTTTTGTGAAAATTATCAAAAATGCTGGCGGTGGTTGGCACCATTTTCAAAAACGCAGACAGGGAAAGAGTTAATCTTTCAGTCGTGACGTTCAACTGATTCAAATCAAATCTGCTGAAGTTTCAGTGCATGTATGAAGGAACAGCTGTGTGTGTAAGAACATGTCAGTGTCTGTAATTCAGCTTCCTTCAGTTTGAATTCACGGATCACGAGCGTCTCACCATTATGGCGTTCGATCGGTTCTTTTATATGAGGTGTGATTTGTGCACTTTTTGGCAATCGCTAAGCAAACTGAGAGGTGAACTAATGTGTACAGGCTCGTGAATGTGTAAAATCCCATAGTATTCAGACGTCAGAATGAGACGTTAGACGTCACGGTGTAGCTGAGAAAGGATATTTATTATAGAGCCTAGAACCACTCTCCAATAATGGCACAGTCAGACTCGAGGACTAAAGGACTTAAAAGAGCCACAGTCCTGGATCTTCCAAGATCTTACACTGTCAGGACAGAGGATGGTCAAATCCTGAGGAGGAATCGGAGGAGTCTGTTGAAAACAAAAGAGACAGTGCTCGTTGATACACACACACACACACACACACACAGATGACAGACTGTGCAGAGCTGGATGACAGAGCTGAAGAAATGCGTTCAGGTGTGTATTCACCTGTACTGAGAAGATAGAAACCACAGCAAAGCCTCCTGATAGACTTAACCTCTGAATATTGCTTAAACATAACATTAGAATTTGAATTAAAATTGAAAAAAAAGGAAAATTAATCTGTTGATAATTATTACTGTGATGGCAATGTAAATAATTCTTGAGGGGAAGAGTCTATTTACAAGAGAGTTGTAATTTGATGCACTACATCTTGTATAATTCGTACAGTGGTTGCTTAGTGGTTAGCTAATCTATAAGTAATTAGTTGTAATAACTTGTTCTTTACGTCTAAAGGAAAGGGGATGTAGTGAGTGTTGTTGTAGAGGAGTACCGGAACGAAGCACTAGGTGTCAGTAGCATTACGCTGCCCTGTAGAGTGTGCAGACTGGGAGTCAGGAGATGATAAGTTAATCATTTGTAAGTTTGTTACAGAACTGTTTCTTTACTGGATTAAGAAACATTACACCTTCCATTTGGCCTCCTCCCATTCCATACAGTAATCCGTTTCATTCTCGGCAGGAGCGATGATGGGAATATGCGTGTCATCAATACATCCGACCACACTGGAAATCCTGAAGCAAACTCTAATTATTCGGTTACTTTCAGAGGTCACAGCAAGATGTTATCAAGTGAACGTGATTTATCAGATTACCTAATTTAACCGATTTCTCCACCACTGTCCTGCAATCCTGTGGATCTCATCTTTGGTGAGATTCTTTTGTTTGGTTGTTTTCAGTGAAAGTATAAAAAAAATTATTAAATCAAGATGCATTTACTACATAAGAAAAACTCTGGGTTTACAGAAGAAAACCTGCTCCTGACCAGGTTCAGTTCACAGAGTAATTTACCATGGTATAAGTTACCTCTCTTTCAGAAATGGGCTTGACTTACTCTACTTTCTCGGGTTTGACATATCTCCCATTCTGAAACGGAAAAGCCAGAGTTTCCTCATTTCAGGGTTAACATACTCAGAGTTTTCACTGAACCTCCTTTCTGAAACGGGCCCCTGGTTGGGAAACAGTGATGCTGCCTTTTTTATTTGCTAAAATACAGTACCTTAAAATGTCTACAAAATAAATATGACAATCATGATTTAAAGGGAGTGCAACGTGATAGTTTACTTTATGTACAATATGTACATTTCTTTCATCTAACATCAAGTAACCGTTAGTGTGTAGGCCTACTGTAAGTGTAAAATATTTGTGAAAGATTTTAAGTCTCTCAAGTATTTGTATGTTAAAAACCTTTGAATCACAAGGGCTAGAAACAAAATGATTATTCCCCTGAATCATTGAACCAAGTCATTACGTATTTGATTTTCTTTTAGGCATACATTGTTCTTTCTATTTTTTAATTTTGCGACCAGTAGTTAGTCATTCTGTAACATCTAATGATGTGTAATCCGACTGGCTGGCCATTATGAGAATCAGACGTCTCGTAGCAGGAGCAACTGGACATTAGCTGAGGCGTGCAGGATCAGTGTTGGGGATCATCGTGGAAACGCATGAAAGGCTTTCCGTTTTCAGTTGAAGACGATGCCGTGAAAACAGACCCTAAAGCATGACGTTTTTTAGCTGATTTGAACACGTTTTGACTTGAAAAATATCCCCTTGGCTCGGCGGTCCAGTTGGTGAGTGTGACGACACCAAAGTCCCCACTTAGATAGGTAAACGAGTACACACACTCTCTCTCCCTCTCAAACACTCTTTTCCAGACACACACACAAATACAGACACACACGTTCTCAAACACTCTGTCACACACACACACACTTTCACTCTCCCTCACACATACACACACTCTCGCTCTCTCTTCCTCTCACACATTCTCAAACAGTTACACACACAACATTCACTCTCTCCCTCTCTCACACACACTCTCACTCTGTTACACTCACTCACGCACGCACACACACACACCACATTCGCTCTCACACTATCTCACACACACAACATTCACTCTCCCTCTCACACACACACTCTCTCTCACTCTGTTACACTCACTCACGCACGCACACATACCACATTCACTCTCACACACACACTCTCAAACACTGTTACACTCACTCACGCACGCACACACACCACATTCACTCACTCTCACACACACTCTCTCCCTCACACACACAACATTCACTCTCTCTCTCTCTCTCACACACACACACTCTCTCAAACACTGTTACACTCACTCACGCACGCACACACACCATTCACTCTCTCTCACACACTCTCACTCTGTTACACTCACTCACGCACACACACACCATTCACTCTCTCTCTGTTACACTCACTCACTCACGCACGCACACACACCACATTCACTCTCTCTCTCACTTTTCTCACACACACTCTCTCCCTCACTTTTCTCACACACACTCTCTCCCTCACACACACAACATTCACTCTCCCTCTCTCTCACACACACACACACACACTCTCTCAAACACTCTGTTACACTCACTCACGCACGCACACACACCACATTTACTCTCTCTGTTACACTCACGCACACACACACACCTCAAGAGTTTCCGGAACCAGTGGAAGTTGCTTGATTGAGTTTTATTGAAACCGAACAAACAAAAAATAAAAGTTATAAATACAAACATCAGACCAGCGGCCGTGGCTCTTAAGGTCAGCCGGACCAAAACCCTCACCAGCAAATCCCAAATGGAAAAAAACATCTGAAGTTATAATATCAGTATATCAGTTTTTAAAAAACACAATTCATCTACTTCTAGAAATGCTAAACAGACACTTAAACAGCAAATCCTGCTACAAAACTCTTTCCTTCTCGTGGATTCCTTTCTCCACTTCTGCAAAAAACAACGGGGGAAAATAACCGAAACGCTGAAACGAAGCTCTAGTCTACAGCCGTTATGTACACGCGAGTCCCTAAGCCACTAGCACTGAGAGAAGAGACGAGAACGAGGACAACACTTCTTTCAGGAAGGCCATTTCATGATTCAAACGTCCTCGCACACGGAAGTATCAGTGTCTTCTTTTAAAATGTTCATTGTGGAGTTTAAAACGAGGAAGATGTGGGAATAAAAGTGGTCAGTGTGAGGGCCACGCACGGGATCTACAGGGCTATTGGAGGATAGAAAAGTCAAACAAACACTGCTGGCCAATCACCATCTTGATTCTCAGGAGGGGGCGGGAGTAGCGCTGGGTAACCTAGCGACTGCGCTAGGAAGTTGAAACTGAGATTTAAAAACTGTGCCGCTTTGAGCGGAATCGTAACCGCCTCTGATTGGCCGTTGTGTTCACGAGCTCATCGGACATGTCTGTGATTGGCTACAATGATCAGCGCTTCATAAACATGTTGTAAATATACATTCAATGAGTCGAGCGCTAACACTGACACGCGAGCTCAAAAATACTGAAACACTGAAGAGCCTCATTGATGTATATTTACAACATGTTTATGAAGCGCTGATCATTGTAGCCAATCACAGACATATCCGATGAGCTCGTGAACACAACGGCCAATCAGACGCGGTTACGATTCCACTCATCAGGACTCAAAGCGGCACATTATATCTCAGCGTCAGCTAGGGCAGGCACAATATATCGATGCATCCCGATTCGTGGATCGATTCCAACACATTTCAGGATGTATCGTGAATCGATTATGAGCTTAGTTTAACAGCAGATGGCGCTCTAGGCTAGTTTAACTACACGCTCAAATGCTAACGAAGAAGAGCGCTCGTGTGTTCGGCTGAGTCTGAGAATGGACTCGCATCTCAGAATGCTTTTATGACGCGTGTAATGCAAACACCTTTGTAATTCGCTTCAACCTTTTCGAACTTTACGAATTGTTATTGTATAGAAGGTTTAAGTGGTGTAAGGCATTGGAAGCCAACAGCTGTTTCAGCGCAATCTACTGAAACTAAACTCAGAATCGATTAGCGATGGATTCGGAAACAATTAGAATCGATCCAGAATCATTTCTCGATTCACGATGCATCGTCCCAGACCTAGTATGGACTTGGTAGCGTAGTCACCAGTTTAGCCAGCGCTAGGCTAGGCGTGAGGACTCCGCCTCTACTTCCACTGCTGGCCGTAGGAGTCCTGAGAGAACTCGAGCGTGTCGTTGCTGTAGCCGTAGCTGGAGGCGTAGTCGGAGCCCTGCTGCAAGGGCTGCTGGGCGATGGGTTGCGAGCCCCAGTTCTGCTGGTTCGTCTGGCGCCGTTTCGAGTCCGGCTGGTTGAACACGTCGGCCTTGCGTTTCCCGCCCACGTTCCCGCCGCGGTTTCCTCGCGCGCCTCTGGTGCCGCGGCCCCTGGGCGGCTGGAAGGGCCCTCCACGCCCCCCGCGGCCACGCCCCGCCCCCATCGGGGCCCCGCCCCTCGGAGCGTACCCGCCCCTGCCGCGGGTGGGCGGAGCCGTGCGGGCTCTGGGAGGGGGCGGAGCTCCACGGCTGCCGCGACTGCCACGCCCCCTCATGGTGTAGCCGTCGTCGTAACCGTAGTAGGGGTCGTCGTAGCCGCCCCGGTAGTCATGGTAATCGTAACCGTAGTAGTCATCGTAGTACTCCTCGTAGCCGTAGTAATCGGGTGGGTAAGAGTATCCGCCGCGCGTGCCACGACCGCGCCCGCGCCCCGGAGGAGGCATGCGGGGGGGAGGGTAGTAGTAGTAGTCGTCATACCTAGAAACACACACACACACCGTTTATACAAAAATACTACCCATAAACATGATTTTATGGTCTTTTATGAACAGTATAAAAATAGGGTTACATTTTATTTTAAGGTATCACTGTTACTCTGTAATTGTACATTTAAGTAATGTGTAATATAAACTAACTACATGTACTTACTATAAGGTTAGTTACTACACAGATAGTTCCTCTAGCGCTGGATTAGAGCGACTCTGGAGTAATTAGTTCCTTCAAAAGGAGTTCCTAGAACTAATGGTGCGTTCAAGTCATCTCGTATAGATCGTATTTACGAGTTGAACGCACTTGAACGCCACCACGATGTCGTAAACACCAGTGGGGAGCTCGGGATTTTCTCTAAGCCCCGATCTTTCCGAGTTGTGGGCGCGTCACTGAGAAACATGGCGGAATACCACAATACTTAGAAAACCTTGACAATATCACAGCATAATATTTATTTACAGCGTAGTTAAGCGAATTACCTGCACAGAATATGATGGCATTATAATATAACAAAGCAAAATGTAACAAAGTTGGCAGTGGCTTCATAAATTATTTAAAAACATAAAAAAAATAATGATATCCGATGCACATTTCTTTGTTCTTCATTTTCTAGAACAAGAGTTTAAGAACCTTACTGTTTACTGTACTGTTTAACCTTACTGTAGTTACCTAACTAGCCAAGCTAACTGTTCTGTTAAGAGTGCGTCATATTTCACCCTCACTGTGTGTGTGTGTGTTTGTGTGCGCCTCACCAAGTGTTTCTGCTGGTCTGTCAGGCAGAAGTGTGTGTGTGTGTGTGTCTCACCCAGTGTTTCGGCTGGTCTGTCGGGCAGCTTGTCTCTCTTTCCTCTTCTTATCTGGAGGCTTGGCCAACACGATCTCGATCTCCTCACCGCCCAGCTCTTTACCGTTCATCTCCTGCATCGCCTGCGCACACACACACACACACACGAGAGACGCTCAGACAGGAGCACCAGCGCAAACTAACACATTTGCTGAATAAAGTCTAGTTTTCTGATGTATTTGAGATTTGAGGGAAACAGTGGCTGATGAATATTTGATTATTGTTTATGAAGACCTGATGAAGCTCATGTAATATTCAGCATGACGATCACACACTTCCCCCTGATGAGTGAGTGCTGCAGGAGCACAGGTGCGGTGCTGGAGTCGTACCTTGACGGCAGCGTCGCGCTCCTCGAAGTGAACGAAGGCGTAGTCCTTCAGCTTCTTCACGCGCTCCAGTTTCCCGAACTGGGAGAAGGTTTTCTCCAGCAGCTCCTCGGTCACCGGCGTGGCCAGCTTACGCACGAACAACACCTTCACCTGACGACAGATCAGCGGACACACCGTCAGCTGACAGACAGATCCGAGGACACACACTCGCAGCAACACATTAGCTAATGGAAACACAACTGTGTTCTGCATGACAGAGGCTGGGTCTGTCGATGCGTCAACTAAACCGCACATTATTCATAGCTCCTTCCATCCGATATTACATATTCATTACACATTTACTCAACCTGTTCTTCAATATTTCATGTTTGAATAAATCCATCATGAAAACAAGTTTATGACAGCCACCGTTTAAATGTTGTATATATAAAAAAAAAGTACGGTTTTAATAATATTATTATAACATTATTATGATAATAATAAAAACTGCCTTATGGGCAAATAATTGTTAAAGGGGCTATATGTAGTTTTTAGCGGCCTCTAGTGGTGAAGTTTCAGATTGCAACCAATTTTTTCCAGATCGCTCGTGCTCTAACTCATAGACAACACCGTCTATTACGCAAATATCTCGGCGAATACTCGACGGATTCGGCGAGCACCGAGCTCGTTGGAGCCGTCTAGTTGAGCTGAAATTAACCATATAGGTTTCACAATTTTTGGTGGTGTTTCGCGGAGATATTAGCCGAAAACCATCGGGCGCGCTGCAAAATTGCGGACGCCGGTGACGTCACGATATCAGAAGAAAATCGCTCTTATCTTTGGAGCGCGAAGACCCAGAGAGCTCAGACTCGAGTGAGGAGGCCCCAGGGTGGGGAGGCCCCAGGGGGACCCTTCCCGAACGCTAGAGTGGCGGGCCCCGGGGACGCCCCTACCGGATCGCCGTTCACTGGGACCCCCCGATTTCGAACGGCTATAACTCGGGGACCCGGGCGAGTCGGACCTCAGGGGTGGGCTCGTTCGAAAGGCCCCGTCCAGCACTACCAACGATTGGAGTCTTGGGAATATTGATCAAAGATTGAAAAACGTGCACCTTTGACCGGACGTAACTCCCTGACCGTCTCCAATTGACTGTATACAAAGGAAAGAGGCTCGGGAGCGCATGCACGGCACATCCGATGGATCTCGCGGTAAATCTGACCCGGAGCTTCACATAGAAATAGGAATACTGGCCTTCAGGGGTAATAGCAAAACCTGACAAGTGGATCATTGTAATGGGTGATTAAACCCCTTCACACACAGGCAATAAAAAAAAGGATTCATTTTAGTAGAGAAGTTACATATAGCACCTTTACTGTACAGTTAAGATCAGGCTATGAAATGGAGCCGTACTGAACCTGATCTATAAATGAACAGAATAGAGATTGGAGCCGTACGCATGTGACTCGAACGGCTCGGAAGATGTGTCACAGCTAGGGGTGTACAAAAAAATCTATTCACATCTGAATCGCGATTCAAGCTTTACCGATTCAAAATCGATTCATAGAATTCCAAAAATCGATTCATGTTTTTTTTAGTTGTTTTTTTTTGTAACGGCGTGCAGGGGCGGAGTGGCAATCGGGGAGTTGGGACTTTTCCCAATGGGCCGGTAGTGTTTCGTGGCCGCGAGGGCCGGTCTGATAATAGTTAGGCTATACATTGCAAGTTCTTAGCAACACCCGTCGGCCTGGCGTGCGGCCGCTGCCCGCTGGTCAGCGTCTCTGCAACAGCGTTTAGATTGAAGAGCGCGTCCGAGTGAAGAGAGACAGTGCACGCGCCACAAGACAAGTGAACAACTGTATCCATGCAACTGATACAGCAGCGGCAACGAGCGCTCAGCTGGATTTCAAAAACAACAGATTTAAGCGCTAGATCTCTTATTTAATAGCGAACTAAATTAATGCTCTGCTAGTGAACTGGGGATGTTTTATTTATTTGTATTAGGTACATCCGTGCCTCAATGTTTAAAAAAATGGTTGCTGGTTGGGGACAATATCGATCCTGAGAAAAAGGGGTGGGGACATGTCCCATCCGTAAATCAGGCCTATGACACGACTTCACTGGATCTAAACAAATCAATATAACCATAGATGTTATCAATATAACCATAGTAGCGGTGGCTTTTTTAATCTATTTAAAACAATTTTGCAAGGGTTCTATGACATTAGTATATTTTTTAGGAATTTTAGGAAGTTCAAGGTCCAGGTCGAGTTCACATTTCAACAGTCAACCTGTAGCTGAAATACTCTAGCTAAATGTAAACGTGTTAAACTTGAATTAAATGTATATGGAAGCTGGCCAAAGCTTAGCACTTTTTATTTTTTATTTTTGTATGAAGACATATAAAGTAATATCAAACTACATTTAATTTGTTGTGTTTCTTTTCTTTAAAATTTTATGTCTACTGCAATCAATCACATAAGAAAAAGTAAACTACATTTACATACTGTGAATCGTTTTTTGAATCGAGAATCGTTTTTGAATCGAATCGTGAGCCTAAAAATCGTTATCGAATCGTGACATTTTCTGAATCGTGCACCCCTAGTCACAGCCCAGACATCTCTCTGATAGATAGATTTTTAGATTTATATTTTGATTTCTCATAGTTTTAGAGTAAAACATGATTTTGAAAATATAAATTTCATATAAAAATATAGTATTTTTGCACATTTTTCATAACAATACATGTAAAATTCTGTAACTTTTTTACACTTTCTTCACGTCACCAATAATCTGCTGAGTGTCGTCTCTGAAGGAGATCAAACTTCAGTCCGTCGCTCTAAAGCGTTCAAGATAAACCAGTTTCAGTTGGAAATTTAGTGTGTGTGTGTGTGTCTGACCTTGGCCATGACCTCGGGGTCGGGCTCGGCCACCGGGTCGGCCCACTCCACGGTCACCGGGTTCCCCCACACCTTCACCTTCCCACTCATGAGCCGGCGCCGGGCCTGGGCCGCAGACTTGTGGTCCTCGTACTCCAGAAAACAGAAGCCGCGGTTCTTCTTCTTATCGTCGGGCTGCGTGTAGAGGATCACCTCCTGCAGGCCCTCTGCACACACACACACACACACACACACATTACATGTATTAATTTAGCAGAGGCTTTTATCCAAAGCCACTTACAGATGAGAACAATAGAAGCAGTGAAACTAACAATAGGACAACTTCCCAGCTTAGTCTAACAGTACATGAGAGTATGTATATATATATATATATATATATATATATATATATATATATATATATATATATATATATATATATATATATATATATATACACACACCATAACAGTACTGGCAGAATTCACATGTGTGTTGTAAACAGAGACCCATATGCAGAAGTGTGTTTGTCAGAGCAGTGCTGTGGCGCTCCGAGAGAACGCCGTTAACATCCATTCCCTATTTTCGGTTTCGGAACTTGTGTTGTTTGATCCGATCGATTGTGCAATTGATTTTCGAACGTAAAGTGTCAGCCGTAATATATATATATATAATAATATATATATATATATTTATTTTTTTACACACACACACACAGACGCCAGCCTCGGCCTCAGGACACTAGTGGTGTCACGATACCAGACTAAACTCGATACCAGACTAATACTCAATCGATCCTACGGGAAACAACTACTACAGAACTTACAATTCATTTTTATAATTTTTTAAAAAAAAATAACTAAAACTCACTTGACCAGCATGTTGCCCTGCTTCTTACTTTCTTATTTTTAAAATACATTATATTTTTTATCTTTATTAAAAATAAGCAAAAGATGCAAAATTACAAACAAAATGACAAATACTATGAGACAAATTAAATAAACAGTAGGGGTGGTGAAAAAAATCGATTATTGATTAATCGCGATAATGTTATGAACGAGTATGAATCAATTATTAAATTTTCAAAAATAGATTTTTATTTTATTTAAATTTTTTGCATTATTTTCTTTTGTAAAAAATTTTATACCGGAAGTTGAACATCACGAACGCGCCCAATTCCAGTTAGCAAGCGCGTGTAACGGCCATAAGCCCTATTCGCACGGGATTAGTACTATCTGGGGACCTCGTGTGATTTAGAAATTACCCCCCCACATCTGAATTTCGTGTGGCGCATTCGCACGGGATAACCGAAGGCTGTGATTATACTCAAATTTACTGACTTATCTCCCGATGACGTCGAGGCTATTGCTTGGAAATGTCTCGCCGTTATTATAGGTCTATCTGTATGATAGACTATATCATAAACAGAAGAATGTTCCTTACCGCATGCTGCTATACCATTCATCTCCATATAACAACATTATTTTTGTTTTTGCTCTTCTGATGATTTTCAACTTTCTCTTTCTGCAAGTTGTATAGTTGTTATAGCGATATGACCCAGCACCCAAAATACTTATCAAAACACTCCAGCGCAGCCTCCATTCGTCGCGAAAGATGGATAAAAAGGTGCGCATGAAACAAAAACCTTGAAAAAATTATATACGATCCGCCAAATCACAGAGATGCCGATTCGCACAGGACTAATATTATCACAGGACCTCGGTGTTCGCCGAAATATGGTAGGTCATTTGCGGGGGAATTATTACTTTACAAATTACAGACATGGCCGATTCGCACGCGAATAGGGCTATAGACAGTAAAAGAAACGGCGCCCGCGGCTCGCTCTCTCCCTCTCTCACACACACACACACATACAGTTTGATCGCACCCGCGGCTCGCTCTCTCTCTCTCTCTCACACACACAGAGAGTTTGATCGCGCCCGCGGCTCTCTCCCTCTCTCACACACATACAGTTTGATCGCACCCGCGGCTCGCTCTCTCTCTCTCTCTCACACACACAGAGAGTTTGATCGCGCCCGCGGCTCTCTCTCTCTCTCACACACACACACATACAGTTTGATCGCACCCGCGGCTCGCTCTCTCCCTCTCTCACACACACACACATACAGTTTGATCGCACCCGCGGCTCGCTCTCTCCCTCTCTCACACACACACACATACAGTTTGATCGCGCCCGCGGCTCTCTCTCTCTCTCTCACACACACAGAGTTTGATCGCGCCCGCGTCTCTCTCTCTCTCTCTCTCAGTTCGATCGCGCCAACTTAGTACAACTTGATTACTCACAAGTTAGTGTGTTGCATTTTGTCACTGTGTTCTACAGTACAGTATATAAGCTGAAGCTACAGTAAGTTGTTCAAAAATGTTCCTTTTGTCTTTTTAATGATTAAATTGGACAATTTTCTTCTAGAAAGACAAGGTGTTCAGGTGGAGAAAAAACTTTTTCTTTACCTTGACATGTTTCAACTGCAACCTGCAGTCTTCCTCCACCTGAACAACACCTTGTCTTTCTAGAAGAAAATTGTCCAATTTCTACAGTATGTTGGTTCTGATCTACTTTATAAAGGAAATAAGCCTTTCATTTATTTGTTATTGTTTAGTTCAACTTGATGAGTCACAACACAATGTGATGTATTCATTTCTGTGTTCTACAGAACATAAGCTACATACAAATAATTCTGAAGTTATAACTACACGACACAGAAAGTGCTCATAAAAGAGTTAAGTAATTCAGCAGCTGACTTTTTTTAATACTGCAATCACTTTGTAGTGTATTTTCGTTTACTGTTGTGAAATGGAAAATCAAAAATCGCTAATCGAGAATCGCTAATAATCGAAAATCGACTGTAATCGAATCGGGACTTCAATAATCGTAATCGAATCGAATCGGGAAATCAGACCGATTAACCACCCCTAATAAACAGTACTCCAATTTCTTTTTACCAACATGTACGTTCACTAAAGACGCGAGGACTCGCATTTTTACATTTAATTTTGACTATTCAAACCTAATAATCCACGAAATAGAAACATCCCGCGCTTTACTTTCTCATGCAAGTTTCTTTGTTGCTTACTTTTTCAAGCGCTGCATATATATATTTCAAGGTTCGGTTTACGTTGTTTAGTGAATGTAAAGAGTAGAAGCAGAACTCTACACACACACACCCCGTCTCCGACACACACCCTGACTCCATCACACATCCACGCAAATAAAGAAATGCTCTTATTATTAAAGTACCGGTACTAATAAAATGTAGTATCGTATTGTTTTTAATAGCAGGGTATTGCGATGCCATTCTGGTAAGGGTATATGGTGTAACATACACACACACACACACACACACACCGGTGACTTTGCCGAAGTCCTCCAGGATGCTCTCCCGGGTCTTGTTCTTGGGAATGGACCCGACGAACAGGCGGTTATTGGCCACAGAGATGCAGACGCCCAGGTACTTCCCCGAGCGGATCTCGTAGTTATCACACTGATGGGACACACACACACAGAGACACACACTGTAAAACCTCGACTGATTATATATGCATCTCATCCAGCAGTAATCGGTGATGTTGATTTAACCCTCTGGTGCTCTTGGCGTGTCGGTCAAAAATTTAAATGAACTATATTTTAGTTTGATAATGTTTTATACTAAATTATATTTACGCTGTATTTATAATCCATTTATTCACTTTTTGAGTATAGACCTGAACATTAAATTTCCAGCTTAAACTGGTAAATCTTGAACGCTTTAGAGCGACGGACTGAAGTTTGATCTCCTTCAGAGACGACACTCGGCAGATTATTGCTGACGTGAAAACGTAAAGTAATAGAATTTTACGTGTTATGAAGAATTCACAAAAATACTATTTTTTGATTTTATATGAAATATATATTTTCAAAATCACATTTCTCTTCTAAAATGCAAGAAAATCAAAGAAAAACCGAATAAATCTAAACATGTTGTGTTCCAATGTGGGTGATATCTCAGTAGACAAAGCGTCAGTGAGAGTGTGCGGCTGCAGTTCCATACCCTTCCACTAGAGGAAACTCATTTCCAATGCGAGGAGCACGAGTGACTACTGTCAATGACCATTAAACCTTTTCGAATCATGTACATGATTTTTTTGTTCACACAGCAAGGGTTAAAACCTTTACCAAATTTAGTATCATTCTGAAGCAGCAAAAAAAAAACACGCAAACTAAAGAAAACAACCCTGAGCACCACCAGAGAGTTAACAGAGGGTTAAGACTAACCCAAGCCTGTCGTGAGCATGTTGTATTGAATATTATATAAGTACATTAACAGTGTTATTTCATAATACCTTCACTATGTCTTGAGCAGAGCTGCAGAATTCGCCTCATTATTGCTGGTTTGAATCAGTGATTCTGCTAATGACTGTAAAGCTGCTTTAAAACGATCTGTTCTGTATAATGTTTCTGTGTAGCGCTGTGAAGGGAAACATGAACGCGCACCAGTTTGACAGCTTCCTGCGCGGCGTCTTTGCTGCAGAACGTGATGAAGGCGTAGCCGCGGTTCTGCCCGGTGAGCGGATCCATCATGAGCCTCAGATCCCAGATCGCACCGGCCTTCTCGAACAGCGGAACCAGCTCGTCCTCGTACAGGTCACGCGGGATCTTCCCCACAAACACCTGCGGGAACACACACACACACACGCACGCACGCACACACACACAGGTCAGCTCGGGCGCTCAGCACAGACAGAAGCACTGGTGTGTGTGTGTGTGTGTGTGTGAATGAGACCTCGGTGCCGATGCCGGGCTGTGGGCCGGAGAACACTTCATCTGGAGGCGGGCCGCCGTATTTCCGCTGACCCGTGGTGACGTCCAGTGTGTATCCGGTCCGGTCCAGCAGAGCCTGCGGGAGAACACGGGTCAGAACACGGGTCAGAACACAAGAGAACACGGGTCAGAACACAAGAGAACACGGGTCAGAACACAAGAGAACACAAGAGAACACGGGTCAGAACACAAGAGAACACGGGTCAGAACACAAGAGCACGGGTCAGAACACAAGAGAACACGGGTCAGAACACAAGAGAACACGGGTCAGAACACAAGAGAACACGGGTCAGAACACAAGAGAACACGGATCAGAACACAAGAGAACACGGGTCAGAACACAAGAGAACACGGGTCAGAACACAAGAGCACGGGTCAGAACACAAGAGCACGGGTCAGAACACAAGAGCACGGGTCAGAACACAAGAGAACACGGGTCAGAACACAAGAGAACACCAGAACACGGGAACGCGGGTCACGTGTCTAGCGATACGATCAAGTGTCTACGATCAAGTGTCTAGCGATACGATCAAGTGTCTAGCGATACGATCAAGTGTCTACGATCAAGTGTCTAGCGATACGATCAAGTGTCTACGATCAAGTGTCTAGCGATACGACCAAGTGTCTAGCGATACGATCAACGATCAAGTGTCTAGCGATGCGATCAAGTGTCTAGCGATGCGATCAAGTGTCTAGCGATGCGATCAAGTGTCTACGATCAAGTGTCTAGCGATACGATCAAGTGTCTACGATCAAGTGTCTAGCGATACGATCAACGATCAAGTGTCTAGCGATACGATCAAGTGTCTACGATCAAGTGTCTAGCGATACGATCAACGATCAAGTGTCTAGCGATACGATCAAGTGTCTAGCGATGCGATCAAGTTCTAGCGATGCGATCAAGTGTCTAGCGATGCGATCAAGTGTCTAGCGATACAATCAAGTGTCTAGCGATACGATCAAGTGTCTACGATCAAGTGTCTAGCGATGCGATCAAGTGTCTAGCGATGCGATCAAGTGTCTACGATCAAGTGTCTAGCGATACGATCAAGTGTCTACGATCAAGTGTCTAGCGATACGATCAAGTGTCTAGCGATACGATCAAGTGTCTAGCGATACGATCAAGTGTCTACGATCAAGTGTCTAGCGATACGACCAAGTGTCTAGCGATACGATCAACGATCAAGTGTCTAGCGATGCGATCAAGTGTCTAGCGATGCGATCAAGTGTCTAGCGATGCGATCAAGTGTCTACGATCAAGTGTCTAGCGATACGATCAAGTGTCTACGATCAAGTGTCTAGCGATACGATCAACGATCAAGTGTCTAGCGATACGATCAAGTGTCTACGATCAAGTGTCTAGCGATACGATCAACGATCAAGTGTCTAGCGATACGATCAAGTGTCTAGCGATGCGATCAAGTTCTAGCGATGCGATCAAGTGTCTAGCGATACGATCAAGTGTCTAGCGATACGATCAAGTGTCTACGATCAAGTGTCTACGATCAAGTGTCTAGCGATGCGATCAAGTGTCTAGCGATGCGATCAAGTGTCTACGATCAAGTGTCTAGCGATGCGATCAAGTGTCTAGCGATACGATCAACGATCAAGTGTCTAGCTATACGATCAAGTGTCTAGCGATACGATCAAGTGTCTAGCGATGCGATCAAGTGTCTAGCGATGCGATCAAGTGTCTAGCGATGCGATCAAGTGTCTAGCGATGCGATCAAGTGTCTAGCGATACGATCAAGTGTCTACGATCAAGTGTCTAGCGATACGACCAAGTGTCTAGCGATACGATCAACGATCAAGTGTCTAGCGATACGATCAAGTGTCTAGCGATGCGATCAAGTTCTAGCGATGCGATCAAGTTCTAGCGATGCGATCAAGTGTCTAGCGATACGATCAAGTGTCTAGCGATACGATCAAGTGTCTAGCGATACGATCAAGTGTCTAGCGATACGATCAAGTGTCTAGCGATGCGATCAAGTGTCTAGCGATACGATCAAGTGTCTAGCGATACGATCAAGTGTCTAGCGATGCGATCAAGTTCTAGCGATGCGATCAAGTTCTAGCGATGCGATCAAGTGTCTAGCGATACGATCAAGTGTCTAGCGATACGATCAAGTGTCTAGCGATACGATCAAGTGTCTAGCGATACGATCAAGTGTCTAGCGATACGATCAAGTGTCTAGCGATACGATCAAGTGTCTAGCGATACGATCAAGTGTCTAGCGATACGATCAAGTGTCTAGCGATACGATCAAGTGTCTAGCGATGCGATCAAGTGTCTAGCGATACGATCAAGTGTCTAGCGATACGATCAAGTGTCTAGCGATGCGATCAAGTTCTAGCGATGCGATCAAGTTCTAGCGATGCGATCAAGTGTCTAGCGATACGATCAAGTGTCTAGCGATACGATCAAGTGTCTAGCGATACGATCAAGTGTCTAGCGATACGATCAAGTGTCTAGCGATACGATCAAGTGTCTAGCGATGCGATCAAGTGTCTAGCGATGCGATCAAGTGTCTAGCGATACGATCAAGTGTCTAGCGATACGATCAAGTGTCTAGCGATACGATCAAGTGTCTACGATCAAGTGTCTAGCGATACGACCAAGTGTCTAGCGATACGATCAACGATCAAGTGTCTAGCGATACGATCAAGTGTCTAGCGATGCGATCAAGTGTCTAGCGATGCGATCAAGTGTCTAGCGATGCGATCAAGTGTCTAGCGATGCGATCAAGTGTCTAGCGATGCGACCAAGTGTCTAGCGATGCGACCAAGTGTCTAGCGATGCGACCAAGTGTCTAGCGATGCGATCAAGTGTCTAGCGATGCGACCAAGTGTCTAGCGATGCGACCAAGTGTCTAGCGATACGATCAAGTGTCTAGCGATGCGAACAAGTGTCTAGCGATGCAATCAAGTGTCTAGCGATACGATTAAGTGTCTAGCGATGCGACCAAGTGTCTAGCGATGCGACCAAGTGTCTAGCGATGCGATCAAGTGTCTAGCGATACGATCAAGTGTCTAGCGATACGATCAAGTGTCTAGCGATACGATCAAGTGTCTAGCGATGCGATCAAGTGTCTAGCGATGCGATCAAGTGTCTAGCGATACGATCAAGTGTCTAGCGATACGATCAAGTGTCTAGCGATACGATCAAGTGTCTAGCGATACGATCAAGTGTCTAGCGAAGTGACCAAGTGTCTAGCGATACGATCAAGTGTCTAGCGATACGATCAAGTGTCTAGCGATACGATCAAGTGTCTAGCGATACGATCAAGTGTCTAGCGATACGATCAAGTGTCTAGCGATACGATCAAGTGTCTAGCGATGCGATCAAGTGTCTAGCGATACGATCAAGTGTCTAAGCGATGCGATCAAGTGTCTAGCGATACGATCAAGTGTCTAGCGATACGATCAAGTGTCTAGCGATACGATCAAGTGTCTAGCGATACGATCAAGTGTCTAGCGAAGTGACCAAGTGTCTAGCGATGCGATCAAGTGTTTAGCGATACGATCAAGTGCCTAGCGATGCGATCAAGTGTCTAGCGATACGATCAAGTGTCTAGCGATACGATCAAGTGTCTAGCGATACGATCAAGTGTCTAGCGATACGATCAAGTGTCTAGCGATACGATCAAGTGTCTAGCGAAGTGACCAAGTGTCTAGCGATACGATCAAGTGTCTAGCGATACGATCAAGTGTCTAGCTATACGATCAAGTGTCTAGCTATACGATCAAGTGTCTAGCGATACGACCCACTGATATACGGTACCTTTATTTTGACACTCTCCACATCCTCACGTCACGTCCGTCTACGCATTTCCACCAAAGCACACATGTTCGTTTACTCCCCACACTGTCTGCCGGTGTCTTTATAACGCTAATCTCAGCTGAAATAGACGCCTGACGAGACTGACTGAACCCTAAACACGTTTTGTAACGGTACACACTTTTAATATATAAGAAAAACATACTTTCAATGAATTTTAATTTTGTAAGTTACCTGCATTTTTTTGTTGTTATTATTACTTAATCAAAACAACCCAGCGGCAGTTTGATTGACAGTTATCAGTTATTGCAAATTAACTCTTCTGCTGTAAATGTCCCAAATGGGAACGGGAGTGCAGTTTTCAAAGAGCTTAGTTAAACGTTTATGTTATATTTTGGTTGCATTTGTGAGCTAATAAAAATGTAACTGGTTGTGCAAACTTGGCACATAATATCTAAATATTGATAAATCAATCGATATACCCCTGAATCGCATCGCAGAGATCTGTGGGTATCCGCAAACATCGCATCGCAGGTGTCGTATTGGCCGGCTCCCAGCCCGACGGTGCCGTACCTTTATCTTGGTCTCGTCGGGGCCCTTGGTCGACTCCTGCACCTTATTGCCCTGCTTCTCCCGCTGCCGGTACGTCTTCATCACGCCACACAGGAACGCACTCTTATTCTGCAGTGAGGGAAGGGACCGTTAAAGGGATCGCTCACCTGAAGATTTACATGAGCCCATGATTTACTCACCTCAAGTCATGCTAGGTGTGTGTGACGTCCTTCTTTCAGACGAACACAATCAGAGTTGTATTAATAAATGATGCCAAGCTTCCAAGCTTTATGATGGGAGTCAATGGGAATATTTTTTGGGAAGCCCATCAAAATCTATATATGGACAGATGCACTTTTATGGACTAAAAATATTCCCATTGACTCCCATTATAAAGCTTGGAAGAGCCAGGACATTTATTAATACAACTCCGATTGTGTTCGTCTAAAAGAAGGACGTCACACACACCTAGCATGACTTGAGGGCGAGTAAATCATGGGCTCATTTTTTTTTTTGATTGTGTGTGTGTGTGATATATTAAGTGTTAGTTCACCTGCACAGGTGTGTGTGTGTGAGAGATTGAGTGTTAGTTCACCTGCACAGGTGTGTGTGTGAGAGATTGAGTGTTAGTTCACTTGCACAGGTGTGTGTGTGTGTGTGTGTGTGTGTGTGTGTGTGTGTGTGTGAGAGATTGAGTGTTAGTTCACCTGCACAGGTGTGTGTGTGTGAGAGATTGAGTGTTAGTTCACCTGCACAGGTGTGTGTGTGTGTGTGTGTGAGAGAGATTGAGTGTTAGTTCACCTGCACAGGTGTGTGTGTGTGAGAGATTGAGTGTTAGTTCACCTGGACAGGTGTGTGTGTGTGAGAGAGATTGAGTGTTAGTTCACTTGCACAGGTGTGTGTGTGTGAGAGAGATTGAGTGTTAGTTCACCTGCACAGGTGTGTGTGTGTGAGAGATTGAGTGTTAGTTCACCTGCACAGGTGTGTGTGTGTGTGTGTGTGAGAGAGATTGAATGTTAGTTCACCTGCACAGGTGTGTGTGTGAGAGATTGAGTGTTAGTTCACCTGCACAGGTGTGTGTGTGTGAGAGAGATTGAGTGTTAGTTCACTTGCACAGGTGTGTGTGTGTGAGAGATTGAGTGTTAGTTCACCTGCACAGGTGTGTGTGTGAGAGATTGAGTGTTAGTTCACTTGCACAGGTGTGTGTGTGTGTGTGAGAGATTGAGTGTTAGTTCACCTGCACAGGTGTGTGTGTGTGAGAGATTGAGTGTTAGTTCACCTGCACAGGTGTGTGTGTGTGTGTGTGTGTGAGAGATTGAATGTTAGTTCACTTGCACAGGTGTGTGTGTGTGTGTGTGTGAGAGATTGAGTGTTAGTTCACTTGCACAGGTGTGTGTGTGTGTGTGTGAGAGATTGAGTGTTAGTTCACCTGCACAGGTGTGTGTGTGTGTGTGTGAGAGATTGAGTGTTAGTTCACTTGCACAGGTGTGTGTGTGTGTGTGGGTGAGAGAGATTGAGTGTTAGTTCACCTGCACAGGTGTGTGTGTGTGTGGGTGAGAGAGATTGAGTGTTAGTTCACTTGCACAGGTGTGTGTGTGTGTGTGTGTGTGTGTGAGAGATTGAGTGTTAGTTCACCTGCACAGGTGTGTGTGTTTGTTAGTTCACCTGCACAGGTGTGTGTGTGTGAGAGATTGAGTGTAAGTTCACTTGCACAGGTGTGTGTGTTTGTTAGTTCACCTGCACAGGTGTGTGTGTGTGTGTGTGTGAGAGATTGAGTGTAAGTTCACTTGCACAGGTGTGTGTGTGTGTGTGTGTGTGTGAGATTGAGTGTTAGTTCACTTGCACAGGTGTGTGTGTGTGTGTGTGAGAGATTGAGTGTTAGTTCACCTGCACAGGTGTGTGTGTGTGTGTGTGAGAGATTGAGTGTTAGTTCACTTGCACAGGTGTGTGTGTGTGTGTGTGTGTGTGGGTGAGAGAGATTGAGTGTTAGTTCACCTGCACAGGTGTGTGTGTGTGTGGGTGAGAGAGATTGAGTGTTAGTTCACTTGCACAGGTGTGTGTGTGTGTGTGTGTGTGTGTGTGTGTGTGTGTGTGAGAGATTGAGTGTTAGTTCACCTGCACAGGTGTGTGTGTTTGTTAGTTCACCTGCACAGGTGTGTGTGTGTGAGAGATTGAGTGTAAGTTCACTTGCACAGGTGTGTGTGTTTGTTAGTTCACCTGCACAGGTGTGTGTGTGTGTGTGTGTGAGAGATTGAGTGTAAGTTCACTTGCACAGGTGTGTGTGTGTGTGTGTGTGTGTGTGTTAGTTCACCTGCACGTGTGAGAGGTCCGACTCCTTGAACTGCAGCAGAACCGACAGCGCTCCCTCCTCATTAAACTCCCTCAGCGCATCTAGCGCTCGCTCGTCCAGATCCGCGTACGCCACCAGCCCTGAACACACACACACAAACCGCCATCAGACACACTCGAACCATCACACACACACACGCCACCAGCCCTGAACACACACACACAAACCGCCATCAGACACACTCGAACCATCACACACACACAAACCGCCATCAGACACACTCGAACCATCACACACACACACCGCCATCAGACACACACCACCAGCCCTGAACACACACACATAGACACACACACAAACAAACCGCCATCAGACACTCAAACCATCACACACACACCGCCACCAGACACACTCGAACCATCACACACACACACACAAACCGCCATCAGACACTCAAACCATCACACCGCCATCAGACACACTCGAACCATCACACACACCACCAGACACACTCGAACCATCACACACACACACCATCAGCCCTAAACACACACACCGCCATCAGACACACTCGAACCATCACACACACCACCAGCCCTGAACACACACACACAAACCGCCATCAGACACACTCGAACTATCACATACACACACACCGCCAGACACACTCGAACCATCACACACACACGCCACCAGCCCTGAACACACACAAACTAACCGCCATCAGACACACTCGAACCATCACACACACACAAACCGCCATCAGACACACTCGAACCATCACACACACTGCCATCAGACACACTCGAACCATCACACACACCGCCATCAGACACACACGAACCATCAAACACACACACACACGCCACCAGCCCTGAACACACACAAACCGCCATCAGACACACTCGAACCATCACACACACCGCCATCAGACACACACGAACCGCCATCAGACACACTCGAACCATCACACACACAAACTGCCATCAGACACACTCGAACCATCACACACACCGCCATCAGACACACTCGAACCATCACACACACCGCCATCAGACACACTCGAACCATCACACACACCGCCATCAGACACACTCGAACCATCACACACACCGCCATCAGACACACTCGAACCATCACACACACCGCCATCAGACACACTCGAACCATCACACACACCACCATCACACACCACCATCAGACACACACCACCATCAGACACACTCGAACCATCACACACACACACTAGGACTGGGGCGGTATGGATTTTTCTTACCGCGGTTGAAAAGCAAGAAATTCCCGCGGTATTGCGGTAAACCGCTATTAGCACCATCCCGTGAAAAACTGCGCCCCCCCCCTCTCCGCGCGCAATACATCCCGCGTGCACACAAGCGCACACACAAAAGGCTAGCCTTGTTTATACTCGACGCGTCCGCACGAGCGAGTCTCCGCTGACTGTTCCCCAGAAGGACGAGGCGTTTATACTTGACTCGCTCGCCGTTGTGCTATTCTGTGAAACGACAGCGGGCGACTGAAGTAATTGTCCTCTTAACCATCATCAACGTGAGAAGAAGAAAGGTCCACACGTGACAATGTTTATTTTAGTACATCACCACCAATAACACTACAAAAAGAATCGAGTAAAATCCAGTAAACCCTGATATTACTTCTTCAGTGATATTAGAAGAAAATGTGGATATAAAAACATGTAGGCCTATGTATTTCATACAACTCAATTAACGATCTCTGAAATATTTTCTTATTTCACTAAACAATTAAGTTTCATGGACATTTTATAAAACATGGAACTTTATTTTTATTAAAATGGCTCATTTTGTAAATGTAAGAAACTAATTTAAGACGCACAAACTGTGTGCCGGTGCGGTGAGACGTACGGCTCGGGCAGATTCGGCTTGAAGTCGTTCATCCTCGGATGCGGCGCCGCTCGCGCTGTTACAAAAAAAGCCGTGCACACAGCCAAGCTAAATGGGGTCTTGCCGGTCTTGCGCACCCAACGCGTAATTTTTGTCGCACACACCTTTGCGCCCGTGCGGATGCGTCGAGTGGCCTATAACAAGGCTTTACTCTCCGTGTCAGCGCGCGCCCTGATCGGTAAAGGGGCACAGACCTCTCCCCAATCATCTCCAGGCACAGACCTCTCCCCAATCATCTCCAGGCACAGACCTCTCCCCAATCATCTCCAGGCACAGACCTCTCCCCAATCATCTCCAGGCACAGACCTCTCCCCAATCATCTCCAGGCACAGACCTCTCCCCAATCATCTCCAGGCACAGACCTCTCCCCAATCATCTCCAGGCACAGACCTCTCCCCAATCATCTCCAGGCACAGACCTCTCCCCAATCATCTCCAGGCACAGACCTCTCCCGCATCATCTCCAGGCACAGACCTCTCCCGCATCATCTCCAGGCACAGACCTCTCCCCAATCATCTCCAGGCACAGACCTCTCCCGCATCATCTCCAGGCACAGACCTCTCCCCAATCATCTCCAGGCACAGACCTCTCCCCAATCATCTCCAGGCACAGACCTCTCCCGCATCATCTCCAGGCACAGACCTCTCCCCAATCATCTCCAGGCACAGACCTCTCCCCAATCATCTCCAGGCACAGACCTCTCTCCAATCATCTCCAGGCACAGACCTCTCTCCAATCATCTCCAGGCACAGACCTCTCTCCAATCATCTCCAGGCACAGACCTCTCCCCAATCATCTCCAGGCACAGACCTCTCCCCAATCATCTCCAGGCACAGACCTCTCTCCAATCATCTCCAGGCACAGACCTCTCCCCAATCATCTCCAGGCACAGACCTCTCCCCAATCATCTCCAGGCACAGACCTCTCCCCAATCATCTCCAGGCACAGACCTCTCTCCAATCATCTCCAGGCACAGACCTCTCCCCAATCATCTCCAGGCACAGACCTCTCCCCAATCATCTCCAGGCACAGACCTCTCTCCAATCATCTCCAGGCACAGACCTCTCTCCAATCATCTCCAGGCACAGACCTCTCTCCAATCATCTCCAGGCACAGACCTCTCTCCAATCATCTCCAGGCACAGACCTCTCCCCAATCATCTCTAGGCACAGACCTCTCTCCAATCATCTCCAGGCACAGACCTCTCCCCAATCATCTCCAGGCACAGACCTCTCTCCAATCATCTCCAGGCACAGACCTCTCCCCAATCATCTCCAGGCACAGACCTCTCTCCAATCATCTCCAGGCACAGACCTCTCCCCAATCATCTCCAGGCACAGACCTCTCCCCAATCATCTCCAGGCACAGACCTCTCCCCAATCATCTCCAGGCACAGACCTCTCTCCAATCATCTCCAGGCACAGACCTCTCCCCAATCATCTCCAGGCACAGACCTCTCTCCAATCATCTCCAGGCACAGACCTCTCTCCAATCATCTCCAGGCACAGACCTCTCCCCAATCATCTCCAGGCACAGACCTCTCCCCAATCATCTCCAGGCACAGACCTCTCTCCAATCATCTCCAGGCACAGACCTCTCCCCAATCATCTCCAGGCACAGACCTCTCTCCAATCATCTCCAGGCACAGACCTCTCCCCAATCATCTCCAGCAGCAGCAGAAGCACTAACTCCGCTTCCCTTGTAACCTGATATTAGTATTTAAACATTCTCTATGATGATAAATGTTTGTAAAAAATATTTTAATAACACGGTTTTGGTGGTTATACAAGGCTCGAAATTGCGACCATTTTGGTCACATATGCTCCTGAAATTTAATCTGTGCGACCTAAAAATATATTTGGGAGCATTTGTGCGAGTGCAAATAATGGTTGTGGTGCGACCTGTTTTCATTTCTCTAAAAAACGTTTGCAAATTACTTCAAAAGTGTGTACCTTTGGTGCTGATCCAACGTTATATAACCAATCCAGGGGTTTTCCTGCATTTATTTTTTTTGGCGGCCGCCGAAGCATTATTTACCGGGGCTATTGTGTTTTCCAGTCGGGCTACCAAAATGCATAACCGGCCTGCCCGACGGGCTATCTGAACTAGCGTTCGCTTCAGTCTTCTTGTAATTAGATTCAGTGCGTTGTTCATCTTCGATTCGCAGCACCGCCTAGCAGAGAGCACATCAGAAACAGAGGTGTGTGTGTTCATCTGAGCCTCATTGGTCTGTCACTGCTCGTCAATGTCAGAATATTTGAGATGACCAATCAAATCAAAGTAGGTTGCGCGAGCAGAGAGAGAGCCCCGGCCGCGCGCGCGCTCTCACCGTCTTCAAACATGAAGGATGAGATGCAGGGACGTCTTGGTGCTCAATCTGTATAACGTTACCGTTGTTTAACCAGCAACATATTTGCGATGTCATTAAGCCATGTGATAGATGCTCCCGGTACCGCGGAACAAGTCTCCGGTGATAATAACTATAGTAACATCATGAGATGACGCGCTCCGTTGTAGTCAGCACTTGGTCGGTTAATTTGGGCGTTTTCTAAGTAAGTTAGCCTAATAATAAATGAACACACATACAAAAATGTCTTTCAGTTTCATCCTGGAGAATATTTCTGTTCGTCCTAAACACATTTTCTACCGTCCCCAAGACGATATGACGCCGTCAGTCTCGAGCACTAAACGAATGAAAAAAATAATCAGGCAAACGAATATAGTTTTGTCTAATTTCGCCATTTTGAACTGAAAATAAGCCTATGCAATGTGACTCATGTAATGTAATAAATAGTTTACTGTCATTGTGAGGGGACAAGAAACATGAACAAAGCCGTTTTCATCATGTTAGCCACAAGATTAATAATGAATGTGTATATTGAGAATTAATATAGTACAATTTGTAGCCTTAAGTAAATTAAAAAAGTTCAGCTTTAGGAGGGGAAGGCAAGATGAGGAGACTGAGAGAAAAAGAAAGGGTGATGGATAAGAAGTGAGAGCAGATATTGACAAATAATCTACTGCCCGCTGACATGGTTTTAACTTTTAAGGCTATTTCGTATCCTTTTTGGCCTTCAAACGTCTTGAAATGGACATATCAGAGAAATAAATGTTTAACCCCCTACCAACCTCAAATTTAGGACCTCAGTGATTATAAAGCCGTCTATGGCCCTGTATTAGGAATAAGATCAATAATGAATGTGTACTGTGAATGAATTTAATAAACTTATTTGGCTCCCTAGGCTTTCCTAGTAGCTTTCAGTAAATGAACTCGTCTGAGAAAATGATTCATAAATCAACTATCAGTTGACCCTATGTTTACTTTCTTCACTGACAGATAAAAATGAAAAGCCTATATCAGTCAAAGCTCCGCTTTAGGAGTGGAAGAGAGAGGGCAAGAGAAAAACAAAGAGAAAAAGTGTGATGGAGATGAGAGAAAATAATCAGCTGCGTGACATGGTTTTAAAGCTGTTATCATCCAATTTTTTTGGCCTTCAAAACATCTTATAATGCACATGTAGATCAGAGAAATAAAAAATGTCTTGGAGGAGCCCACGAACCCCCCAAACTAGCCCACCTCACATTTGGGACCACAGTGATGATAAAACCCTGCCATATGCATGTTAATGAAACTAGTTAATAGTGAGCATTAGACCCTAAATTAAAGTGTTACCTTTTTATTTATTTTTATATCATTCCCTCATTGAGGGCTTAGCCACCGACAGACTGATTCATGTTCATGCTGGTCACACACACTTCAGTTCAGTTAGTACCAGATGCATATGTGTATTGATGATTCTAATTTGATTATTTTATATCCAATTTTTGATATTTGTGTTTTGAACAAGTTTTTGATTTATGTTTTGACTCCGAACCAATTTTCTACATTAAAATTGTCTTTTTATTTGGGCTTGTAAAATTCATTTCGGGCTACCACAATCTGAAGAGTGCCTGCCCGAAGGGCTACCAGCAATTTTGAAATTTTGCGAGCCCTGGACAGGTGTGTGGCAAACAAATCAGGTTCATCAGGCTCGATTATTAAGGCTTTTAATCGGCAGGGTGCTGCTGGTCGTTCCGCTCTATTGGCAGAGCTAATTATACGTCAAATATAACACCGCATACACCATCGCCAAAGAAGAGCTTGCCTTCACTAAATTTAAACCTATGTTGCAGCTCATGGGAAAAGAACGGAGTTGTGATTAACATGACGTACTGTAGGCCTATGCAAATGACAAATTATGTGCCAATATCATCGGGGTGAGATGATATAGAGCCAGAAGACCAAATTTCAAATTTTGGCCACAGGATGTGTAAAGCCCCAGTGAAATGAAATCTGTTAATATATAAATTGTAGTTGTGGTGCTCCTAAATTTTTGCTGGTGCTCCTAACTTTTTGAAGTTGCTACCAAGTAAAAAAGTTAATTTCGAGCCCTGTTATAGAGTTCTAATGACGGTGTTCAATTATAACCGTCGGTCTCACGGTTATATGATAACCGTCACACCCCTACACACACACGCCACCAGCCCTGAACACACACACACACACACAGCCATCACACACACCAGCCCTGAACACACACACAGCCATCACACACACCAGCCCTGAACACACACACACACACACACACGCCACCAGCCCTGAACACACACACAGCCATCACACACACCAGCCCTGAACACACACACACACACACAGCCATCACACACACCAGCCCTGAACACACACACAGCCATCACACACACCAGCCCTGAACACACACACACACACACACACACACGCCACCAGCCCTGAACACACACACAGCCATCACACACACCAGCCCTGAACACACACACACACACACAGCCATCACACACACCAGCCCTGAACACACACACAGCCATCACACACACCAGCCCTGAACACACACACACACACACACGCCACCAGCCCTGAACACACACACACACACACACACACACACACCAGCCCTGAACACACACACACACACACACACACAAGCCCTGAACACACACACACACACACACACAGCCATCACACACACCAGCCCTGAACACACACACACACACACACACCAGCCCTGAACACACACACACACAGCCATCACACACACCAGCCCTGAACACACACACAGCCATCACACACACCAGCCCTGAACACACACACAGCCATCACACACCCCAGCCCTGAACACACACACACACACAGCCATCACACACACCAGCCCTGAACACACACACACACACACACACACACACACACACAGCCATCACACACACACCAGCCCTGAACACACACACACACACAGCCATCACACACACCAGCCCTGAACACACACACACACACAGCCATCACACACACCAGCCCTGAACACACACACACACACAGCCATCACACACACCAGCCCTGAACACACACACACACACAGCCATCACACACACCAGCCCTGAACACACACACACACAGCCATCACACACACCAGCCCTGAACACACACACACGCCCCCAGCCCTGAACACACACATACACACACACACGCCCCCAGCCCTGAACACACACATACACACACACACGCCACCAGCCCTGAACACACACATACATACACACAGCCATCACACACACCAGCCCTGAACACACACACACACACCAGCCCTGAACACACACACACACACACCAGCCCTGAACACACACACACACACACACACACCAGCCCTGAACACACACACACACGCCACCAGCCCTGAACACACACATACACACACACAGCCATCACACGCCCCCAGCCCTGAACACACACACCGCATCAGACACACTCAAACCATCACACACACCAGCCCTGAACACACACACAACGGTGTGTGTGTGTGATGTGCTAACGGTGTGTGTGTGTGTGATGTGCTAACGGTGTGTGTGTGTGTGTGATGTGCTAACGGTGTGTGTGTGTGTGTGATGTGCTAACGGTGTGTGTGTGTGTGTGATGTGCTAACGGTGTGTGTGTGTGTGTGATGTGCTAACGGTGTGTGTGTGTGTGTGATGTGCTAACGGTGTGTGTGTGTGTGATGTGCTAACGGTGTGTGTGTGATGTGCTAACGGTGTGTGTGATGTGCTAACGGTGTGTGTGTGTGTGTGTGTGATGTGCTAACGGTGTGAGTGTGTGTGTGTGTGTGTGATATGCTAACGGTGTGAGTGTGTGTGTGTGTGTGTGTGATATGCTAACGGTGTGAGTGTGTGTGTGTGTGTGTGTGTGTGATGTGCTAACGGTGTGAGTGTGTGTGTGATGTGCTAACGGTGTGAGTGTGTGTGTGTGGGTGTGATATGCTAACGGTGTGTGTGTGTGTGTGATGTGCTAACGGTGTGAGTGTGTGTGTGGGTGTGATGTGCTAACGGTGTGTGTGTGTGTGTGTTACGGGCTCCTGGTGCACTGACCGGTCTGGAAGATGTTGTCCAGGCTCTCGGACACCTTCTGGGGCAGACCGGCGTCCAGCAGCGTCTGGTAGTGCTCAGAGTGTGTGTTCTCCGAGTGTGTGACCGACACGTCCATGGGCTCCTCCTCTTCTTTAACCAGAGCAGAGCTGCCATTGACCTCAGCAGCCATCACTCTGCGGAGAGAGAGAGAGAGTGTGTGTGTGTGTGTGTGTGTGTGTGTGTGTGTGTGGGGGGGGGTGAGAGAGAGAGAGTGTGTGGGGGGGGGGGGGTGAGAGAGAGTGTGTGTGTGTGTGTGAGAGAGAGAGAGTGTGGGGGTGTGTGTGTGTGTGGGGGGGTGAGAGAGAGAGAGTGTGTGTGTGGGGGGGGGGGGGGTGAGAGAGAGTGTGTGTGAGAGAGAGAGAGTGTGGGGGTGTGTGTGAGAGAGTGTGTGTGAGAGAGTGTGAGTGAGAGAGAGTGTGTGTGTGTGTAAGTGAGAGATTTTATTATTATTATTCTTTATTTAATTATTGTTTTATACTATTATTATTTGCTATATCTAGTTATGAATATGTATATTATTATATATTTTATTTTGTTTTATTATTATTTTTTGTACATAGACTTTATTAATGTTCTAAATAATGTATGTTGTTTTAATGGTTGGCAACAAAAAATATATATATTTTTGCCATACTAATAAAACTTCCTGAATTGAGAGAGATTTCAGTCAATAAGAATTAACTCTATTACTCTATTAAAGTCTATTAAAGTCTATTAAAGTCTTCTCTAGAAGTTCCAGGAGGAACGGCCGCAGAAAAGGCACATTAAAAATTTTAACTAATTCAAATGTAAAGATCTTTTAAAAAGACCGGAGTTATTAAATATCCACATCTAGCCCTGGTTTATCAGACCTTCTCATAATCACATAAACATATGATCATACACGGTCACTTATTCTGCATTTACAACACACACACACACACACACACCTGCATTTCTCAGATACTGAACGAACGAAATCTAGATCATTACCATATATTTAACATGTGAATCCGCTGGATTGAAACATCAATATGATAAGATGCTGACAAGCAGAAACACACACGTGCTCTGTTTTATACAACACAAATAAAACGCGCGCGCACACACACACACTCTCTCTCTCTCAGACACACACACACACACACACTGATCCGCCCCCCTCGCGCATGAGGCTAGCAGCACGCGATGCTAACGCGCTAGTGTGTGTGCAGATCTGAGCTCGTAACTATGGCGCTCGCAATGTTCCATTCGGCGACGAGACTGACAAGCACGACAGATAACACACGTGTATACGTGCGTGTACGTCTCCATTTGTTTTATATGGAGACGTACACGCAAATATCACGTCACGTATACACGTCAATCACGTGTAGCTGTTGATCTATGCAGACGTCACGGCGGCGTCACGTTAGAAAGTTAACGTGTGGATTACATCTTAACGTGTGAACGTCTGCCCGTCTGCACGTCTGCCCGTCTGCACGTCTGCACGTCTGCCCGTCTGCTATACGTCTGCACGTCTGCACGTCTGCACGTCTGCCCGTCTGCTATACGTCTGCACGTCTGCACGTCTGGAGTATTTTTCCTTATTTTCCCTCACGTCTATTTTTCCTTATTTTCTCATACATTTACTTATTTGTATAATGCTGAATCTGTTCATGTACCATAGGTATCCCATAGATTTTTAGCTTTTTTAATAAAAGTCTATTGTCATGTATTTTGATTATAAAATGGGCAGGTAAAATTCCGAAAAGGTGGGTATTATCATTATATATTTGTTGGTTTAAGATGTGTCAATGCTCTGCAGCAGGCAGGGTCTGCATGCCTCAAGTTCACTCATAGATGCTGCATTTAGCATTAATTGTTCCATTCAGAAACCCTTTTAGAACTTATTGGATTTTAAGCTAAAATTAGTTAGCCTACTTGTGATTGCTTGGATTAGGCTACTGCTATTCTTATTCTGAAAAGTAATAATCAGTAGGCTACATTTATGTTAAATATTTTTAAATTGAATATATAATAGAGCTACACAAAAGTTTTTATAAAGCCTATAGCACTCTATTAAATGTAGCCTAGTCATAAACTATGGCTATACGATTTAGTCTTGTCTTTTTCTTTATATCACAATGACATACATACATATACATTCATATATATATATATATATATATATATATATATATATATATATATACACACACGTGTGTGTTTGTGTTAGCTACATTGTCTCTATAAAGTATATTTAGTGTATAATGTAAAATGAAAGTGGACAACTGTAATACAGTAAGTAGGCTAGTATTACAGTACAGAAAAACAATGTCTGATTACATACCTGTTCTGTCCACAAACGTTTGAATGGCGTTTCCATTACAGATTTGCGCAAAACGTTTGCGATATTTTCTAAATATCGATAAAAAACTATTGCGAAATGACGGCGTTTCCATTAACCGATGTTATGCGACTAAAACGTCCTTTTTTCTTCTCGCGATAAGTCATTACAAAAATTATGGTAACGGACGTTGGTAGGTTTATAGCCTATAGGCATATCAGAGCCACCGCACTGGACATTATTATTATTATTATTAATTGAAGGAGACGGGGCGTGTTATCCAAGCATTAATGGCAAGGAAAGACCCTTAGCAACTGTGAGCGGCACATATGAGGATCTGGTGTTTCTCACTCATTTCTATTTCAAGGTCTTGATTGTGGCATTTCTTTGAGGTTTAGAATCCAGTATTCCTGTCATTCTTTTTTTTTAAATGAATTTAATAAAGAACTCTGTCTCGTATTCTGTCCAAACGGTCCGTGTACTTTTGCGTCCATTCGTTTTTCCTTTTTTAATCATATTAAAAAATAAATAGGCTCTAGATGAATTTTCAGATTTTTGTTTATGACTTTTTGTCCCTTTATTAAACATTTAAAATATTTACAAATTAATATGGAAGAAAATTCAATTTTACTGGTTTTCTAAGGCCAATTAGAACCCGATGATATTTTTTTAGGCCTATTAATTGCTTTTGATTTGAATTTGTTTATTTAAAAGTGGACATTTTTATAGCCTACATAGGCTATATTTTGTTTCAGTTCACGGAGATCATGAAAGCGCTCCTGAAAGAAGAACGGTTTCTTGTTATTGTGAGTATACACAAATAAAAGTAGTTGCGGATTATGTTTTATTATTTTCTGTATGACCAGAAATGATAGAGTATTTTAAGTTGTTTCCACTGTTGATAGGAAAATGCAAGTGTTCGCGCCGGCGCCTCCATTTCATGCAGTGCGCACTCTGCTCAAACCCTTTATGCGTCAAAAACTTGTTTATTTGTGATAATCTTAGCCCTGTATTATTATTTTTTGATAAAAGCGTCTTCTAAATATGTAGTCTAATAAATGTAACAGCCTAATAATAATGATAATTATTATTATTTGCGTTTATAACTATAAATGAGTTCACTTAAGACAGTAATATGCTAAAATAACTGATGAATGTTTTATTTTTATATAACCTTTTACAGGTTTGGAAATTAGTTTGTGTTAGCCTACTATATTTATTTTTTGTATGTGAAGTCTTTTTTTGCTCAAGAAAGTTCAAGAAATTACAAAGAACTGATATCCTATTTACAAATCTGAGAGGGCGGATTAGGATATCATACAGTTTATTAATCCGTGGGCACGATTTGTTAAACCGATCGATCCAGTCTAAAAACTAATAAAGAAGAAAACATGTTTTTCGGATAAGTTAAAGGAAAAACGAATGGATGCCAAAGTAGCCACGGACCAAAAACACACGCGCCTTCTAAATGCGTGACTGTAAATGCGCAAAAACTGTTTCCATCGCAGTTTTGCGAAATATTCCTTTTTCGAATTGCCTGAAAAACCACCTCATGCGAGCGTAAAATCTTTTTTGCGATAAATGGGAGTTTTTGCGAAATTGACGTGTTTCCATTGAGCGTATTTTTAATTCGCAATTTCAATTTGCGCAATTTGAAGGGTAATGGAAACGCACTGTTGTTCTCCAACATTGTCTGCAATAGTGACCGTTATTTCATTAGAAACATGTCCACAATCTTGACCTCTTCACTGTTTTGCCTCCATACCCACACATCTTTACTCCTCTTCTTGCCGGCTGTTGACCTGGTTGTTATTCCATTATCTGAATGTGTATGACTTGTGCTCTGTCTATATATGCTTGCCAAATGAAGCTTCATGAGATGCACCTCTGAGCTATTTCAGAAAACTGGTTGATTTAAAGCTTTACATTCCCATTAATTAGTGGAATGCAAAATTCATAGACAAAAAATTGTTGCTGTAATTATAACATTAAAATAGCATGTCATGGGAACCTACAACGGCACATACATGTAGGCTACATATATTTCTATTTGTAATGCAGTCACTTTAAATTCACATAATGATGAACTTCTGGGTAACAGTTTAAATATAATGAAAATTAACTGCCAATTGAGACAAAAAGTTGAGAAAAAATACCAAGTAAAACACACATTTGTAAATATTTGTTTTAATTTTTCTGTAATGAGCAGTTTTTAGCTTTTTAAAAAAGAATCATTAGAAAACCAAAATTCCTGTAAATAAACAATATGTTAATACAATGAACATATAGTTCCAAACAGCACCACAGCAGAACAACTGCCTAAAGAAGTAGCTGTGTGGGTATTAAAAATATATTTGTGTTTTTGAAAGAATAGGTTGAACATTAACCAGTGATGTCAATAGAGCAGTGCCTTGCCGCCATCTACTGGCGGTTTTATATTTATATTTAGTAGTTTCGTATTTGTTTATGCTCTTTTCATTTCGACATTTACAACTCGGTTTAAATTAGCTTTTCATTTCGACATTTACAAATCGGTTTAAATGAGCTTGCTAGAAGTTCATAGAATGATTTTATTTTTTAACAAGTGTGTTTTACTTGGTATTTTTTTCTCAACTTTTTGTCTTCATGTTTATTTTATAATCAAAATACAAGACAATTGACTTCTATTTAAAAAGTTATACCTTTCATTGGGATACCAAATGTATGGTACATTAACAGATTCAGAATTATATAAATAAGTTGATCAAATGTAGTCCTATAAACTGTGCCAAAATAAGATTATCTATGATAGTGTCTATAACAGTAAAGGTATGATAAAATAAGGAAAAATAGACGTGAGGGAAAATAAGGAAAAATAGATAGCCCCAGACGTTAAGACGTGCAGACGTTAAGACGTTTAAGACGTGCAGACGTTAAGACGTGCAGACGTTAAGACGTTTAAGACGTGCAGACGTTTAAGACGTGAAGACGTTAAGACGTTTAAGACGTGCAGACGTTCTCCACACGCATGTCACACGCACGTTAACACGTCTTTAAGCTTGGTTAGGAAAGAAATGACACAAAGCGAGCGCCATAGTAACGGGCCGTTGTTGATCGTTAGCTCACGCGTGACACCCGTTACCCGTCACGGCCCCCGTAGATCACACAATAAACCCGTTAAACCGTCAGACCGGAGAGACGGAGATTCCCGCGCTCGCGAGGCCTACATCAGCAGCAGCGGCGCGAGACACACCATTCAAACCGGACAAACCCGCCAAAAAACGCGGCCGCCGCGCGCACTCACCGCGATTATGATGACCGGACGGCACGAGAAGCTGTTGAGCGCGGTCAGTCCCGGTTCATTAGGGGCAGAACTCACCGAAACACGGTAAAAGCTGTTCGGGTGAACCCACGAGACACAGCGAGACGGTCCCGTCGCTCAAACAACAGCGCCACTTCCTCGCGCGGCGGACCGGCTGCGTCATCACGCACGGGGGAGGGGCAGCGAATCCGCGCGCACAACTGACAGAATACACGATTTGCATACGGCATAATTAGATATAAAAGAAAAATATATTTAATGTGATTGTCTCGATGATAAAATAAATAAATAAAACGAATATATATATATATATATATATCACAAGTGTGATTAGAGAGTTGAAGTCAAGAAGCACAATGGAGATTTAATAAACCATTTGTTATGTATGAATGAAAAATTTAGCGTGCGTGCAATATAATGAAGTTGGCAATATATTCAAAAGATAATGGGGTTTTCACAATAAAAAAAATTATATCTTTGCGAACAAAGGAGTGGTTTACTTCAGAAGGGCTGAACATTGATTGGTTGTGTTACAATCAAAAAAATAAATGGACTGTTGTTTCTTCTAAAAGCGCACAAAATGAGCTTGTCTCATCAATTTAATTTAGAAATGGAGGATTTGACAGGATCGATTTTATGAAGGATTTATAAGATCAAACCTGAGCCGTGACTGTGAGTGCGCATGCGTCAGCTGTGATGACGTGTCCTGCTGTGGTCATTAGGGCTCGAGCTGCTTCGTATGACTGTGACCTCGTGGCGCAACGGTAGCGCGTCTGACTCCAGATCAGAAGGTTGCGTGTTCAAATCACGTCGGGGTCAAAACATTATGCTATTCATAAACATAAACAAAATGACAGATTGAAGATGAAAAACTACTGATCTGTATTTCTCTTCTGATAATATAACCATGGTGATCCATTTAGGATATCATTCACAATATTGAATATCGCAGATCTTCAGATTGGACGTTTGTATAAATCCTAGTTTCACGTGTAAACACCTAAAACATGAGATCGTTTGATTTAAATGACTCTAATACAGAAGAGTCAAACTGTTGTGAGATCTTTAAGCTGTAATATGCTTCGAATAAAAGAAAGACATTTGAACATCACTCAGAATCGCTTTATCAGTATGAATCGAAAAAAATATAAACACATTAAAAATATTTCCCCATGTTGTCCCTCATGCAAAAAAGGTCTTAAAATATCACACCAGCTGTTTGTTCACACGACTCGTGATCGAGCTTCAGATAAACAAGTTTATGTTTCATGGCAAATAACTTCAGATGTCTGCATGTTTCTGCACAGTTTATTGGTAAAGCACAGGTTTATTGGTAAAGCACATGTTTATTGGTAAAGCACAGTTTATTGGTAAAGCACAGGTTTATTGGTAAAGCACATGTTTATTGGTAAAGCACATGTTTATTGATAAAGCACAGGTTTATTGGTAAAGCACATGTTTATTGGTAAAGCACAGGTTTATTGGTAAAGCACATGTTTATTGGTAAAGCACATGTTTATTGGTAAAGCACAGGTTTATTGGTAAAGCACAGGTTTATTGGTAAAGCACAGTTTATTGGTAAAGCACATGTTTATTGGTAAAGCACAGGTTTATTGGTAAAGCACATGTTTATTGGTAAAGCACATGTTTATTGGTAAAGCACATGTTTATTGGTAAAGCACAGGTTTATTGGTAAAGCACATGTTTATTGGTAAAGCACATGTTTATTGATAAAGCACAGGTTTATTGGTAAAGCACATGTTTATTGGTAAAGCACATGTTTATTGGTAAAGCACATGTTTATTGGTAAAGCACAGGTTTATTGGTAAAGCACAGGTTTATTGGTAAAGCACAGGTTTATTGGTAAAGCACAGGTTTATTGGTAAAGCACATGTTTATTGGTAAAGCACATGTTTATTGGTAAAGCACATGTTTATTGGTAAAGCACAGGTTTATTGGTAAAGCACAGGTTTATTGGTAAAGCACATGTTTATTGGTAAAGCACAGGTTTATTGGTAAAGCACAGGTTTATTGGTAAAGCACAGGTTTATTGGTAAAGCACAGGTTTATTGGTAAAGCACAGGTTTATTGGTAAAGCACAGGTTTATTGGTAAAGCACAGGTTTATTGGTAAAGCACAGGTTTATTGGTAAAGCACAGGTTTATTGGTAAAGCACAGGTTTATTGGTAAAGCACAGGTTTATTGGTAAAGCACATGTTTATTGGTAAAGCACAGTTTATTGGTAAAGCACATGTTTATTGGTAAAGCACATGTTTATTGGTAAAGCACATGTTTATTGGTAAAGCACAGGTTTATTGGTAAAGCACATGTTTATTGGTAAAGCACATGTTTATTGGTAAAGCACAGGTTTATTGGTAAAGCGCATGTTTATTGGTAAAGCACAGGTTTATTGGTAAAGCACATGTTTATTGGTAAAGCACATGTTTATTGGTAAAGCACATGTTTATTGGTAAACCACAGGTTTATTGGTAAAGCGCATGTTTATTGGTAAAGCACAGTTTATTGGTAAAGCACAGTTTATTGGTAAAGCACATGTTTATTGGTAAACCACAGGTTTATTGGTAAAGCGCATGTTTATTGGTAAAGCACAGTTTATTGGTAAAGCACATGTTTATTGGTAAAGCACATGTTTATTGGTAAAGCACAGTTTATTGGTAAAGCGCATGTTTATTGGTAAAGCACAGTTTATTGGTAAAGCACATGTTTATTGGTAAAGCACAGGTTTATTGGTAAAGAACAGTTTATTGGTAAAGCGCATGTTTATTGGTAAAGAACAGTTTATTGGTAAAGCACAGTTTATTGGTAAAGCGCATGTTTATTGGTAAAGAACAGTTTATTGGTAAAGCACAGTTTATTGGTAAAGCACAGGTTTATTGGTAAAGCACAGTTTATTGGTAAACCACAGGTTTATTGGTAAACCACAGGTTTATTGGTAAAGCGCATGTTTATTGGTAAAGCACAGTTTATTGGTAAAGCACAGTTTATTGGTAAAGCGCATGTTTATTGGTAAAGAACAGTTTATTGGTAAAGCACAGTTTATTGGTAAAGCACAGTTTATTGGTAAACCACAGGTTTATTGGTAAAGCGCATGTTTATTGGTAAAGCACAGTTTATTGGTAAAGCACAGTTTATTGGTAAAGCACAGGTTTATTGGTAAAGCACAGTTTATTGGTAAAGCACATGTTTATTGGTAAACCACAGGTTTATTGGTAAACCACAGGTTTATTGGTAAAGCGCATGTTTATTGGTAAAGCACAGTTTATTGGTAAAGCACAGTTTATTGGTAAACCACAGGTTTATTGGTAAAGCGCATGTTTATTGGTAAAGAACAGTTTATTGGTAAAGCACAGTTTATTGGTAAAGCACAGGTTTATTGGTAAAGCACAGTTTATTGGTAAAGCACATGTTTATTGGTAAACCACAGGTTTATTGGTAAACCACAGGTTTATTGGTAAAGCGCATGTTTATTGGTAAAGCACAGTTTATTGGTAAAGCACAGTTTATTGGTAAAGCGCATGTTTATTGGTAAAGAACAGTTTATTGGTAAAGCACAGTTTATTGGTAAAGCACAGTTTATTGGTAAACCACAGGTTTATTGGTAAAGCGCATGTTTATTGGTAAAGCACAGTTTATTGGTAAAGCACAGGTTTATTGGTAAAGCACAGTTTATTGGTAAACCACAGGTTTATTGGTAAAGCGCATGTTTATTGGTAAAGCACAGTTTATTGGTAAAGCACAGTTTATTGGTAAACCACAGGTTTATTGGTAAACCACAGGTTTATTGGTAAAGCACAGTTTATTGGTAAAGCACAGTTTATTGGTAAAGCACAGTTTATTGGTTAAGCGCATGTTTATTGGTAAAGCACAGTTTATTGGTAAAGCACAGTTTATTGGTAAAGCACAGGTTTATTGGTAAAGCACAGTTTATTGGTAAACCACAGGTTTATTGGTAAAGCGCATGTTTATTGGTAAAGAACAGTTTATTGGCACAGTTTATTGGTAAAGCACAGTTTATTGGTAAAGCGCATGTTTATTGGTAAAGCACAGTTTATTGGTAAAGCACAGTTTATTGGTAAAGCGCATGTTTATTGGTAAAGCACAGTTTATTGGTAAAGCACAGAAGCACAGGTTTATTGGTAAAGCACATGTTTATTGGTAAAGCACAGGTTTATTGGTAAAGCACAGGTTTATTGGTAAAGCGCATGTTTATTGGTAAAGCACAGGTTTATTGGTAAAGCACAGGTTTATTGGTAAAGCGCATGTTTATTGGTAAAGCGCATGTTTATTGATAAAGCACATGTTTATTGGTAAAGCACAGTTTATTGGTAAAGCACAGTTTATTGGTAAAGCACAGGTTTATTGGTAAAGCACATGTTTATTGGTAAAGCACAGGTTTATTGGTAAAGCACAGTTTATTGGTAAAGCACAGTTTATTGGTAAAGCACAGGTTTATTGGTAAAGCACATGTTTATTGGTAAAGCACATGTTTATTGGTAAAGCACAGTTTATTGGTAAAGCACAGGTTTATTGGTAAAGCGCATGTTTATTGGTAAAGCACATGTTTATTGATAAAGCACAGTTTATTGATAAAGCACAGGTTTATTGGTAAAGCACAGGTTTATTGATAAAGCACAGTTTATTGGTAAAGCACATGTTTATTGATAAAGCACAGTTTATTGGTAAAGCACAGGTTTATTGGTAAAGCACAGGTTTATTGGTAAAGCACAGGTTTATTGGTAAACCACAGGTTTATTGGTAAAGCACATGTTTATTGGTAAAGCACAGGTTAATTGGTAAACCACAGGTTTATTGGTAAAGCGCATGTTTATTGGTAAAGCGCATGTTTATTGATAAAGCACGTTTATTGGTAAAGCACAGTTTATTGGTAAAGCACAGGTTTATTGGTAAAGCACAGGTTTATTGGTAAAGCACAGGTTAATTGGTAAACCACAGGTTTATTGGTAAAGCGCATGTTTATTGGTAAAGCACAGGTTAATTGGTAAAGCACATGTTTATTGGTAAAGCACAGGTTTATTGGTAAAGCACATGTTTATTGATAAAGCACATGTTTATTGATAAAGCACAGTTTATTGGTAAAGCACAGGTTTATTGGTAGCACAGGTTTATTGGTAAAGCACAGGTTTATTGGTAAAGCACAGGTTTATTGGTAAAGCACAGTTTATTGGTAAAGCACAGGTTTATTGGTAAAGCACAGTTTATTGGTAAAGCACAGTTTATTGGTAAAGCACAGGTTTATTGGTAAAGCACAGTTTATTGGTAAAGCACAGGTTTATTGGTAAAGCACAGGTTTATTGGTAAAGCACAGTTTATTGGTAAAGCACAGGTTTATTGGTAAAGCACAGGTTTATTGGTAAAGCACAGGTTTATTGGTAAAGCACATGTTTATTGATAAAGCACATGTTTATTGATAAAGCACAGTTTATTGGTAAAGCACAGGTTTATTGGTAAAGCACAGTTTATTGGTAAAGCACAGGTTTATTGGTAAAGCACAGGTTTATTGGTAAAGCACAGTTTATTGGTAAAGCACAGGTTTATTGGTAAAGCACATGTTTATTGGTAAAGCACATGTTTATTGGTAAAGCACAGGTTTATTGGTAAAGCACAGGTTTATTGGTAAAGCACAGTTTATTGGTAAAGCACAGGTTTATTGGTAAAGCACATGTTTATTGGTAAAGCACATGTTTATTGGTAAAGCACATGTTTATTGGTAAAGCACAGGTTTATTGGTAAAGCACATGTTTATTGGTAAAGCACATGTTTATTGATAAAGCACAGGTTTATTGGTAAAGCACATGTTTATTGGTAAAGCACATGTTTATTGGTAAAGCACATGTTTATTGGTAAAGCACAGGTTTATTGGTAAAGCACAGGTTTATTGGTAAAGCACAGGTTTATTGGTAAAGCACAGGTTTATTGGTAAAGCACATGTTTATTGGTAAAGCACATGTTTATTGGTAAAGCACATGTTTATTGGTAAAGCACAGGTTTATTGGTAAAGCACAGGTTTATTGGTAAAGCACATGTTTATTGGTAAAGCACAGGTTTATTGGTAAAGCACAGGTTTATTGGTAAAGCACAGGTTTATTGGTAAAGCACAGGTTTATTGGTAAAGCACAGGTTTATTGGTAAAGCACAGGTTTATTGGTAAAGCACAGGTTTATTGGTAAAGCACAGGTTTATTGGTAAAGCACAGGTTTATTGGTAAAGCACAGGTTTATTGGTAAAGCACAGGTTTATTGGTAAAGCACATGTTTATTGGTAAAGCACAGTTTATTGGTAAAGCACATGTTTATTGGTAAAGCACATGTTTATTGGTAAAGCACATGTTTATTGGTAAAGCACATGTTTATTGGTAAAGCACAGGTTTATTGGTAAAGCACATGTTTATTGGTAAAGCACATGTTTATTGGTAAAGCACAGGTTTATTGGTAAAGCGCATGTTTATTGGTAAAGCACAGGTTTATTGGTAAAGCACATGTTTATTGGTAAAGCACATGTTTATTGGTAAAGCACATGTTTATTGGTAAACCACAGGTTTATTGGTAAAGCGCATGTTTATTGGTAAAGCACAGTTTATTGGTAAAGCACAGTTTATTGGTAAAGCACATGTTTATTGGTAAACCACAGGTTTATTGGTAAAGCGCATGTTTATTGGTAAAGCACAGTTTATTGGTAAAGCACATGTTTATTGGTAAAGCACATGTTTATTGGTAAAGCACAGTTTATTGGTAAAGCGCATGTTTATTGGTAAAGCACAGTTTATTGGTAAAGCACATGTTTATTGGTAAAGCACAGGTTTATTGGTAAAGAACAGTTTATTGGTAAAGCGCATGTTTATTGGTAAAGAACAGTTTATTGGTAAAGCACAGTTTATTGGTAAAGCGCATGTTTATTGGTAAAGAACAGTTTATTGGTAAAGCACAGTTTATTGGTAAAGCACAGGTTTATTGGTAAAGCACAGTTTATTGGTAAAGCACATGTTTATTGGTAAACCACAGGTTTATTGGTAAACCACAGGTTTATTGGTAAAGCGCATGTTTATTGGTAAAGCACAGTTTATTGGTAAAGCACAGTTTATTGGTAAAGCGCATGTTTATTGGTAAAGAACAGTTTATTGGTAAAGCACAGTTTATTGGTAAAGCACAGTTTATTGGTAAACCACAGGTTTATTGGTAAAGCGCATGTTTATTGGTAAAGCACAGTTTATTGGTAAAGCACAGTTTATTGGTAAAGCACAGGTTTATTGGTAAAGCACAGTTTATTGGTAAAGCACATGTTTATTGGTAAACCACAGGTTTATTGGTAAACCACAGGTTTATTGGTAAAGCGCATGTTTATTGGTAAAGCACAGTTTATTGGTAAAGCACAGTTTATTGGTAAACCACAGGTTTATTGGTAAAGCGCATGTTTATTGGTAAAGAACAGTTTATTGGTAAAGCACAGTTTATTGGTAAAGCACAGGTTTATTGGTAAAGCACAGTTTATTGGTAAAGCACATGTTTATTGGTAAACCACAGGTTTATTGGTAAACCACAGGTTTATTGGTAAAGCGCATGTTTATTGGTAAAGCACAGTTTATTGGTAAAGCACAGTTTATTGGTAAAGCGCATGTTTATTGGTAAAGAACAGTTTATTGGTAAAGCACAGTTTATTGGTAAAGCACAGTTTATTGGTAAACCACAGGTTTATTGGTAAAGCGCATGTTTATTGGTAAAGCACAGTTTATTGGTAAAGCACAGGTTTATTGGTAAAGCACAGTTTATTGGTAAACCACAGGTTTATTGGTAAAGCGCATGTTTATTGGTAAAGCACAGTTTATTGGTAAAGCACAGTTTATTGGTAAACCACAGGTTTATTGGTAAACCACAGGTTTATTGGTAAAGCACAGTTTATTGGTAAAGCACAGTTTATTGGTAAAGCACAGTTTATTGGTTAAGCGCATGTTTATTGGTAAAGCACAGTTTATTGGTAAAGCACAGTTTATTGGTAAAGCACAGGTTTATTGGTAAAGCACAGTTTATTGGTAAACCACAGGTTTATTGGTAAAGCGCATGTTTATTGGTAAAGAACAGTTTATTGGCACAGTTTATTGGTAAAGCACAGTTTATTGGTAAAGCGCATGTTTATTGGTAAAGCACAGTTTATTGGTAAAGCACAGTTTATTGGTAAAGCGCATGTTTATTGGTAAAGCACAGTTTATTGGTAAAGCACAGAAGCACAGGTTTATTGGTAAAGCACATGTTTATTGGTAAAGCACAGGTTTATTGGTAAAGCACAGGTTTATTGGTAAAGCGCATGTTTATTGGTAAAGCACAGGTTTATTGGTAAAGCACAGGTTTATTGGTAAAGCGCATGTTTATTGGTAAAGCGCATGTTTATTGATAAAGCACATGTTTATTGGTAAAGCACAGTTTATTGGTAAAGCACAGTTTATTGGTAAAGCACAGGTTTATTGGTAAAGCACATGTTTATTGGTAAAGCACAGGTTTATTGGTAAAGCACAGTTTATTGGTAAAGCACAGTTTATTGGTAAAGCACAGGTTTATTGGTAAAGCACATGTTTATTGGTAAAGCACATGTTTATTGGTAAAGCACAGTTTATTGGTAAAGCACAGGTTTATTGGTAAAGCGCATGTTTATTGGTAAAGCACATGTTTATTGATAAAGCACAGTTTATTGATAAAGCACAGGTTTATTGGTAAAGCACAGGTTTATTGATAAAGCACAGTTTATTGGTAAAGCACATGTTTATTGATAAAGCACAGTTTATTGGTAAAGCACAGGTTTATTGGTAAAGCACAGGTTTATTGGTAAAGCACAGGTTTATTGGTAAACCACAGGTTTATTGGTAAAGCACATGTTTATTGGTAAAGCACAGGTTAATTGGTAAACCACAGGTTTATTGGTAAAGCGCATGTTTATTGGTAAAGCGCATGTTTATTGATAAAGCACGTTTATTGGTAAAGCACAGTTTATTGGTAAAGCACAGGTTTATTGGTAAAGCACAGGTTTATTGGTAAAGCACAGGTTAATTGGTAAACCACAGGTTTATTGGTAAAGCGCATGTTTATTGGTAAAGCACAGGTTAATTGGTAAAGCACATGTTTATTGGTAAAGCACAGGTTTATTGGTAAAGCACATGTTTATTGATAAAGCACATGTTTATTGATAAAGCACAGTTTATTGGTAAAGCACAGGTTTATTGGTAGCACAGGTTTATTGGTAAAGCACAGGTTTATTGGTAAAGCACAGGTTTATTGGTAAAGCACAGTTTATTGGTAAAGCACAGGTTTATTGGTAAAGCACAGTTTATTGGTAAAGCACAGTTTATTGGTAAAGCACAGGTTTATTGGTAAAGCACAGTTTATTGGTAAAGCACAGGTTTATTGGTAAAGCACAGGTTTATTGGTAAAGCACAGTTTATTGGTAAAGCACAGGTTTATTGGTAAAGCACAGGTTTATTGGTAAAGCACAGGTTTATTGGTAAAGCACATGTTTATTGATAAAGCACATGTTTATTGATAAAGCACAGTTTATTGGTAAAGCACAGGTTTATTGGTAAAGCACAGTTTATTGGTAAAGCACAGGTTTATTGGTAAAGCACAGGTTTATTGGTAAAGCACAGTTTATTGGTAAAGCACAGGTTTATTGGTAAAGCACAGGTTTATTGGTAAAGCACATGTTTATTGATAAAGCACATGTTTATTGGTAAAGCACAGTTTATTGGTAAAGCACAGGTTTATTGGTAAAGCACAGGTTTATTGGTAAAGCACAGGTTAATTGGTAAACCACAGGTTTATTGGTAAAGCGCATGTTTATTGGTAAAGCACAGGTTAATTGGTAAAGCACAGGTTAATTGGTAAAGCGCATGTTTATTGATAAAGCACATGTTTATTGATAAAGCACAGTTTATTGGTAAAGCACAGGTTTATTGGTAAAGCACAGGTTTATTGGTAGCACAGGTTTATTGGTAAAGCACAGGTTTATTGGTAAAGCACAGGTTTATTGGTAAAGCACATGTTTATTGATAAAGCACAGTTTATTGGTAAAGCACAGGTTTATTGGTAAAGCACAGGTTTATTGGTAGCACAGGTTTATTGGTAAAGCACATGTTTATTGGTAAAGCACATGTTTATTGGTAAAGCACAGGTTTATTGGTAAAGCACATGTTTATTGGTAAAGCACAGGTTTATTGGTAAAGCACAGGTTTATTGGTAAAGCACAGTTTATTGGTAAAGCACAGGTTTATTGGTAAAGCACAGGTTTATTGGTAAAGCACAGGTTTATTGGTAAAGCACATGTTTATTGGTAAAGCACAGGTTTATTGGTAAAGCACAGGTTTATTGGTAAAGCACAGGTTTATTGGTAAAGCACAGGTTTATTGGTAAAGCACATGTTTATTGGTAAAGCACAGGTTTATTGGTAAAGCACAGGTTTGTTGGTAAAGCACAGGTTTATTGGTAGCACAGGTTTATTGGTAAAGCACAGGTTTATTGGTAGCACAGGTTTATTGGTAAAGCACAGGTTTATTGGTAGCACAGGTTTATTGGTAAAGCACATGTTTATTGGTAAAGCACATGTTTATTGGTAAAGCACATGTTTATTGGTAAAGCACATGTTTATTGGTAAAGCACATGTTTATTGGTAAAGCACATGTTTATTGGTAAAGCACATGTTTATTGGTAAAGCACAGGTTTATTGGTAAAGCACAGGTTTATTGGTAAAGCACAGGTTTATTGGTAGCACAGGTTTATTGGTAAAGCACAGGTTTATTGGTAGCACAGGTTTATTGGTAAAGCACAGGTTTATTGGTAAAGCACAGGTTTATTGGTAGCACAGGTTTATTGGTAAAGCACAGGTTTATTGGTAAAGCACAGGTTTATTGGTAAAGCACATGTTTATTGGTGCACATGTTTATTGGTAAAGCACATGTTTATTGGTAAAGCACATGTTTATTGGTAAAGCACATGTTTATTGGTAGCACAGGTTTATTGGTAAAGCACAGGTTTATTGGTAGCACAGGTTTATTGGTAAAGCACATGTTTATTGGTAAAGCACATGTTTATTGGTAAAGCACATGTTTATTGGTAAAGCACATGTTTATTGGTAAAGCACAGGTTTATTGGTAGCACAGGTTTATTGGTAAAGCACAGGTTTATTGGTAGCACAGGTTTATTGGTAAAGCACAGGTTTATTGGTAAAGCACAGGTTTATTGGTAAAGCACATGTTTATTGGTAAAGCACAGGTTTATTGGTAGCACAGGTTTATTGGTAAAGCACAGGTTTATTGGTAAAGCACAGGTTTATTGGTAAAGCACAGGTTTATTGGTAAAGCACAGGTTTATTGGTAGCACAGGTTTATTGGTAAAGCACAGGTTTATTGGTAGCACAGGTTTATTGGTAGCACAGGTTTATTGGTAAAGCACAGGTTTATTGGTAAAGCACATGTTTATTGGTAAAGCACATGTTTATTGGTAAAGCACATGTTTATTGGTAATGCACATGTTTATTGGTAAAGCACATGTTTATTGGTAAAGCACAGGTTTATTGGTAGCACAGGTTTATTGGTAAAGCACATGTTTATTGGTAAAGCACAGGTTTATTGGTAGCACAGGTTTATTGGTAAAGCACATGTTTATTGGTAAAGCACAGGTTTATTGGTAGCACAGGTTTATTGGTAAAGCACAGGTTTATTGGTAAAGCACATGTTTATTGGTAAAGCACATGTTTATTGGTAAAGCACAGGTTTATTGGTAAAGCACATGTTTATTGGTAAAGCACAGGTTTATTGGTAGCACAGGTTTATTGGTAAAGCACAGGTTTATTGGTAAAGCACAGGTTTATTGGTAGCACAGGTTTATTGGTAAAGCACAGGTTTATTGGTAAAGCACATGTTTATTGGTAAAGCACAGGTTTATTGGTAGCACAGGTTTATTGGTAAAGCACAGGTTTATTGGTAAAGCACATGTTTATTGGTAAAGCACATGTTTATTGGTAAAGCACAGGTTTATTGGTAAAGCACATGTTTATTGGTAAAGCACAGGTTTATTGGTAGCACAGGTTTATTGGTAAAGCACATGTTTATTGGTAAAGCACAGGTTTATTGGTAGCACAGGTTTATTGGTAAAGCACAGGTTTATTGGTAGCACAGGTTTATTGGTAGCACAGGTTTATTGGTAAAGCACATGTTTATTGGTAAAGCACAGGTTTATTGGTAAAGCACATGTTTATTGGTAAAGCACATGTTTATTGGTAAAGCACAGGTTTATTGGTAGCACAGGTTTATTGGTAAAGCACATGTTTATTGGTAAAGCACAGGTTTATTGGTAGCACAGGTTTATTGGTAAAGCACATGTTTATTGGTAAAGCACAGGTTTATTGGTAGCACAGGTTTATTGGTAAAGCACAGGTTTATTGGTAAAGCACATGTTTATTGGTAAAGCACATGTTTATTGGTAAAGCACAGGTTTATTGGTAAAGCACAGGTTTATTGGTAAAGCACAGGTTTATTGGTAAAGCACATGTTTATTGGTAAAGCGCATGTTTATTGGTAAAGCACATGTTTATTGGTAAAGCACAGGTTTATTGGTAAAGCACATGTTTATTGGTAAAGCACATGTTTATTGGTAAAGCACATGTTTATTGGTAAAGCACATGTTTATTGGTAAAGCACATGTTTATTGGTAAAGCACAGGTTTATTGGTAAAGCACAGGTTTATTGGTAAAGCACAGGTTTATTGGTAAAGCACAGGTTTATTGGTAAAGCACAGGTTTATTGGTACAGTTACATGCAGACGGAGAGATCAGGCACAAGGAGTGAATGATGGCGATGAACGTCTTGTTTGAGTCGTTGTGCTTCAGTCATCATGTTTAAGTCTGCGGATCTTGCCCTTGTGTCTGTCGATCTCTTTCTGCAGACGCTCGATCTCCTTCTTATGATGGTCGATTTCTTCTTCATGGTGTTCCTTCAGAGCCGCCAGCTGCTCCTTCTCCTTCTGCCTGTCAAACACATCATATTACTCATGTGACAAACAGAAAACATGATGGAAACGATGAGATTGAAACTCACTTGAAGTATCGCTCCTCGTCGGCCGCCTGTTTCTTCCCGAACGCTCCTCCAGCTTCCCGAACCGAGCCGCCCGCTCCTCCTCCTCTACCAGCTCCCGAACCCAGATCACCCAGCTGAGTGAGTGAGTGAGAGAGAGAGAGAATGAGTGAGTGAGTGAGTGAGTGAGAGAATGAGTGAGTGTGTGTGTGTGTGTGTATGAGTGAGTGAGTGTGTGTGTGTGTGTGTATGAGTGAGAGAGAGAGAGTGTGTGTATGAGTGAGAGAGAGAGAGAGAGTGTGTGTATGAGTGAGAGAGAGAGAGAGAGTGTGTGTATGAGTGAGAGAGAGAGTGTGTGTGTGTATGAGTGAAAGAGAGAGAGAGAGTGTGTGTGTGTATGAGTGAGTGAGTGTGTGTGTATGAGTGAGTGAGTGTGTGTGTATGAGTGAGTGAGTGTGTGTGTATGAGTGAGTGAGTGTGTGTGTATGAGTGAGTGAGTGTGTGTGTATGAGTGAGTGAGTGTGTGTGTATGAGTGAGAGAGTGTGTGTGTATGAGAGAGAGAGAGAGTGTGTGTGTGTGTGTATGAGTGAAAGAGAGAGAGTGTGTGTGTGTATGAGTGAAAGAGAGAGAGTGTGTGTGTGTATGAGTGAAAGAGAGAGAGTGTGTGTGTGTATGAGTGAGTGAGTGTGTGTGTATGAGTGAGTGAGTGTGTGTGTATGAGTGAGTGAGTGTGTGTGTATGAGTGAGTGAGTGTGTGTGTATGAGTGAGTGAGTGTGTGTGTATGAGTGAGTGAGTGTGTGTGTATGAGTGAGTGAGTGTGTGTGTATGAGTGAGTGAGTGTGTGTGTATGAGTGAGAGAGAGAGTGTGTGTGTGTGTATGAAGAGAGAGAGAGAGAGAGTGTGTGTGTGTGTGTATGAGTGAAAGAGAGAGAGTGTGTGTGTGTGTATGAGTGAAAGAGAGAGAGTGTGTGTGTGTATGAGTGAGTGAGCGTGTGTGTATGAGTGAGTGAGTGTGTGTGTATGAGTGAGTGAGTGTGTGTGTATGAGTGAGTGAGTGTGTGTGTGTGTGTGTGTGTATGAGTGAGTGAGTGTGTGTGTGTGTATGAGTGAGTGAGTGTGTGTGTATGAGTGTGTGTATGAGTGAGTGAGTGTGTGTGTATGAGTGAGTGAGTGTGTGTGTATGAGTGAGTGAGAGTGTGTATGAGTGAGTGAGAGAGAGAATGAGTGAGTGTGTGTGTGTGTGTGTATGAGTGAGTGAGTGTGTGTGTGAGTGTGTGTGTATGAGTGAGAGAGAGAATGAGTGAGTGTGTGTGTGTGTGTGTATGAGTGAGTGAGTGAGTGTGTGTGTGTGTATGAGTGAGAGAGAGAGAGTGTGTATGAGTGAGTGAGAGAGTGAGAGACGATTATTTCTTTGATTAATCTGGTTAACTTTGTCCTCAAACAATGTGCAATTTGAAGTCAATAATAATAAAATTATAGCAAAATGTATCAATGTAGGCAAAAAAAAAAAGCGGTTCAAATTTAAGCTGATTGCTTCTGAGAAGAAAATGTAAAGGTAAGATGTTGAATTAAAAATGATAGTAAAGAAAAACAAAAGCAGAACTCACGTTCACTCATCCGAACACATTATACTCCATTACAATAGTTCCTTTACTCTTACTTCAGTTCCATGTAGAAATTTAACTTTAAGGTTAAAGTCCAACAAGAGTTAATGCTCTCGATGCGCATGCGCCGTCAGCGTCAAGAGTGGAAACACTCACGTGACAAAAGAATGGAAGCTTGTTTCCGCCACAGAATAAAAAAAAGGTAAATGTGACTTCCCACAATATATTTTCCTCATAATTGCAGTATATTTAAAGTAAGTGACGGATATTTTTGAATTGCTAAAGCCCTAAAATATTTCACCTCAGAAAAGAAAATGGTCATTAATTCATGACCAATGTGGTTTATTTCATGGAACACAGAATGTGAATAACAACTGAGGCTGTAAAGCTCCAAAACATCACGGAGCAGTTCACCGCACTCGAATAACCCGGTGTTTCATTCATACTCGACTTCCTCACTCCGGAATCCCGTATTCCGTACCTGATCGGATCCTCTCCTCAGCGCCGAGGTGAAATACCCCCTGACACCGGCCCTCAGCAGCAGGCGAGCCATGACTGAACCACAACACCACAACACGGCAATTTAATGTCCTTGTGCACAATCAGATCGGAACACGGAAACAACTGACTAGAGAATAAACTGGACGTCATCACAACACAGCGTCATCAGCGCCATCTGGCGGCCGGAGACCACCGCACTGCGCATGCGCAGACACAGCCCGTTGAAACCGTGCTTTGTTTAGCAGAATCAATGTATTCATATTTAGTTTTATGTTGGAGAGTAAATAGCACACTAAATGCTAAAATATGGCTTTCTTACACAAATGTATCGTTTTCAATAATATTTTCTCAGTAACTCTGATGGAATAAAACGCTGAAATGTATCCAGTTTTTGAATGTCACTCGTATAAATCTGAAATAGGGGTCACGTGAGAATTTACAACGTTCAATAAGCGCATATGAATGAGATAGTTCATCAATATGGAGGTTATTATGTTTAACAAACTTAATATAGCCATAACTTCCTGCATAAAAAGATCGTTTCTGTTAGCATGGGCACAAATGTGTGTTGCCAAAGTTATACAGTCTCGTTTTAAATAAAATATTGTAACAATGAAAGTTTAAATAATAACTGAACCGATTTGCAAAAGTTATGGGTTATGGAAGCCCGTTTCCGCCATGTTGAGTAAAAAAAATATAATTCTGTAAGTCATAATAATGAGAAAGTTTCTCATAATAATGACTTAATATCTCATTATATTGAGAAAGTTTCTCATAATAATGACTTAGTATTTCATTATAATGAGAAAGTTTCTCATAATTATGACTTAATATCTCATTATATTGAGAAACTTTCTCATAATAATGACTTAAGTATCTCATAATAATGAGAAACTTTCTCGTAATAATGACTTAGTATCTCGTAATAATGACTTAGTATCTCATAATAATGAGAAACTTTCTCATAATAATGAAAAACTTTCTCGTAATAATGAGAAACTTTCTCGTAATAATGACTTATTTCTCGCACTTCTACGCATGCGCACAGCAGTGGAGCAGAAGGGAGTGCCACGCTAGCGACATCCGCTGGTCAAAGCCGTGTAAATCACAGCAAACATGGCACGCTCTGCGAAACAGTTTTCATTAAAGTCAGTGTGATCTACGAAGTGCAATCTGTAGTATCATTAAATAACATCAATTGAAAATCATTAGTATATCTTCCATACTTTTCCATGCGCACAAAAAGTGTTTTGCAGAATGCAGAAGCAGGGCGGTTACCATGGTAACGAAGGACACCTGCTTGTGGTTACCGATGGAAATTGTTACATTAACTTACAAAACTATCAGATTCAAATTGGAATATTACATTTATTCGTTAAGTTTAAGTGTGACATCTTCATAAAATATAAGGGTATATTGTGTTAATATAACACGTAGGCTATTTTGCGGATGCGTGTAGGATGTGCAGGTTCACCTGGAAGATATCAATACTTTTATGACTTTTGGGACATTTACACATAAGTGGGCAGAGGAATGGGGGGGAAACGCAAGGTCTTGAGTGGCGTGTTTTTAAAAGCTGAACCTCTTTTCAATTTGAGCGCCGCGTTTTTAGAACGCCGTGTCATGCGCGCGTTTGCCTAGAAACGCAATTAAAAAGCGCGTTCTGTATGAACGGACCCTTATGGAAAAACAAAACTGCTTGAAAATATGATGAACACAGATTTCCAGATAAAGCGTTCTTTAACAGATTTGGAAAGGTGCTGCCTGTATTATCATTCCTCCGTCTATTTGAAATCCACGGATCACCCTTTTGTGTTGCTGCTTGTTCATACACAAAAATACAAATGAATAATAGCCTACAAATGAATAAAAGACTATCTAGTATGGAAGCCCATCTCATATACTGATAATTTATCATTATTGTTATTCACTGCTGAGCGTGCCATGTTTGCTGTGATTTACACGGCTTTGACCAGCGGATGTCGCTAGCGTGGCACTCCCTTCTGCTCCACTGCTGTGCGCATGCGTAGAAGTGCGAAAAATAAGTCATTATTACGAGAAAGTTTCTCATTATTACGAGAAAGTTTCTCATTATTACGAGATGTTAAGTCATTATTACGAGAAAGTTTCTCATTATTACGAGATGTTAAGTCATTATTACGAGAAAGTTTCTCATTATTACGAGAAAGTTTCTCATTATTACGAGATGCTAAGTCATTATTACGAGAAAGTTTCTCATTATTACGAGATGTTAAGTCATTATTACGAGAAAGTTTCTCATTATTACGAGAAAGTTTCTCATTATTACGAGATGCTAAGTCATTATTACGAGAAAGTTTCTCATTATTACGAGATGTTAAGTCATTATTACGAGAAAGTTTCTCATTATTACGAGATGTTAAGTCATTATTACGAGAAAGTTTCTCATTATTACGAGAAAGTTTCTCATTATTACGAGATGCTAAGTCATTATTACGAGAAAGTTTCTCATTATTACGAGATGTTAAGTCATTATTACGAGAAAGTTTCTCATTATTACGAGATGTTAAGTCATTATTACGAGAAAGTTTCTCATTATTACGAGAAAGTTTCTCATTATTACGAGAAAGTTTCTCATTATTACGAGATGCTAAGTCATTATTACGAGAAAGTTTCTCATTATTACGAGATGTTAAGTCATTATTACGAGAAAGTTTCTCATTATTACGAGATGTTAAGTCATTATTACGAGAAAGTTTCTCATTATTACGAGATGTTAAGTCATTATTACGAGAAAGTTTCTCATTATTACGAGAAAGTTTCTCATTATTACGAGATGCTAAGTCATTATTACGAGAAAGTTTCTCATTATTACGAGATGTTAAGTCATTATTACGAGAAAGTTTCTCATTATTACGAGAAAGTTTCTCATTATTACGAGATGCTAAGTCATTATTACGAGAAAGTTTCTCATTATTACGAGATGTTAAGTCATTATTACGAGAAAGTTTCTCATTATTACGAGATGTTAAGTCATTATTACGAGAAAGTTTCTCATTATTATGAGATGTTAAGTCATTATTATGAGAAAGTTTCTCATTATTACGAGATGTTAAGTCATTATTACGAGAAAGTTTCTCATTATTACGAGAAAGTTTCTCATTATTACGAGATGCTAAGTCATTATTACGAGAAAGTTTCTCATTATTACGAGATGTTAAGTCATTATTACGAGAAAGTTTCTCATTATTACGAGATGTTAAGTCATTATTACGAGAAAGTTTCTCATTATTACGAGATGTTAAGTCATTATTACGAGAAAGTTTCTCATTATTACGAGATGTTAAGTCATTATTACGAGAAAGTTTCTCATTATTACGAGATGTTAAGTCATTATTACGAGAAAGTTTCTCATTATTACGAGAAAGTTTCTCATTATTACGAGATGCTAAGTCATTATTACGAGAAAGTTTCTCATTATTACGAGATGTTAAGTCATTATTACGAGAAAGTTTCTCATTATTACGAGAAAGTTTCTCATTATTACGAGATGCTAAGTCATTATTACGAGAAAGTTTCTCATTATTACGAGATGTTTAGTCATTATTACGAGAAAGTTTCTCATTATTACGAGATGTTAAGTCATTATTACGAGAAAGTTTCTCATTATTACGAGAAAGTTTCTCATTATTACGAGATGCTAAGTCATTATTACGAGAAAGTTTCTCATTATTACGAGATGTTAAGTCATTATTACGAGAAAGTTTCTCATTATTACGAGATGTTAAGTCATTATTACGAGAAAGTTTCTCATTATTACGAGATGTTAAGTCATTATTACGAGAAAGTTTCTCATTATTACGAGAAAGTTTCTCATTATTACGAGATGCTAAGTCATTATTACGAGAAAGTTTCTCATTATTACGAGATGTTAAGTCATTATTACGAGAAAGTTTCTCATTATTACGAGAAAGTTTCTCATTATTACGAGATGCTAAGTCATTATTACGAGAAAGTTTCTCATTATTACGAGATGTTAAGTCATTATTACGAGAAAGTTTCTCATTATTACGAGATGTTAAGTCATTATTACGAGAAAGTTTCTCATTATTATGAGATGTTAAGTCATTATTATGAGAAAGTTTCTCATTATTACGAGATGTTAAGTCATTATTACGAGAAAGTTTCTCATTATTACGAGAAAGTTTCTCATTATTACGAGATGCTAAGTCATTATTACGAGAAAGTTTCTCATTATTACGAGATGTTAAGTCATTATTACGAGAAAGTTTCTCATTATTACGAGATGTTAAGTCATTATTACGAGAAAGTTTCTCATTATTACGAGATGTTAAGTCATTATTACGAGAAAGTTTCTCATTATTACGAGATGTTAAGTCATTATTACGAGAAAGTTTCTCATTATTACGAGATGTTAAGTCATTATTACGAGAAAGTTTCTCATTATTACGAGAAAGTTTCTCATTATTACGAGATGCTAAGTCATTATTACGAGAAAGTTTCTCATTATTACGAGATGTTAAGTCATTATTACGAGAAAGTTTCTCATTATTACGAGAAAGTTTCTCATTATTACGAGATGCTAAGTCATTATTACGAGAAAGTTTCTCATTATTACGAGATGTTTAGTCATTATTACGAGAAAGTTTCTCATTATTACGAGATGTTAAGTCATTATTACGAGAAAGTTTCTCATTATTATGAGATGTTAAGTCATTATTACGAGAAAGTTTCTCATTATTATGAGATGTTAAGTCATTATTATGAGAAACTTTCTCATTATTACGAGAAAGTTTCTCATTATTATGAGATACTTAAGTCATTATTATGAGAAACTTTCTCAATATAATGAGATATTAAGTCATTATTATGAGAAACTTTCTCATTATAATGAGATACTAAGTCATTATTATGAGAAACTTTCTCAATATAATGAGATATTAAGTCATTATTATGAGAAACTTTCTCATTATTATGACTTACAGAATTATATTTTTTTACTCAACGTGGCGGAAACGGGCTTCCATAATATGTGTCTATGCATGACAGATTCTTTTTTGTTGTTCAGCTGTGATTTGTCCTCTATCTAAAAACATTATTGAGATCAAAATCAATGTGAAAAACAATCAAATACAAAGGATAATATATTAAAACATGATATACGGTCCTATTCTATTCTATTATTGCAATGTCTCTGTTCAGAACATTCTGTGGCAGCATTACTCACTCGTCTCGCACACAATATGAATTTTGTTGTCAAGGCGACGAGTTCCGGAAGCCGTTGACCTCGCGTCATCATCATCAGCGGGAAAGACACGTGACGTCACTGAACAACAGAGTACAGCTCAAACTCTGATTCATTCATTCATCCATAAAAATAAACATAAAAAACTCTGATTCATTCAACTCATGCATCAGATTAAGTTTTAAAAGGCACTGTCTGTTCAGAGAGAAATACAGAGTGGCTGTGCCTAGGCTACTTTACATACGAATCATAAATAGTATGCAGGGTTTGGACCAGTTAAAATAGTAAGTCAGAGTTGCAAAGTGGATGTTTCCTCAAGCCCGTGCACTACAGAAGATGTGTGCGATGGTTCCCATTCAAACAGTTCATAACAAACCCTCTGTCTGTTGTGGCAGTGAGGATGTGGTCAGCAGGGGGCAGCGTTTCCAAACAGATCCAGTCCTGAGATGCACTAACCTCACTTCATGTTCAGCAGAAGCAGGTCAACTCAAGAACTTAGTTAACTAGACTATCCCCTTAACTAGACTATCCAGTTAACTAGAGTCCATCCTCTTAAAGGTGGGGTATGTGATTCTCTTTTTTGTCAATTTTTTCTAAATCACTTGAAATCCTTTTCCTAACCCACTTACAGCCACTGAGTTAGAAGCACTAAAATGAAAATTAAGCAATTTAATCATCTGTGGAGCGGGCAGGACTCGAAAAACTCCAGCCAATCATTTCCAAGACCACCTAGAATCATTGGACAGTAAGTTTGTCAATCAAATGGTCGTACCATACCCCCCTCCCCCCATCCCCCTCGTGCGAATCAGAGACAGCGTTGGAGAAAAGAAGGTAGGACCATTTGAGTTGTGTATTTTCAAAATCTGCCTGTCGTTTCCCAAATCACATACACCACCTTTAACTAGTATCTCCTGTATACTAGACTCTCCTGTATACTAAACTCTCCTGTTAACTAGAGTCCATCCTCTTAACTAGTCTCTCCTGTATACTAGTCTCTCCTGTTAACTAGTCTCTCCTGTATACTAGTCTCTCCTGTTAACTAGTCTCTCCGGTTGACTAGTCTCTCCTGTATACTAGTCTATCCGGTTGACTAGTCTCTCCTGTTAACTAGTCTCTCCGGTTGACTAGTCTCTCCTGTATACTAGACTCTTATGTTAACTAGTCCATCCTCTTAACTAGTCTCTCCTGTATACTAGTCTATCCTGTTAACTAATCTCTCCTCTTAACTAGTCTCTCCTGTTAACTAGTCCATCCTCTTAACTAGTCTCTCCTGTATACTAGTCTCTCCTGTATACTAGACTCTTATGTTAACTAGTCCATCCTCTTAACTAGTCTCTCCGGTATACTAGTCTCTCCTGTTAACTAATCTCTCCTCTTAACTAGTCTCTCTTGTTAACTAGAGTCCATCCTCTTAACTAGTCTCTCCTGTTAACTAGTCCATCCTCTTAACTAGTCTCTCCTGTATACTAGTCTCACCGATTGACTAGTCTCTCCTGTTAACTAGTCTCTCCTGTTGACTAGTCTCTCCTCTAATAGTCAAGTCAAGTCATCTTCATTTATACAGCTCTTTTAACAATCTAGATTGTTCCAAAGCGGCTTTACAGTGATAATAGGGGATTAAAGTAACAGAGATTGTTTTACGAGAAATATATCTCTGAAGTATATTCCCATGAATTTTTTTTTTTTTTTTGCATACCAGTGTGACTAGGAACATGACATTTTCCAGCTATGACTTATGGGGTATAATTATGAGGAAACACAAAGGCCAAATTCCCTTCATCATCCATCACAATGAAGAGTTCTGAAGAGCAGCAAAAGAGTGTTGAGCTTCACAAAATAGAAAGTGTCTGTAAGAAAATAACTAAAGCACTGAAAATCCCCATTTCCACCATCAGGGCAATAATGAAGAAGTTCCAATCAACTAAAGATGATCTGAATCCGTCTGGAAGAGGACGTGTTTATATCGCCCTAACGCAGGAGCTTCAGTGAACAAGGACTCTGCAGGAGTCATCGATGGACAGAGATGAGCGAGTCACTGAGATGAGCGAGTCTTGGGTCAGAAAGCCTAAACGATCACCACATGTTGTTTGGGAGGGTTTAGATACTCCTCGTCGCTCGAGGACCGTCTCTGGTCCACTAACTCAGGCATCAGGAGAACACCCAGACCCGCTGTCTGGGAAGAGGAGGCTGCAAAAGGGTTTTAATAAAAGAGTGCCAATAATGACATGTTTTGGAGAAAATAATTTATTTCATAATGTGGTTTCCCCACCACCTTCAATTCTTTTACTTCAATGAAATATTAGATTTTGGTGAATTTAAAAACATTTTTTTTATGAAAGATCAAAAGGACAAACAATGCATATTTATTTTACAGCCATCTTTGATCATATTGACCAGGCGTGACCAACGAGGTTCAAGACTTCTCTCTGTTCCTCAGTAACAGGTTTTAAGACAACTTTTAGGAGTTGTTTTAGGAGAACTCCGAGTTCAGCCTGCACTATTTTCAAAGTAGTCGGGTCTCTGTTCTTTTCACACTGCATGACTATCTTGTCCAGCATTCAGTCGCTGCTGTGTTCACACTGAACGATGGATCGGCGACAGGAGGTTTCTCACTGCATGACTTTACAAGAGGAAGAATCGCCTGTTTGACACGCAAACTAACTAAAACTACTAAAAGTTCTCGCGCGAGAATCAAATTGTTATTAAAAATTATAGCCTGAAAGAAGCTTGCGATCCCAATCTGTGAGCTGATTTGCAGCGAAAAGGAGAAAGAAAAAAAAGATTATGCAGGAGGAAATGGTTGGGGAGACGAGATCAACTTGCTGAGCTCTGAGCAAGGATTGTGTGTTCTACAAAGAGAGTTGAGGGTAAAGAAATAATTTTCCAATGTGCTGCTGATCAAGCAATATGTAGGCTACTTTGTTTCTGTTTGATATAATTGTAAATATATCTATTAAAATACTGATATTCTGGTCTATAACTCCTCCCGAACTCCCCGCTGCTCTGTATCTGCTCTCTCATTGGCTGTCGGTCATCGCCGATGTAGTTTTCAGTCAGAACACTTTCACACAGCAGGATTGTGAATCACCGACAAGTCCAGATATTTAGTATGCCAAATATCTCACGGGCGTCGGCGACTCGTCGGCGATTCTCTCAGATCGCGTCTTTGCTCATTCACACTGCATGATTGTCACTCGCGTGAACGAGCACCGATTTGCCGATTTCACCGATCGTGCAGTCTGAACTCGGCATTAGTGGTCAGATAAAATGTTTTGTGAATACGGCCCCTGATCACTTTAAATTAACGTTCTATTAAAGGATTAGTTCACTTTAAAAAAAAAATTTGCTGAAAATTTACTCCCCCCATGTCATCCAAGATGTCCATGTCTTTCTTTCTTCAGTCGAAAAGAAATGAAGGTTTTTGATGAAAACATTCCAGGACTTTTTCTCCATATAATGGACTTCAACAGGACCCAAACGGTTCAAGGTCCAAATGACAGTTTCAGTGCAGCTTCAAAGGGCTTTAAACGACACCAGACGATGAATAAGGGTCTTATCTAGACAAACCATCGGCATTTCACAAATAAATAAAACAGTTTCAGTTTTATAAGCACAAATGCTCGCCTTGCTCTGTTCTGTGATGTGCGTTCGTGACTCACGTAATACGCAATTACGTTCAAAACGCTTGACGTATCGAGTCAGTGTTTATGAATGTGAGGAAGGAGGACCATATACACATATTCAAATGTTTTTGTGTCAGTTTATCGTTTAAATGCCCATTTCGTGTGCGTATCCTGGGTGTTTTAATATTAAAAAGGCTAAAAGAACATTTTCGTCAGGACAGAAGCGTGACCTTTTCAACTTAATTGCGTATTACGTGCGTATTGAACCGTTTGGGTCCTGTTGAAGGCCATTATATGGAGAATAATCCTGGAATGTTTTCATCAAAAACCTTCATTTCTTTTCGACTGAAGAAAGAAAGACATGGACATCTTGGATGACATGGAGGAGTAAATTATCAGCAAAAGTTTTTTAAAAGTGAACTAATCCTTTAACGTTGCTGGAAGAACGTTTGCTCCTATCGTTGAGCGTTCCCTGTCGGCTGAGATCAGGAACTGTGTGATAATGAGGCTGAACTTATGATCTATTGTCTCAGCTCATCAGGGGTGACCAACGTCGTCAACTCAGCCTCAGCATCTTTGTGAATACGTTTCTTTTTAAAAACTCTTACCTAAGAACTTATTTTCTTCAGTTTCTTAAATCTGCTGCTATTCAGGAGAACTCTTTATCTGATCTGCTGGAAACCTTCATGATAATGGATCAGAGAGATCATCTCACCTGGTGTGAGTCACAGGAACGGTGTAATCCTGCTGAACTTGGGCTTCCGTGTCTTTATATGGACTTCCGTCGGCTCGCGTCCCTGAGTAATGTGTTCTCTGCTCTCCTCGGCTCCTCTGCTGTTGCCAATGGAAACGGTTTCCTGGCAACCAACATCTGCTGCGCGCCGACACACAGCGGTTCTCCAGGCCAACATCAGCCACACACACACACACACACACTCATTAAACACAGGTTCGGTCCGCTGACGGAGGGAGTGTGACGGATGGTTCAAATACATCTGAACTGCAATCATATTTCAACTCGATGAACCGTCAAACACACTGTAACTATCAGAACTCAAAACTTTCTTTCCTGAAGTGAAACAGAAGAATGCAGTCTCCTGTAGATGTGAGAGGTTATGATGACTGAGCAGACACACACACTCACACACACACAGCAGAACGTCTCAGTCACCCCATCACTGTCATCAAACGCTCTCCTTTGCTCCTCAGATCACAAAATATGTGGGAAAACAGTTTTTCTTGGTAACGTGAATGTTAAACAACGTAGGATAAAGTTAAAACTCAATAGAGTTATGAAAGGCTAAACACAGCGCTAGTAGAAAGATAGTACAGCGATTGAAGAAAGATGGACTCTAAAGCAAAACAGTTGTAATTGTTAAGCTTGAAGTTGGCGCAAGTGTTTCTGGGAAAGCTCAGGCGTATGGCGGCGTACACGCTCGCTGGCTCCATCAGTGCAGAAACAGACCGGCTCTGAGAAGGTCCTCAAGTTGGACCAGCACCAGGTCCGAGCCAGGGTCCTCATTCATAAACGTTGCACAAAAGAAGGCGTACGCCGATCTCTACGCAATAATTGATATTTATAAAAAGCAAACTTGACGGGAAAATGTGCGGTCCTTCACGCAAACTCTGACCCAGGCGTACGCACAGAAACGCTTGAAATGAGAAATGGCGACACCGTCGGCAGATGGAAGAAACACGTGAAAGTGTGTGAAAGTGTAGACCGTTGTGTAAAAGAAATGGCAATACTGCCTCTCATAAATAACACGAAGACTTCACAAAGCAAGTCTTGCAAATAACACAAACACCCGTTTGATCGATCTACAGTGTAAAACAAACAAAACCAAACGAAGATTACAACAGAAATGCAAATTAACACATATTTGCAAAAAGAAAAGTGAAATATGTCCGATGCAATCAAATGGATGGTAATAAAATGCCATGATGCCATCACAATGTGTAATGACGTACGATGACTGATCTTGCGCTCTTAGAGGATGTGGCGAATGGAAGGATTGGAGTGAACGCATCTTCAGACTGGAAGAAGACTTGCTGACAAACGAGGACGAGTGGCTTACTCGTGACGAGCTCCAGACTCACTCTGGCGATGGAGCGCTAGACAATTTTTTGCATCGACTTTGATGTCCGACCATTTATTTTTTATTTCGGCCACGGTCCGAGGATGTGTGCAGCATTAACGGCGTCTGCAACCTTTTGCAACTCAAGTGCCTTTTTGGCACACTGTGGGTCCAAACAACATTTTACTCCTCTTTTCCACCTCGCCAACAAAAATTTCTACTTCACATTGAGAAGTTACGTTTCTTGGGTTTCATCTCTGTGTTTGCCATGATTTCGCAATCGATGAATATTAACTTGTGGGCGTTTCACAGACTATTTATGGGCAACTATGGGCGTGACATGAAGCCGCAAAAGCTGCGCTACATTTAGAATTGATTGTGATTTACTAAGGGAAAACTGCGTAGGATCTGCGTGCGCACGGTTTTATAAATCCGAATATTTCTGTGCGTACGCACATCCTATGTTTCATCCGTACGCCACTTCTGACGCAAATCCTACGCAAAGTTTTATAAATGAGGCCCCAGGTCTTTTTTGGTGGAAACGAGGTATATGAGAACTGAACTTTCCAGATGTACTTAGATGTTGCCATGCAGTTGCTAAGGAATTCTGAGTAGTTGCTATGCGGTTGCTAGGGCATTATGGATGGTTTCTCCCTGTCCAGAGTGAAAGGAGTCCTGCCGCCTCGGGTCTCGGGATCCACTGGTCTGTACAAACGCCTCGGATCCATCAATGTGCATCTGTGGGATTTTCCACTGTTTTCTGCGGCAGGAGGTGAAGTGAGTCAGTGAGTAAAGCAGCAAGTCATATACTTCAACTCTAATACACAGGGCTTCGGGATTGAGTCATGAAACACACCTGAGAGTGAGTCCGCTCAGCCAGTTCTCAGCTGAGGGATGAGGAAGATGTGGAAGAAGGGGTTGTGTTGTGTTGGGTCCCAGTGGTCTCCGTCGAGAGCTGTTCCCCGCAGAGAAGAGTTGCTCTCTGAATCTGCTGGCATTTGGCGGTGACGCAGAAACACAGCTGTAATCCACTTTCACATTCACATCAGACAGAACACGTGACTCACAACATTCAACAGCGCAATTACTTTCTCTGGGCTTGAATGAAACAAGACAAAAACCCACACAAAGGTTTGAGTGGGACATTCATACCGTCATGAGGAATTAAATAACACCCCAGCACACAATTACTGAGAGTGTTTCTGCACTTACATCCAGCCCTCTCTGACACAGTGCATTATGGGTCGCCTTCTGAATACCACTGACTAACTGCATGACACACACGAGGCTTGACTCCAACAAAAGGATGGAAATGAATGGAATCAAGCGATGGTCATCAACCCTAGCACTAGTTCACAGCGCAAAAACATTATTTTCTTTCTCAGTATTTTCAATATCTACAAATGTCTAAACATTCTTTAAAATGTATCAATAGAGTTTATGGTTAAAACAAGAAATATCTGCCATGAACTAGATTTAGATTAATATCTGCCATAGAACTAGATTCTGTTCTGACCCCAACAGATCAACATGTTGATTTATGTCATGATTTAAGCACAAACTCACTATGTTCAGTCATTTTGCTTCTCAAGTAAATGTATCTTGATTTAAGAATGTTTTTTGCTCTGGTTGAATGAGAATTCTGTCATCGTTACTCACTCTCATATATGCCGTGACTTTATTTCTTCCTTTTCTATCGTGAAATGAAAGAAACCTCAATCATTCTTGTTTTCCATACGGTTTAAAGGGTGAGCAAACAAGGACAGAATTTCGTATTTGGTTCCTTTAACCTTCCCCAGTCTTGTTTGTTTTTATAATTAACTGTGATTGATGTAATGAGTTGTATGAGTTGTATTGATGTAATGAGTGGTTCAGGTGTGTTTGCTCTCTTACGTTTATAGATTCCTGTACATAAAGGGAATCTTTCCTGAGAGAAGGAGCCTGATGCTGATAAGCAAAATACAGATAGGCATTAGTTTTAATCCTATAGTTGTTGTGTAATCTTTTGCTCATATTTAGACCAAAATGGAAATAGGCCCATAGTGGAAAATAAGTACAAAGTATTTTAACATTGATGACCCTAATTTAGACATTAAGCAAAGAACAAGACATCTTACTTCGGCAGAAACTACTATAAGTACAACTGTTGTCTGTGACGTGTGTCAGTTTCATGTACAGATCAACGGGTGGTTTGATGCTTTCAGAACATTGAAATGTTTGCTTGAGTTTGTGTTTTACATGAGTTAGGGGCGGGACTGAGGAACGGCGGACGTCAGGGAGTCTTCAGGAAACCTGTTTGAAAACACTCATTATGTTTGCACTTCCGCTCGGTGCTGCTAGTGCTGCAGAAATTACATTTTCAGTCAAGAAAGTGAAGAACATGCAGTCAGTAATTTTAAGTTCTTTAATTTTATTAGAAACTAGACACTTTCACCTTATTGTTCTTAAAACTGTACAATAACAAGAGGTAAAACACACAGACTCTGTTGCTGGAGATTCAGACAGACATCGGGAACCTCACGCTAACAGGAGACGCGAGGAATATCAGCACACACAGAGAGACACACGGGTCTAAAAAACAAGACGACCGAGGGTTCAGTGTCTCAGCAATATGGAGAAATCAGTAAAAAACTCTAGGGCATTTTCCTGAAACACAGTCAGATATATCTCTAAGCTATTACTCTTGTGTAGATATCATATTTTTCTTTCCTGAAAGTTCTTTTAGAAGCAAGACACAGCGTCTTGTTTTGTCCTTCATTTGATAGCTAATATAGTCCGAGAACAGTGTTGTCATAAAGGTTTCTATAGGCTCTATAAAGGCGATATAAAACTCTGAAAATGATTAACAAAACCTGACAAGTTTCTGATGTCAGTCCTGCTTGGGCATCAAGCATCTGTCCTCATATTGCACTGATGTCAGTCAATGGTTTGGCATATCGACTGCACCGGGAGTCTCTCCCGTAACGTGCGCTGGGGATTCATTCACAAGGCCGTAGAAAGAGCCGCTGGTGGGAATGGAGGGAACACAGTGATCTGATCCAATGGAGCGAAGGAGAAAACAACAGCTCGTCCTCATAGAGTCCAAGGCTACACAGTCACTGCTGCTCCGCCTACATTACCCAGAATGCTGAGCTCACGCTGGGATATTTCATCCTGCTGCTGTTTTGGGAATGACTGAACAGTTTCATACAGTTCTTGAAAATAAACTTCGATGAACAGAAATAACATTAATAATAATAATGATAATAATACCAAACTACACTAATAACAGAGGAATCATGATGCTCTTAGTCCTTTTCAAGTTTTCAGTACAATTATTTCCCCAAAGTTTGATGGAAGCGTCCAGAAATGCTCCACGCAAAGCGCTAAAAACGAACACCACAGCGACGGCAGTTCATGTGTGTCCATTCGGCACAGCTCACAACCCCTCGAGGCTCATGGGAGACGACCGATGAGATCGCTCTGGAAGGGGCCTCCTCTGGGAAGATTCGCCCATTCCAAACTGGAGCTGTGGAAAAATGAACGGTCACAGACGGGTGTCCACGCCACCTCCTGGACCAGATGGAAGAGTGTTGGGAAAAGCTCTCGATGAACCAACCAGAATCTCTCCTGGCACGGAAAACCTTCAGACGCCTTCTAATGATCATCTTGAGCTGAGAGCTACTTCTGAAGCCGGAGAGACGCGTATTGAAGTGACAGACGGATACAGCGCTCCCCTCTCGGGTTCCTCTCTACCTCTCCGCCCTCTACATACTCATCCCTTCATTTCCGCTCTCTTTCCCAAATCAAATGCAAACCGAGGTGTTCAGGGTTAGACGTGGTTCCCTCACACCTCTGTCTGCAGGTCAATGATGTCTTGGCCCACAAGGGGAATGGATGCTCCGGCCTTCTCCCACTCCACGCCCTGGAGATCCAGAGGAGACGCCTGAAGCGGCTCCATGTCCTTTCTGACCCAGGCAGGAGGAGACGCCTGCGTCCGGCTCATGCTCTCCCAGGAGCGATCCATGGCTCCCTGCTGCTTATCCTGCAGAGAGACATAGGGAACAGAGTTAGAGATGGCGTACTCGGCAGGGAGTGGGAAAACTTCACAGGCAGTCAAAAGACTGGGACACTTACGCTATGGTTTGTCTTGTCACTTCCAGCAGAGGAAACGCTCCATCTGACAGACTGCAGAGAGAAAATAGTATTAATCCAAAGGCCACGCGAAGAGGTTCTCATATGTTCTCTTTTACAGAAAGTATTCAGAGTTCAGTCATGGAAAGTTCCACATTAGACCGTCTGGTTCAGCGGCTCACCTTGCTGTCGGATGCCGGTGATTCCCTGTCCTTCTCAGCGTGATGCATTTTTCTGTTGAGGTCCTGGAACATGTTCTGATGGCGTTTTCGGGTGTGCATGATTTTCTACATGAGAGAGAAAGGAATGCTTAATACAGTACTGGTGCAGATGTGCATTTAATTAACGCTACAAAACTCTGAAAATGAGTAATTACCTCGAAATCCAGTTCTGCATAACGAGATTTCTGCCTCTGTGAGAGTGAAACAGGCAAACTTTAGTATTACATCATGCAATAATGATGTAATTCATAAGACGAGGTGTTCATTAGGTGTGGCATTAGCAAGAATAAATGGCGCATCTTACCCCCTCGCTGACCTCCAAAGAGCTCATAGACAGGGTGGAGATGGTCTCGCTCTTGGACATCATGGAGTTCATGGAGTCGAAGGTGTCGCCCAGACTGCTGGTCACGTGACTCTCGCTGGAGATGTTGTGGATGTTCTGAATGGGCGAGTCGCGCTCCGAGTACGATACGCTGACGCGGTCGGCGGGCAGCGTTTTGATGGCGTATGCGGCTTGCGGTTCGGCGAAGGTTCCACTCAGATGCATGAGACGGGCCTGCGGGAGCTCGGTGTTGATGCTGTACTTGCCGGAGCCGCTGGAGTCGTCTTTGGGTTTGGTGCGGAGGGTGGAGGTGGTGTTGGGCAGGAGCACGTAACCGCTGCCGTCCGGACAGACGCTCTCGGCCTGAGCGAGGGCCAAATCCACGTCCAGCTGCTTGAAGAGCTCGCTCTCACACACATACACAGGTTTCCCGCAGGACGGGTCGACCCCGCGACCTTTCTCTCTCCGCAGGGTGAGCGTGTGGCTGGAGTACTCGGGAACGGGAGGAAAGTGGCTCTTCCCGCTGGGGTTGGACGGAAGGGTGTGGAAGTTTGGGCCGAGGGGCAGGGGAAGCTGTGGGGGGGGCATCTTCTCCTCGGAAGAGCTCTTCATTCCACCTGAAGGGAAGCAGAGAGAGAGGTGAGACTGAGGCATGTGGAAAACAGTCCCCCTAACCGACCTTATCATGAAGAGTTTCATACACTATGTGGTTTGTTTGCTTACCTAGCCGGTTTGAGTCGCCATCCTTCTCAAAGTCAGACTGCACAAGAAAGAAAGATGAGAAATTCAATATTTGAAAGTCAAGTCACCTTCATATATATAGCGCTTTTAACGATATTGATCATTTCAAAGCAGCTTTACAGAGATAATAGGAAATTAAAGTAACAGATTGTTTTGGCTTTACAGCAGCTCTAGAATAAAGTTATTGTCCAGATAAAGTTAGTTTTGATTGATTCACTTCCGTTGCAGAGATCATTAGTTATTAACTTATGGGCCGCTATTAGAAAACCCTTAATGCGCTCCGGCCTGCTCAATTGCACAACAACAGTGCCTGGTGGCTTGAGAATGCAAACCTTAAAATACGTTCCAAGGTGCAAGCCTTTTAAAAAATGTTAGCCAATATTAGCATGTGAAAAGCAGGAGCATGCTTGCGTGCGCACTCACCATGAGCTGCGTGTGGGCGTTCTGCAGGGAGCTCCCGGAATCGCCGTTCCCATCGTCTTTACGATCCACCACACGGCATTTCACCGCCTCCTGAACCTGAAACACACGCACATATGAGCTCTGGCTCAAACACACGTTAAACACACACATGTGCTGCGGTCGTGAGCGTGCTGACCTCGCGGCGCAGGATGCAGTGCACCATAACGATGATGAATCCCTCGAGGGAGTCGAAGACAGCGAAGAGGATCTGGAAGAGAGCGGAGCGCCGGTCTGTGATGGCCAACACCGCAGACATCCAGGTCAGCGCCAGGAGAGGGAGGACCACGCAGGAGCTCCACAGCGACGCCCTGCAGGACAGCGCGTTTAATACAACATCCGGCTGGTGTGTACGGTGTGTTTAATTGGGTGTGTTCAGCGTTTCTTACCCAGCCCTCTCTTTCAGCTTGACGTCTGTGATGCCATCCTTGGACACGAGCTTGTTGAAAACCAGAATACCAATCACCATGTTGACCTGAAAACACACAGGACACGTCAGTGAACGCTCGGCATGTGCTGTCGATGAAATAATCACACAGTCACCTTTATTTATATAGCGCTTTTTACAATATGTGCGTTTCAAAGCAGCCGATAACAGGAAAATAATGCAACAAAGTTTGTTTCTAGAAGAAAATAGTGTTACAGTCCAGCTTAAGTAAGCTTTTTTTGTTGTAAAAAAGTTATTAATTTAGTTAATTTATATATACTGTATATATATATATATAGCTGCTCTGGAGAAAACCGTGATGTCATCGTCCAGCTCAGTTCAGTGCTCATATAATGGTGTCAATGCAGGAGATCAATAATATTGTAGAATATTAAATTAAATGTTCACGCAGTGACCGCGAGCGTCTCCTCACCAGAACGACAGCAGCCGCTGGACCCACGAACGAGTACAAGAGCCCGCCCTCGAGAGACAGCCAGCAGCTGCGGAGGACAAGACACACCAGCGTTAAACTCACGAAAACACACACGGAAAGAGAGAGGCGAGAGAATCCGGATGGGAAATACTCACTAGTTGACGGTGCCGTAGCCTTTGGCTTTGGTGAAGCCGACAGAAACGGCGACGACTAAAGCGGGCAGACCTGAGAGAGATCCAGAGAGAGAGAGAGTTAGACACCATCCCGACAGAGATCCGGACCAGAGAATCAACACCAGCGCACACACACACACACACACACACACACACACACACACACACACACACACTCACCCCAGCCCAGGCACAGGAAGCGCTTGCGGATGATGCGGTTACGCAGGCGGCCCGTCACGGCCATGTAGGACTGCCACGCCTCGGTCAGAACCCAGCAGAACGAGGACAAGAAGAAGAAGTGGAGCAGCGCCGCCACCAGCGCACACATGACCTGAGAGAGAGAGCGAGAGGTGAGCCGGGCCGTCAGAGCTGAGGAAGGTCAAGGTCAGGGGTCGGGTTGGGATCGGGATGATGATCAGGATCGGGGTCAGGATCGGCTCACCTTGTTGCGGACTTGCGTCTGACTGATCAGAATGAGGGCGTTGGAGCAGATGATTGACAGACAGAAGTTGATCAGGATCACTGAACGCTCAGAACGAATGTACCTGAGAAGAAAAAGTCAATTAATGAAAACCAGTCAGTCCAACCCAGCGGTTTTAAACTGGGCTCCAAAAAGTTTGAAAACCCTAGATCCAAATGATTAATCAATCAATAATTGAATAATATCAATCAACCCATCAGTAAATCAAGCATTATGATAAGTTTCTTACTTCCACACGGAGACATAGATGATGATGAGGAGGAGGAGGGTGAGGGACGACACCCCGCATCCCACGATCAACGTGACCGACGGTAACAGAGACCTGTCCATGTTCTGCAGAGAAACACAGTAACGTCAGTGTGAACACACACACACACACATCTCCCTCAGGACAGAATGACTGGCAGAAACAGGGCAGCTCATATGAAGGAGAAGTGAAGGTGAGAGAGAGAGACGCTCCACATTCCCTCACTGCTGCTCCACATTAACACATTTAAACCTGTGTGTGTGAGTGTGAGTGTAGGCACACACACACACACACACACACACGCGCGCGATGAAGGCACGTCTTTTAAACCAGCTTTGAACTGCACGACGCGTCAAAACAATGTGCGTAAATGTAAGCGTTCTGTTTGGACGCGTCGCGTTGCAGTGCAGAGTTTTTTTTTTCCTCTCGTGCTGATAACCGAATTACAGCGCGAGGCTGCGGATGCGGTTGCCATGGCAACTGCTTCTGCGCCAAAAAAAAAAAAAAAAAAAAGATCAAAAACATCTATACATCTAAACACCCGGATTACATCTATAAATGCATTAAAGCACACAAATACATGAACGGAAGACAATCAGATCTATAATCGATCGTCATATTCCTGAAGAGAATTTAATTGTGATGAGAACCGATCGATCATCGAACACCGCGTCATCTACCAGCTGCCAATCAAATCGTCATTATATACAAATTAAACATGAAAGATAATCACATCCGATCAATCGACGATAAGGTTTTAATCAATGCTGTTATTAAAAGCATCGCTTAATTTTCACACACACACACACACACACACACACACACACACACACACACACACACACACACACACACACACACACACACACACACAGGTGATGGCCGGACACTCACCGGGTCGGGGTTGGGTCGCGCGAGCAGGGCGAAGGTGGACAGTCCGTCACACACACATGTGGTTCTGGAGTCGCGCGACACAGATCTGCAGGCGCGCGCGGACCAGGAGCCGAGCAGGGACGCGCTGCGCGCACACAAACACACACACACGTTAGATACACTCTGAAATAAAGCTCTCTCTCACACACACACAAGGCAGAGCAGCTCATCCAGACTCACACACTCTTAGGCCACTGGATGATTACCATTTAGAAGATATCATGTCATATACACCATAAAATGTTTCTTGGTGATTTTATGTTGCGCTCAGAACATTGAGTACTGGTGTAAAAAAAAAAAAATCCTTCATGTATACATTTCTTTAATTCATTATTGTTATTATACTGCATATTCCTTCCTGTCAATATTCAGTTCTGCTGTTAATGTGTGCATTAGGAAATATGAATGTAAAGACAATCGTGCCAATATAGTCTTGATGCTTTCAACAGTATTTCAAATGATCTCCACACACACACCGTGTGTTTGTGCATGTGTGTGTATTTGTGTGTGTGTGAGTGTATGCGTGAGAGTGTGTGTGTGTGTGTGTGTGTGTGTGCTTGTGTGTGTGTGAGTGTGTGTTTGTGAATGCTTGAGAGTGTGTGTGTGTTTGTGTGCATGTGTGAATGTTTGTTTGTGTGTGTGTGTGTGTGTGTGTGAGAGAGAGTGTGTGACAGGCAGTGTTTGTGTAGGCAGTGTATGGTGAAAAGAACCATTGAAAGGTTTTGAATGCGCTGTGAATATTCATAAGGTCATTAGTGATGAGTGGAGTGGGGGCGGAGACTCGTTTGAATATGATTAGCGGCTGTCAGGGAGGTGTGGAGATGACACAGAGCATGAGGGCAGAAGAGTGTGTGTGACCTTTAGAGCTGGAACAACACACACACACACACACACATCACAAGCGGTTCCACCCACCTCTCGCTCTCGTCCCAAGCGATGCATGTCTCATTAACGGTGCCCTGCAGAGAGAGAGAGAGAGAGAGAGAGAGAGAGATAGTTAGTTAGTTTTGATCTGTGTCATATGTCACTTCCTCCATGTTCTCAACACACACACACACACACACAGAACGAGTGATGTGCTCTCGGGGACTCACGTTGTGCAGGTGAGGGAAGTCGATCTCGACCGGGGCCGACAGGAACCCAGGGTTGGGCTTCACCGTTACCGTGACAACCTTTGAGTTGAGCAGAGTGCTGTTGCTATGGAGAACGAGATCATCGATGATCAGAATCACTGTTATTGATCATGCATTTTATCTGATTATTTAACAAAAATTGCATTTGAGTTTTACAGGGTCATTCATATGTAGACAATATTTTTCTAGAAATTTTATTTCATGCATTTAAGCAGAAGCATGTAAATCAGGAGATTTTTAAGTGTGTGTTTGTGTGTGTGTTTACCTCTGTAAGGACAGGATGGGACCCAGATTTCTGTAGAGAACGATACCAGTGACGAACCCTGTGCTCTGCTCAGCATCTACACACACATTCAGAGCTGCATTAGCCTCAGTACACAGGTGTGTGTGTGTGTGTGTGAGAGAGAGTGTGTGTGTGTGTGTGTGAGAGTGTGTGTGTGTGTGTGTGTGTGTGTACCTGGCACGTCTAGACTCAGGGCGTTACGGGACACTGTGATTTTCTCTTCTGAGTTGCGAACCCAGTCGATCATCCCGCGCCAGCCCTTCAGCGGGAAGGTCACGTCCGAGGTCATGGATCGGGGTCGCTTCTGGATGCTCAGCTCTGAAGGGGCGTCAGAAAACAACAGTCAAACACACACACACACACACACACACCTGTCGTCTCGCACTCGTGACCCGTCTCACACTCACCCAGGTTCTCGGTGACCTCATAGATGTCCTGGAAATCTCTCATCTGACGCCCGATCATGTCGATGAAGTTCTCCACCAGACTGAAGAACTCCTTGATGTTTGCGCCCATCTGAAGCACAACAGACCCGAGCATGAATGACTTGTTGACTGATTCATCAGTGTGTGTGAGTGTGTGTGTGTGCTGACACAGACTGGCATGTGGGCGCACTCGATTTCTCTGCTTCTTTATTTGGTATGAAGACACAATGTGCGTGTGTGAGGACACGTACGTCAGTGGAAATCACACACACTCACCAGTTGGGCTTCCTCCCATTTCTCTCGGTGTGTCTCCTGCAGTAAGTTGCTAATTGTGTGAGCGTAATTCTGCGGGTCAAATAATAAAAGGGTTATTACATCACATAAACAGTTTTCCCATCATCATTACATGCGTTGCTCATCGGTTGGTGTTTACCTCCACATCTGCATTGCTCAGGCTCATCTTGGAGCCTCTGAAGATGTCTGTGCTGTTCCTCAGGACCTCCATCACTGCCAGCAGGTCTCCGCTGTACTTCGTGCTGTCGATCGAGGCCGTCCTGAGTTTGGACAGAACCTCGGACACGCCGTCCACCAGCTGACCGCTCTGAGACCGGGTCACGTGATCACGCGTCTGGGAAGAGAAGGACAGTTAGGAATCCAGTCCTCAAACCGTTGAGCCACGATTAACACAAAAATGGGTTTCGCACCGGGTAGTTCTAGTAACTCAGTTCTAGGATCTCGCCACCAGGGGGCTCCCCGAGAACTAATGGTTCCTTAGGAACGTTTTCCTGGCTGCACTCAGGAACTCTGAAGGGACGTAAGCCGCACTTGTTGTTGTGACATTTATTTTGACGGCGTGGAGATTCCGTGTTCATTAGTTTACGATCTGTCTAAAAGTCCTGTCTAATACGTTATTAGATAGAACTGTTATACATAGAAAAAAGACATAGAAAGTTATTAGCGTATGCCGTGTGGTTGAGCAGAAATACATAATCGCTTGTTTCGCTTGTTCCCTTCAAAGTTGCGTTGGGTTTTCTCCTCAGCGTAACGGATAAGAGGTCCATCTATCACTGTTTTACATGTTTGTAGAGTTAGTATAGTAAATATGGAGTAAATATATAGGCTATAATCTGTGTGTTTACACAGTTTTTTATAAAATGCTGGTGTTTCGTGTGCGTTCACCTTATCAGTGAACACTAACGTCACGGATAGTTCCTATAGTGCTGGTTTAGACCGACTCTGAAGTAGGAGCTAAATTAGTTCCTCCAAAAGGAGTTCCTAGAACTAAAATCATTCCTAGTTCCTGCGGTGTGAACACGGAAAAAAAAAACGTACTTCCACTAATAGTTCTAGGAACTGTGAATAGGTTCCTCCAGTGCAAGAGCTCCTAATGTACTAGTATTTGGCTGATGGTGCTCACCAGGGTCTGGATGTCCTGGAATTCTTTGGAAACACATTTGATGTGAGTTGGGTTTTCCCAGAAGGCCAGACCCACGGCGTCCAGCGTGCACCTGCGGAGGATCAGGCCTGCAGGAGTCAAAGAGAGGAGGGTTAAAGACGGTCTATTTCCCTGATCAGGCCAGCGACCCTCACTGGATACAGAAACTAGAGCGCTGGACGTCTGAGATCAGTACCTGTGGCATCGGACGGGCAGGGCACAGCCGCCGTGTCGCCCGCGGGCGTCTTCTTCCACACCACACTGCCGTAGTTCTCCTCTCCACAGATCTCATGAGGTTCTGACAACACATTTACAAGCACTTAAAATCACAGACTCAAATTTGGTGCATACATCACTGCGAGTAAAATCTGGTTTGAGGTTTCACCTGGGCACCGCTTCTCGTTGCAGTTTCGCATTTCTGATTTATCACCGTTGCAAGACTCTCCACCAAAGAGAGGTCCCTCGCACACTCTCTGCCGGAGCTGATGACCTCCCCCACAGGACTTACTGCAACTTCCCCACGAGCTCCACAGCAGCCACCTCCCGTCCACTAGAGGGTGATTACACATCTCTCATTTAAACACTTGTTTAGGAACAAAAAAAAACTTCACTTCATATGCATTGTTGAGGAACACTGTACCTGGGCAGTCTCTGAGGAAGCAGTTGCTGGTTTCTAGCCATTCTCCTCTGCACTCTGAGCCTCCGTACGAGGGGCCGTTACACTCACGGGTTCTCTGCATCGTTCCATTAGAGCAAGAGGAAGAGCAGGGAGTCCATGCAGACCAATCGTTCCAGGAACCATCAACTACAGAGGAGGGATGATTAAAGCTGTTATTGAAAGGGCTTGAATGATTGAGGTGTACAGTGCCATCTGGTGCTGAGATCTGGAATCGCGCTCAGGCTGAGAGTACTGACCCGGGCAGACAGCAATGTTGCAGAACTTGGTTTGTTTGGTGGGTCCGCGGCAGGGTTCTCCACCATTGCGAGGTTGTTTGCAGGTACGGACACGATCACGGTATCCACGACCACATGTGGACGAGCACAAACTCCAGGGAGCCCATTCGTCCCACAATCCATTCACTGCACATGCAGAGTCGTTAGTCAGTCACTCATCCCGTCATACGGACAAATTAATATTGAAAAGTGTGTGTGTGATTTGAAGTACCTGGGCAGACAGCAGTGTTGTTGCATGGTCGGTTCTCTCTCAAAGGGCCGGTGCATTGGCTGCTGTGACCAGACGTCATGCAGGAACGTGCGCGAGTTTGCCAGCCTTCGCCACAGCTCACAGAACACACACTCCATGAGGACCACGTGTCCTGCTGGGTTTCTTCTGCACACACAGGAGAATAACAAAGAGTTTGATTCAGCACAGCACTTACTACTCCAGACTGCTTTAGTGTTTCCATATAGACACACACCTTTCTGGGGGGCCTGATTTGCCATGATGGTGCCATCAGAGTCACGCCGCTGGCCGATGATGGAGCGCAGACCTTGACTTCTCTGCCGCACTTGACCTGCATAAATCAACACAAACTCTCTGTAAGATCTGACAGCTCTCACATTGACTGCGGGCACATTTATGGACATTGAACTGACCGATGCAGGGCTGAGGGTTGCAGGAGCGTCCCTCCTCAACGACGCCCTCACACACGCCATCCTCAGGCTGGCAGGCGCGACTGCGCACCTGGACTCCACCACCACACTCGCTACTGCACTCGGACCAGCGGCCCCATCCGTTCCAGCCTCCTGCAAACACAACACACACATTTACTGGATGAGTAATGCTGAAGAGGTGGAGGACAGAACATTCACTGCAGATGAGTCATGATAATGCTGCCGTCAGTGCTGACACCTGCTGGCCAAGTCCGGTTACTACATTCAAACTTCATCAGCACAATAGAGGCGTCAAATCTGCCTGTCAACTTATTGACAATCGATGCAGCACTGTGTTCTCATAAATGAAGGTTTTGATTTCAAAGAGGCTGGCTCTATTACAGCAGGGGGAAAAGTCTCAAAGGCAAACAAATGCTTTTTAAGCTTTTCTAAACAAAATGGAGCTTTAGAGGCCAAATGCCAGGACGCTGCATGATACGGCCATTTGAAAGGGGGAATCGAGGCGCTCTTTGGATGTGGTGTTTTGCAGCCCAGCGGGTTGTTTTAACAACCTCGAGCACTGAGGCATTGATTTGTTTAGTGGAGGCTCGGGGAGCTCAACTATAGAGCAGAACCACATCCAGTCCAGTCAAGTCAAGTCACCTTCATTTTTAATGCACTTTTAACAATATAAATTGTTTCAAAGGAGCTTTACAGTGATGATAGGAAATTAAAGGAACAAATTGTTTTGCCTTTACAGCAGCTCTAGAATAAAGTAATTGTCCAGCTAAAGTTATTTTTTATTGATTCACTTCCGTTGCAAAGATCATTAGTTATGAACTTATGGGGAGCTTACATGACACCATTTTAACTGAAAACAGAAAACTTTTCATGCATTTTGACTGAGGAGTGCATACAAATTTGCTTGCACTTTACCAAATAAATGGGTCGCCACTGGACCTTTGCATCTCTCTCACACACTTACGCATGATCTCTGCATCGCGGCCGCTGTCTCTAGTGGTGGGCGTGCACTTCTCGGTGTAGACTCCGCCCCTGTAACAGCCACCGTTCTTCCTCTTGGGTGGTTCCCAGCACTGGCAGGGGGTCATCATGATGCCACAGGGGTTTCCATGGGTGCTGGTCGCCAGGCAATCTTCCAACCATTGGCACAGCATCTCGCAGGCAGGCATACTGGGGTTCCTCTTTCCCACGACCAGAAACTCAGCGCCGAACTGGCTGCCTTCGTCACTCCCCTCGTCTTCCTCCGCGTGCTCCACACCGAGACTCTGCGTCACCTTCCGCACCTGCAGGAACTGTTTGCTGGACTCCAGGTAGGCCACGGCGGAGGAAGCGTCGCACAGGCGCACCACCTCGTCGAAGCTCTCCATGCCCAGGTATGTGCGCGAGGTCTCCAGGAAGGAGTCGAACTGGAAGGTTCGGATCTGTCGAGGGGTGCAGGTCTCAGTAGGCTTGGTGATCTTCATGTAGACGGTGTAGCGGCGGGGATCGGGGTTCTGCAGGGTCCAGGAGCACGGGGACGACGGCAGGGCGGTCTTAGAGGAGAATACGCCGAAGAACCGGCTCTGCTCCAGGGTGGCACAGGTGGCAGAGGCTGGGCCGGAGGGAGTGGAGATGCCCGGGGCGAACATCACACACATACACGCGCACAGCGCCAACGGGATGAACCGCCGCTCCATGTTCTTGCTTCAGGACGGGTGGATCCTTTGATTCAAGTTTAGAGCTTTCAACTTTTCTGGGGTTCTTTGATCTGGAAGGGTTTGATCTGTTCACTACGACGAATACGGGTTTGATTCTTCACTAGACTGATAGGGACATATCTGTGGGGGAAACAACAAACAGAAGGGATTCAGAGTTAGCACTTGTCAATCATAGGCATTGTAATTATCACACTGTCTGCCATCTGAATCATATCTGTAGTCAAGAGCTGCGCCCTCCATTAGTGTGCGTTCGAGAAAGAGACCTGTCAGTGCTAATGCGCACACTGCCATTACACTCAGACTATAATTGCAGTGCCCTTCACAGGAATCTCTCCCTGCATTGCTCTCTCGTTCTCTCCTGCCCACGCTTTCACACGTGGCAGAGCCGATTGCGTCAAACTGACGTCCATGAAGACTCAGCTCGCACCCACGGAAGTTCAGCGCCGCTCGGGTTCTTACAGGGAGAGAGAGGGATGTTTCCGCAGGAACGCTCAGCCCCTCCCTGACAGAATGCAGCGTTTGCAGAACTTTAGTGTTGTTGCCATAGCTACAGGTGCTCGAGACACAGATCTGCTGTGTGTGTGTGTGTGTGTGTTTGTGTGTGTGTGCACAATCCCTCGCTCTGTTCCAGAACTTCTCCCTCTTTCGCTCAAAGACACTCATTCAGCATTGAGATGAAAGAGAGAGAGTGCAGCTGTGAGAGGAACCAATGACCCCATCGTCTTCATCATTACCTTCATCTTTCTGCACTGTTGCGAACTGATAATGTGGGGCAAAAAAAAACTTTATACAGTTGTATAAAATTAAATAAAGTGTTGCTCTGTTTAGCGAGTCAGATGCACCTCTAATGCACTCCCATTGAATCTGAGAGACCGGAAACTATTGACTCCACAGAAAATGAGAGTACTTCAGCTCTGCCACTCAACCACTTTTCATGCCCCAAATAGGGGGCTGAAATTGCACATTACATGTGTAGTTATGGAAGCAGCTGATGTTTGAGGGAGTCAGGAGGAAGAGTGAGAGAAAGATGCACAGTTTAACCCCTGGTGGCGGCTCCCATCCTGGAATCAGTGTCAGATTGTGCCTGATCTGAACAAACACAGAGACTTTGTATGTAATCCTGGGAAAGTCTGAGACAGGCAGAGCTCTGGCAAGCTCAGCGGAGCCATCTGTGAGCTCAGATTAATGTGTGTCTAGTGCACATACACACTCAGACACACACACTTTTTGACAATATTGACAATCATCACTCATTTAAGACACACTTGCAGGACAAAAACATTCATCTACATGCTGAAATCAGAATGAGATAAACTGTGCATTGCAACACATTCAGAAATAAAACTGTTTGCAGTGAGATACAATCAAATAAGAAATAAATCAATTCTTTGCAACATGCAAAAAAGCACAATTGGCTTACATGTTCTCAGTATAGTTCTCAGTATACTCGCAATGCATTTTGAAAACATTGCTGCAATAAGCATAACTATATATTCTACTGTTAATATCAGCAATATAGCAAACGTTTGCAAATGTTTATGATGCGCAAGAGTTATTCTCTTCACATACTGACTCAATACAAGACAAAACAAAGACAAGACAAGCATAAGATCAGCTAATAGGAATGAGTGTTTCAGCACCGCGGACAGCGACACGGGTTCGGTATTTGCTACAAGCAACTAAAATAAACTCTCGAATTGTATCAGTACTTTACTCGCAATGCATTTTGAGAACACCGCTGCAATAAGCATAAGTATATATTCTACTGTTAACATCAGAAAACGTTTGCAAAGGTCTATGAAGCTCAAGAGTTCTTGACTCAATACAAGACAAATAGCGTGAGATCAGCTCATTGACGCGAGCGTTCAGCACCGCGGACAGCGACACGGGTTCAGCACCAGTTTCATGCTATAATTGCATATAGTACATCATTGCAATAGTTTCATCCGTACATGCATTCGAGCACCACTGAACAAAACATCCGCGACCACATGTGCATCAAGCAAACACGAGCTTCTGTTACCTGTGTAAGTTACTCTAGCGTGTCAAAAAAGCGCGCTCCATCCGACAGTCCCAGTCTTCCGCGGGAACGCTGGATGCGGGAACGGGTCCGAACGGGTCCGAACGGGTCCAGGTGTCCCGGGTGGATGTCCAAGTCTCGGTGCACTTCACTTCCACAAGCGCAACTGCACAAAGCGACTCTGATCAAACTCCAGAGAGTTTACTACCAACCTCTTCTGCTGCTCCTGCTGTATTCCAGTGAGAGCGAGTAACGCCCGCAAAGGTTCTGGTTCTGGTTCTGGTTCTCCTGTCGCGGTTGGTACTTGTACTCTCGGCTTCGGAGTCTTGCTGCTTGTGGTCTGAAGTGTGTGTTCAGTCGGAGTGGCGTGTGGCCTCCTCGCGCTGCCTTATAAACCCCTCCGCCCTGCGTGGATCGCGCGCACCGCTGAATGAGACAGCGCGCGGGGGAGTGTGTGTGTGTGTGTGTGTGTGTGTGTGCGTATACAGAGAGACGAGGGAAAGTGCGCACAGATTAACGCGGGACCGGAACCAGAGACTTTCTCTCGCTCGTTACATCATTACACCTGTTTGCCTACATTGAT